>CM023827.1:13406076-13998576 GCA_013266295.2 Branchiostoma floridae x Branchiostoma japonicum
AAAAACTATTAAAGAAACCCAGTTGCACCATTTTTTAACTTTAGCTACATTTTGACAACAGCCACCCACGTGCCAAAAATGAAAAAAATCCGCCCACCAATAATCAAGTTATGACGTTGACCCTAATACGGGGACACGCCACAGCTGCTCCACCCAAAATCGACCGATTCCATACCTTTCTGATGAAAGCAATAATAATAATAAATGGTTTATTGGTCAAACACCACCCGTGCAATCACAGCCCTTCACAGTGCTGAATTGATGCAGGGTTTACAATATACAATACAATACAGGGTTCACATAATACACATGATACATATTTGCTCCACTTTTTTTGTGGAACTGTCGCAACGGTCTGTGCGGCTGCCATTCGGCGCCACCAGGTGACCTCAATACGACTTTCCCCAACCGAAGTTAGGTACCCATTCACACCTGGGTGGAGTGAGGAAAGTCGTGTAAAGTGCCTTTCCCAAGGGCACATTACATGTATGAAAGTCCTATAAATGTAAATCACTTGAATTACAGAATTTCCTCATTATCTCCATGAAAAATGGAGATATTGTTTTGGGTCTGTCTGTCTGTCTGTGTGTCTGTGTGTGTGTGTGTGTCTTTCTTTCTTTCTTCCTTTTATGCCCACGATCATGACAATGATCATTCTGGCATACTCATTTTCACCTCAGCGAAGTGAGGAAAGTCGTGTAAAGTGCCTTTCCCAAGGGCACAAGATCGGTGACATGGCAGGATTCGAACCCTGGACCTCTTGGTTCTGAGCCGAATGCTCTGCCGTTACGCCACACGACCCCATAAAAAATGTCTGTGTGTCTGTGTGTGTTTCCGCCAATTACTGGTGAGCATAACTTAAGAACGCCTTTATGGATGGTGATGATATTTGGTATGTAGGTAGGTCTTAGGAAGACAAAGGTCAAGGTCAAATCTGGGCCTCCTGGTGGCTGACCTTGGTACTGCAGCAGAACTTCCGTTTTTTTATCTTTTGTCCTGAACATGCTATGGTTTTGATTTTTTGGTGGCAGATAGCTTTTCCTGCCAGGAATAAGTATTGTGGGTTTGGTCCCCCTAGCAGCTTGTGCTGGAACTGCAGGGGGGTTTTTAAAGAAATTTTCCAGAAAGGAGCAACGTATTATCATGATTTTTGGTATACAGGTAGCTTACACAGAGATGTACATAATTAAATGCAAATTATGCAAATGAGGACTTAATTTGCATGATTAATAAGAAAATTCTGAAATTTCAGTGTTTTACATTATAGGACTTCATACATGTAATGTGTATAATCTGTCGCAGGTAGAATATCAACAGATACCAATTATGCAAATATAGACCTCATTTGCATAATTAATATGAAAATTATATAATTCCTTAGTGGTCATTGATGGGAATTTCATACTTGTGACATGTGTATTAAAGTTAGTTAAAGGTTTACAACACCATACATATATTATGTTAATGTACAGGTCATATGCATAATTAATGATAACGTGTTGACATGAAACATTGCCAAAGGATTGGACTTTCACATCAAATATATGTTATTTGTGTTGAGGAAACCATATTTCATGGAGATATGAGGTCGTGGAACTCTTGTTTAATTATGTACATCTCTGTGTAAGCTACCTACATACCAAAAATCATGATAATACGTTGCTCCTTTCTGGACTTATCTGCTCTTAAAGATTTCTCCAAAAAAAAACCTGCAGTTCCAGCACAAGCTGCTAGGGGGGCAAAACCCATACCACTTATTCCTGACAGGAAAAGCTATCTGCCACCAAAAAATCAAGACCATAGCATGTTCAGGACAAAAGATACAAAAACCGGAAGTTCTGCTGCAGTACCAAGGTCAGCCACCAGGAGGCCCAGATTTGACCTTGACCTTTGTCTTCCTAAGACCTACCTACATACCAAATATCATCACCATCCATAAAGGTGTTCTTAAGTTATGCTCACCAGTAATCAGCGGAAACACACACAGACACACACACACACACACACACACACAGACAGACAGACCCAAAACAATTTCTCCATTTTTCATGGAGATAAAAATAATATTAGGCATCTTATCTTATTGGTCACCAGTCTCTCCATAGCTACCTGTAATTTTATATTTTCCTCTTCCTCTTTGCTTATTGTATCCTATTGTACATCTCATATTCAATCATGGTTTAAATGTTACAGAAATAGTAAAAGTTTACTTGAGTTTCTGCCTTACCTCTCACATGTACCATCTTGAGTGCAGCTGCAAAGTGTCGCTCTGCTGAGTCCAGGTCTGAGATGACAAGGAATGATTCACCTTTGCTGAGGTGGTCCTTTTGCAGTCTTGAAATAAAAGACAGGCATTGTGTTTTTGTGGGTTAGCTAAGTAATGCCCTTATTTAGATGGGTATGGTACACCTACCACTTTGAAATGATGCAGAGCATTATGTAAATTGTGTACTTTAGAATTGCTTATACTGCACCCGTATGTATTTCCTACACGTACATCTGTACATCTACATGCATGTATCACTCACCTGTCTGTGTCTTTTTCTTCAGTACTTGTAGTTGCAGCACTCTTAATTCCTAGTTCTGTTGCTTTGCTGCAAACAAAATTTAATCCATATCATATGATATGATGTCAGTGAACATTTTAAACTGATTTCGTTGTGTGTGTGTGTGTGTGTGTGTGTGTGTGTCTGTGTGTCTGTATGTCTGTGTGTCTGTCTGTCTGTCTGTGTGTGTGTGTGTGTGTGTGTGTGTGTTTTGTTTTGTTCAGAAATTGTAACATGACAATACAAAGTGTGCACTAGGCAGCAAGTATGCTGATAGCGTGCACACCTATAACACGTGATACTCATTTACACCTGAGTCAAGTGAGGAAAGTCGTGTGAAGTGCCTTTCCCAAGGGCACAAGGTCGGTGGCATGTCAGGACTCGAACCCGGGACCTCTTGGTTCCGGGTCGAGTACTCTGTCGTTGCGCCACACGACCCCACTGTGTGTGTGTGTGTGTGTGTGTGTGTGTAGACATTGAAATATTTCCAGACTTGAGTAAGCTTTTTATTTTCTCAACCTTATAAAAACCTGTAGTGTAAGATTTCCCACCTTGGTATCCCTGGATGGAGATATTGTTTCTGAACAATGCCAGGTCTCGCGATGTACCCCAACTGGTTTCCCACCCATGATCTTTTTTCTCTTGGCCTTGACTTTTTGGATGATGATTGCTGCATGATGATATCAGTAAACATTGTTTGACATGTCTGCTCTTCATAGTTTTTATCACATGATAAAAATATAACCTGACAGGAAAGAGTATCAAGAATATAATCCATGGTATAAAGCAAAACTATAACTCACCTGTGCTGCAGCTTGCTTGATCTTCTCCATGTACAAGATACGATGGTGCAGAGTCTGTTTTGTCCCAGGCTCCCCACATCTTGTCAGGGCTTTCTTGTACATGGCTTCTGCTTTAGAAAACTGCGATACATCAGAGGTTTTCTTGCCTTCCTTGAGGTAGAAATCTCCAAGTGATTTGAGAACCTCAAGCTCCAGAAACACATCGCTGTTCTCAATTGCAGTCACTAACATTTTTGTGTAAGTTTGTTCATTGGATGTTTTGACACCTCTGTCCAGTTTGTTACAAACCTGTGCCACCCTTAAGACATTACTGTCAGCAGTACCCCAGTAGTCTGCTGACAGCCACTGAAACCGTGGACTGTACCCCTGCAGCAGTTGTCTGGAGAGTTTTTCCATGTATCTGATGCGATGTTCTACCGTCTCTCCCATGTCTGGATCTTTGCAGCGCAGTAGGGCAGCAGCATACAGGGCAGCAGCCTTTTCAAACTCTGCTGATCTTTTACTGAGCTTGCCTTTCTCAAGGTGGAGGTCTCCAAGCCCTTTCAGGACTTCTACCTCCATAAAGTCATCTGTGTCAATGATGGCTTCTCTCAGGGCCTGTGCATAAATGACTTCTTGGCTACAATGACTTTTGAGGGACAACTCCAAGTTCTGTAGCTTCTTAACCAGGCTGGTCATCTTGATTTCTGACATTTTCTTGTTTTCATTCGAATTAGCAACCTTTTACAAAAGGAGAGAACAGTTTGCTAGTTTAAACATTTTAGGACAGATACATGTACACATGTTATGTTAAGTGTATTTAATCTAATGATAACAATGTTGGAAGTGATATCTTGTTACAGACTTTCTATCAACTGAAGGTAAAAATTGAAACAGGCCTCCAGGACACCAAATACATGTAAATTATGTTAGCAACATGGCAGTATGAAACATAGAGTCCAAAGTACATTTTTAATGTAAAAGAATTTCCTATTCTTCAATGTGAAAAATAGTACAGTCTACCTGATTATCTGTAAATTAACTATGAGTGTGAATGCATTGACCTGAAATATGATGGTTGTACCCTTAAGCTTGTAAACGTGTCCCAATATACATGTATAGCCTATGGTATAGGCCACAGGTTAAGTCAAACCAAACACCTGTAGCTCCTGTCAACTGTCAGACTCGTCTAAATCTCACCTGGATGTCTGAGACTCCACAGCTGTGAACCTGCTTAGGTCATAGAGCTCTTCTGTTTCTATCCGTGCCAGCAAAACGTTTGCGTTTCCCGTCTGACTCAGGCGGGATTTTTTACTGCGCCACTGCCGGGGCTTTCCATGAAGTCATGCCTACGTCAACTGTCTTTGTTTAATAACTTAATAACTTATTAACTCGTATGTTACACATTTGGTCACTGGATACTGTGTAGTCAGGACTGGTATTTAGCATGGATACAACATACATTGTACATTTGCTTGAAATATTTATCTTCATCCTAACGCTCCTTTTGGTCTCCTGAAGGTCAGCAAAAATATTCTCTAATGGCCTCAGTTTGCAGAATTGGTCTGGGCTTCAGTAAATCAAATTCTCTTTTATGCCTTCAGGTATGCTGTACTGCTGTTAACTGTGTTTAATATATTCAAAATATATGCAAATGAAGCAGGCATTTTACAGTGGACTAAGGTATATAAAGAAACAGCCATATCAGTGCAGTGGTCAGGGGAGGCAGGCTGTCAACAGAGGAAAAATTACGTACATCAACCACTTCTTGTTCCACTTCATAATCTTGTATTTCCATCAATGATTGTTTTCTGAAATGTATACTGTAAATTCACATAAATTTGTGGCAGGTCAATTTGTTGCACAATGCAAAATATCACAAATATTTACAGTATGTGCCCTTTATCGATAGTGTAATACTTTTGCAGCTGTTTCATTTCATGGTAAGAGTGAAAATTAGGTTTTGGGGCGTTTTAAATTCGTGCTTAAAACAATTCTGTAGTAGCGATGCATTGGAAATGTAGATTCACTGTGTCATGAATTTGCAGTGGAGAGATCAAACTGTGAAAATAGAATAAAACCATTGCTAAAGTTTCAAGATTTACAGTACACAAACAATGGTTTATACTAGAAAGGTAACATTTGCAAAGCAAATGCATAATGTTTGCCTTAACATGGTGTAACTACTGCTCTGTTTATCCTTACTCAATCACATGAATATTTCCTACAAATGGTGACACAAGTCCAACTTCTCTGGCAACATGCAACACAATGTATCCCAACACCACGGGGTGTCTGCTACAGCACCAGTTACCAGGGTGACAGCCATCTAGTCCAGGTCACTGACCTTATGTGTTTGGAACGGAAGAAGAAGAAACAGAGCAAAAACAATATGTTTTCCCACTGTGAAGGTAAACATAATTATGTAGATCTATTGCCACGTCCCATACGTATTGCATGGTTAATCACAAGGTAGCAGGCGGCACCGTGAGGAGCCCGGTGTGACGAAGAGCATCAATTCCTCCATGCAGAGTCACCACCTTTGGGTAGTTCAGCTTCACCAGTTGGTTGGCAAACTTGGAAAAGATAGAAACAACACTTAGTCATGACATAAGCACGATTCTGTTAGACTTGTAACATTCCCTATTTCAACTCCAGTTCATTGGCCCTATCCACTACCCTCTTCAAATACGGTGGCTTATAGTGCTAACTGATGAAAGATAAAGTAGGAATGGATACCAGGATACAATTCTGTCTAAATTATAGACACATTTTCTTTAGTACTAGAGATCATAAAATATTTGGTAGACAACTTGCTTAAACTAACCAGTTCATAATGATATCATCATCATTGGCAGTCCAGTGATAATAATATCATAATGATATTAATATTATTATTAATTTCATAATGATATCAAGTCTGCATTATAAAGAACTTGTAAAGTATTGTAAAGTGACCTTCACTATGAGTGAAATCTTTTTAAAAATCCATATCATCAGATAGTGTCTGAGTAAGTGAGCTGTAGCCTTGCCCAAGGTCATCCCTCAAAAACCTCAATCAAAATGTATAGATGTAAATGTTTGACCAACAAAATACATAAATCATAAATCATACTGACAAGACCCCCATAGTCATGCACAGCCACTTTTGTATCGGCTAAAATTTGACAGGCAGCCAAGACTGGTCTGTTGATGGAATGCCTGACAACCCAGAGTATAGTTGAGGACTTCAATGACTTACATTGTAGGTATTTCTGCCCCCTTTTGGTCCCACGACCACCACCACCCTGCCCTTGTGCTGTTGGAGGGAGGAGACAGCAGGGCAGGGCACCAGGTCCCCCTCAGGGGAGAAGGCAGTGTTGAAGGGGATGTTGATACTACTGGGGATGTGGCCACGGGAGAAGCTGAGGTCTGACTTAAGGACAATACATGGACAATATGTAGTTGTACAGTTGTACATAATAATCCTAACACTCTGCATATTAATCATTTAATATGTGCTATAGACTAGTTTATTGAAAACTTCATTCAAAAATCACTTATCACTGTAAATTTGTAGTGTATTAGAGTTGATTGAATCATGAATTTAAGAAGGCAATTTAAAGATCCAAGGTTTTAGCTTCAATGAATAGATACTATTCCTTCCATCTGAGTAAAAACTCTCCTTCTCCAGTTAATTGAATGATGAAACTTCTGCTGTTCTGATTAACATAACATGATATACATGTACTGTATTATATTCATATACATGTATGCAATTTCAATAAAACTCCTCTACATTGCCTTAAGAAGGATACTCTTCTCCTGCCCTCACATCCACGATGAGAATTTTTGGCCGGCTGGTTTTGGACTTCTTGGTTGGAGACTTGCTAGGAGATGGTCCCTTCAGTTCACACAGCTCAATAAGATCCTCCGCTGAGATCCTTGGGCTCACTTCAGACTTGAGTTCTTCCAGTGTTAGCGGCTCTCTTGACTGGGGTAAACAGAGGAGTGGATGTGTAGCAACAAGGAGTACAAGATCATGGATGGACAGACATTCCCAAATGGCTACTACCTGTGAAAGCTATTGGTTTTTGGCTATCAATTAAAAATACACATGCTCAGTCAGTAAAAAGAGCCCCTAGCCTGGGTACCATCCTGGTTAGTTTTCGTCCGCTTTGACAGTGGTTGGTGGTTAGCGACTATCGGTGCAGACAAAAACTACTAGTAACCAGAATGGTACCCAAGCTAAAAAGCCCCACCTGTGAAATTATTTCTGCCATCCAAGCAATTTCTGTACCATTCTCCAAGACATACATGAAGTTTTCTATTCCTTATTGCCATATTTTGTCCCTGTTTCAATAGCAGTTTAGTGTGTGAACTTATGTTAACACTCATCCATATATAACTGTCACAGTAACTTAAAAAAAGTCCTAGGGAGTAAACCCTAGCACAGAAAATCCAGGAGGGATGAAACACCCCTGTAAAAAAGTCCTAGGCAGCACACCCTAGCCAGTGGGAATGGCCCCTGTTACATTGTGTAAATTTGTGGTGATGTGATGTACAATGTCTTTATTAATTGTATCATTGTTATTATGCTACAAATGTGCAATAAACGTTAAAAAAACAACAACTAAGAACAGTCAGACATCTCCAAAACAATCAAAAGTCTCACCAGCTCAGTTCTGGGCTGGTCGTGGTAGTCTGTAGAGTAGTAGGAGGCGGGGAACTTCCGCTGACCGTTCTTGGGTTTGGGGGGAGGGCGGGCGTGTTTCCTGAAGGTGGCACTCTTCGGGGTGCAGCAGAAAATGTTGATGGAGTCTTGAACACACTTTTCAATGTCAGTACCTGTGAAACAAAAGTCATCCACTTCTACATCAACATTCAGGCCTCAAAATACAACCTGCATATGCATGTTAGTGCAGGTAAAATCAGATCTCTGTAGGTATTTCTGATGGTTACCTGCACCTAACCTGCAGCGGTCCATTTATATACAAATGTAAGTGTATGTGGATTTTTATTTGCTGCATTCCCCGTTACCACCTATGAAGTGTCAAAGAAATAATGACAATGGTTTCTGAACAGTTGCTAGTAGGATCCATACTTCCTAAATTCTTAGTGGTACAGGTAAAATTTGTCTGTTGCAGGTAGTTTCCAATGTTACCTGCACCGGTGCAGGTATGCAGAAAAAAATACTTCCAGCTCTGACATTTGTACATAACAGATGCACTACAACATCTGCTGGGTACAGATAAAGCCACATGAGGAAAATAAAACAGTTTCCAAAAGAGGAAGATAATTTGTCAACATTGAATTGCTGAAGAAAAAACAAACAGCAACTACATGTGCAAGCATCTGCAATGTCTAATACATAATATATATTATATCATTCATTATATCATTCTAGACAGTGAAAAGCAAGATGACAATTTATTTGACAAGAGTTTACCAGACTGTTCAATAGATCTACATAGTAAACAACTCACAAGTGCTTCATATATACCTCCAAGACTTTTACAAATCTTCCAAAATGGGGTAGTACCTCCAGTTATAGATTGCAGTAAATAAAAAATGTGGAAATATGGCATCGTTGCAGAACATGCATGACTTACCTGGCATATCCGAGAAGAGCAAAATGCACTCGTTGAAGCCATAGGAGAGCAGAGCATCCCTGAGTTGTCTCAAGATGGCCACCCCTATACACAGGGGCAGGGAGGAGTTCCCCAGCAGGAGGGTGTCCCACAGATGGAAGATCTTGTGCAGTGGGAACACATCTGGGAATAGGAACAGCAACATATACAATCATGTAACTTGATGTAGTGCTGTAAGATGCATCTATGGAATTTCAAAGCAACAAAAGATAGATCCAAAATGTTATGTTGAAATAAAATGTGTACTTACGAGCAAACATGGTCAGGAACCAGGGGATGGCATAGAGCTGTCAAGAGGTTTAAACAACTTTTCATTTGATATTTAGAAGCGTTTGAATGTATAGAAATGCATCAATAAAATTATGCGCATGCTCCTGAAAGTCACCCTGCAATACATTTGCTCTAACAAGTTATATATAACAGGAAAAGGCTGTACTTTTGTATATTTTTTACAATAAATCCACACTATATGAATTATGGTAGAAGACCAAGTTACCTCAGGAATAAATCCAATGCTCTCCATATGATTGGCCAGCTCAGGGTCATGGAATGCTATAAGGTGGCTGAAGACTGCAAGGTACTCTGCAAGTAAGGCAAAATCATAATCATCAAGCTTTTTCAAACTGTTTGAATTTTCTACTCGCACAGAAAAATCTGGATCACGACATATTTTTATGATGTAGATTTCTGTTGTTTACAATGGTGAGAGACCCCGTCCATGTATTTCCCCTACCAGTATTTGTTTTTGAAGCAGCCAACCCTGGGAAAGGTTTTATAATGAATTATCACAATTAGTTAAACAACTATATGTTGTTGTACCTTGTATGACAGCAGAGTTGTCCTTGAGGAAGAAGTGGTGCAGGTACTTTGGGATGAAGGCGGACAGGCTGGCAAAGGCCAGAGCTGCAGGGGTGACATGTGTCAATCATCAGACATGTGTGGAGTGATCAGTCACTTACTGGGTATTTGTAATGCAAACGTACCATTTTACAACAATGATTGTAGTTGTATTGACTGCCCTGGAATACCTCAGACAGTAAATATGTGAAATGGAAAGGCTAATAAAACAACAAGTTCTACAACCACAATCACATGGTCAGAAACCAAGGGAAGGCATCTACATAGACAGCTGTTAGGAGGTCATCTAACGTTTAAAAGTATTAAAACATCTTTATATTTTGTTGAAATAAAACACCATACATGAATGAAACCATGTGTATTGAGTACATTACATGTATTCTCTGCTGAATAATTATTTTCTCACCTTCATCATTGAAATTCAGATAGAGGAAAGGAGCACAGAGGGAGTCTAGACCTGCAAAGGAGAAATAAAATTATTCTAACTTACAGCTGATTCTATTGACCATTTCAATTTCATACCCATAATGTGTCCATTATATTGAAATAGCATCTCATGGTAGTGTCCATGGTGCTGAAATACCATCTCATACTGCTGCACACCCCAACATGTATATAAAACATGGTAGTGTCCATGGTGCTGAAATACCATCTCATACTGCTAAACACCCCTATATAAAACATGGTAGTGTCCATGGTGCTGAAATACCATCTCATACTGCTGCACACCCCTACATAAAACATGGTACTGTCCATGGTGCTGAAATACCATCTCATACTGCTAAACACCCCTACATAAAACATGGTAGTGTCCATGGTGCTGAAATACCATCTCATACTGCTAAACAGTTCAGTTCAGTTCAGTTCATCCTCTTAACGAGGTGCCATTTACAATGTCTCTCCATACACTTCTATCTCGCATGGCGGCCAGGAGTTCCCCGTCCCACAGGCCAACCTCCTCTTCAATCACTTTCCTTAGCGTCAGGTTCGGTCGTCCCCTCCTTCTTTTTACATCCGGTTGCCAGATAAGCACTTTGGCAGCCATTTCCTCATGGCGTACCACATGACCGGCGAGGGCCAGTCGTCTGTTCTGAATAGTCTTGGTAATCAAAGGTAGACCATTATAGAGTTCTTTGTTGCTCATGTGTCTCTGCCAAGGAACATTCAGGGCAAACCTAAGCAGACGTGTATAATTACCATTCAATTTCTTGGACAATGCTTTAGTTAAAGTCCATGAGTCGGAACTATACAACAAAATAGATTCTACACATTATAGACATGCTAAACACCCCACCCGATCTTGACTTTGCAGACGATATTGCTGGTCTAGCAGAATCCACAGAGAATCTCCAGACCCTTGTGAGTGAGATTGGTTCTACAGCAGGAGGGATCGGCCTCACTATCAGTGCCAAGAAGACTAAGAACTTGCTGACAGGAACACATCAGACACCAACATCAGTGTACATTGATGGAAATGAAGTGGAAATAGTTCAAGATTTTACATATCTGGGAAGCTCCATAAACAACAATGGTGATATGGACAAAGAACTCGACTGCAGAGTAGGCAAGGCATCAGCAGCATTCAATCAGCTGGGCAAGCTCTGGAGAAGCAAGAAACTGTCCATCAAAACCAAGATGCGTTTTTATAACAGTAACGTCTTGTCCACACTTTTGTACGGCTGCGAAACCTGGAACTTGAAGTTGAGTCAAGAAAGGAGACTTGATGCCTTTGACAGCAAGTGTTTAAGAAAAATTCTGGGCATCAGATGGGACGATTTCATCTCTAATAAGAACATTAGACTTCAAGCTAACCAACAGCCGGTGTCCTCCATCATATGTAAACGCCGCCTCAGTTGGCTAGGACACGTTGTCAGACTCCCACCTGCCAGATTTGCGAACCAGGTCTTACGGTGGCACCCAGAAGGACGGAGAAGGAGGGGACGCCCAAAGATGAACTGGCGACAGACCATCGAGAGGGATCTCCGAACAGCAGATAAGAGCTGGAAGGAAGCCTTGAGGCTGGCTGTAGACAGAGCAAGCTGGAACACTTTGACTGCCTCATGCGTCACGAGACGCGGGAGCCCCTAAGTCTAAGTAAAGTAAGTAAGTAAACACCCCTATATAAAACATGGTTGTGTCCATGGTGCTGAAATACCATCCAACACTATAGCCAAACCCTGCATAAAACATGGCAGGTTCCATGGTGGTGAACTCATATTCTACAATACTGCCTACCCCTGCAAAAGCTATAGTAGTTTTTAAGGTAGTGAAATGCCACCCCACATTACTGCCCACCCGTATATAAAACCTTGGTAGTTTCCATAGGGCTGAAATACTCTTTTAGAACCAGCATTACCTTGCCAGTACACCAGATGGGAGTTGGAGAAGACCCAGGCCTTCAGGATCCTTTTGAACTTGGCATGAGCAGCAGGGGACGACAGCAGCTCATCGTACTGATGGCACCTGGGAATATCCACTTCTATCTATGGGCACAAGTACATACAGCATCTTTCACACTATTTCTGGAACTGGTAACCAATGCTAGAAAACTAGTTGCACCTAAATACCTGAATGCGTACATGGAATTTACATGTGGAGTAAAGCTGAAAAGTACAGAGAGCCAAGAATGAGACATACCTGTCTATCAATAAGCTGTGGTGTTTCCTTGTCTATGGCATCATAGTAACCCTGTACATCACCCTGTACAGACATATTATCAATGGATATGTTAGGATACAAAGACACTATAGTTACTGAAGAAACATGGCATAAAATAATCATATAAATGTATATATATTACATGTATGTAGAGATTGTGATCTAAATAGAATTGTCGATTCTACCAGTAGAGATCCTGATCGGAGTCTCTGTCAACATAAGTGTTAGTTTGGTCTCCCATTTATAAATCCTAAATTTTAAGTCAATCCATTGATCTAAACTGACACAAATCATTGAAATGTTCTGACTGTATTTTAAGGGAATAGCCTACAATTTATAGATTTCGGTCGGGGCATCTACGCACAAACGGTAACAAAAGCCTGAAATGTTCGAAATTACTGGTTGTAGCGTCAAAGAATGGTTCTGATGCAGCATGAATGGTTCTAGTGGTAAGCACTGTATCACCTCAACTCCCAGCAGTGCTGCCCAGATGTGAGCTCTGTTTAAGGGAGGAATGTCCACTCTGGCCTCCTTCCATATGTGTTCTCTCTTGTAGGGGTAGGCCTGAAAATGTTGCAGACAAGGACTCAATACATGACTACACATATCTTGTCGTATAGCAAGGGACTACCATATAATACACAGCTACAAGTGAGCAACAAGGCATGTATGTTCCATTTACCTTACTAAGTTACCAAAATGTAAACTAAAGCATATATATTTATTTACTCTGAGCATAATTGCTACAACTAACATTGCACACTTTAAAGTACGTCTTGGTACTCAGTGTACGAAATACTTTTTTTGATCTAGGTTGCCGAGTGGCAATCTAGGATGAAAGCTAGGTTGCCCATCAAAATTCCAGGTTGCCCTGAATTTGAAATCTTCTACATTATGATTAACTTTGTTAGAATGCAATGTGCATTTATACATTCAAGAGTAATGTTTCCCCTTACCTGAAGTGATGAGCTCTTCCATGGGAAATTCTCAATAAACAGTTCCCAAGGGAAGAAAGGGGCATCCTTACCACAAAATTTAGGTAGCGCACTGAGCTACCTGGGTGTAGATATAGGTTGCACCAAGCAAAATATGGTTGCACGGTGCAACTGGGCAACCTAGTATTTCGCACGCTGCTTTGGACCTATGAAAAATGACTTCGATCAATGATCACAATGAAACAAGAAGAAAGTCCCCTCACCTTTAGTAGTCGCTCATACAGCACAACTCGGTGGAACTAAGGGCAGAGAAAAAACATTGAAAAAATGGATATACTGAAACACAAAGGTTGAAACCTGAGGCAACCTGTTCCCCAACCTCAATGCTAGAGTTATATCAAACAATTCTTTTGTCTAAGATTGTCAACTGTTGTAATTCCATGCATATACATAGAATCCTTTGTTTTTTTTGCACCTTTGTTTCACCTCTATTGCCTGAAAAAAAATTCATCAGTCTAATCATATGATATTACACTGGGTGGTCAGCCCTCTTCATTTGGTTGTCACAAAGCCAGCAGCTACGAGATAAAATATGTTCCTAACAAAACCAAATATCTTTTCTACTTGCTTCAATTTTGCTTAGCCACTGTAGATGGTTCCATTGTGGTTACCTGGTACTCGATATCCTTCTCCCTGATCACAAGTGGCAGACTCTGTGTCTCTGACAGGTCATTCCCACTGGGAGATATAGGGGAGTCAGATCTTCTGAAAATAACACACAAAAGCAAAAAAAATCATCACAACAATGAGTACCAGTTCACACCAGAAGAATTTTGGATACAAACATACAATGTGTTTTCATCTCTGGCCTTTTATTTCAACTTTCAAGTTATGCATTTCACACTGTATCAAACAAAATCTTGCTTTTTGAACTTTTTTCATTAACCTCCTAAAGGGCACCTGTAAATATATTACAATAAGTCTGGTCTGGTCTTACATGAAATGATTGTTAAAAGACACACGTGTGTTCGAGGCATATGGAATCCGATACTTACTCATCTTCAAGCAGTGGAAAGAAAGCAGTGTCATCAATGTCTTCTAGCCTCTGAAAAAGGATAGAAAAGTTATGTACTAAAAATCTCTCTGTGACTTAATCTTCCAAACAATCCCCTCAGTCTCTTGCTCAAGTGCATGTGGTTTTGTCATATTATAAAATTGATCCAAGTCTATCTTAAGTTAAAATGACTACAGGTTATTTGTAGATGTAGATTTTTTTCTAAAGTATACTTTAAAGTTTGATAACTCATTATTTCTTTTCCATAAGAAGAAAATCAATGGCCATGAGTATCATACCTGTCTGAGTTCCTCTAATGACAGTAGGATGGTTGTGTCATCCAACAGGTGCTTCCTTTCCTTTTCATGCCCAAAGGTTTCCCCTTCCTCACCAGCTACAACACTACAGGGGAGAATCATGGCTGTTTTATTTCTCAGTTGCAGTTGAAGGTATTATTTTTAATTGGGTTTGTATAAAACGTGCTTCACAATTTGTATCTGATTAAAATTTTGTATCAGATTAACATTTTTTCTTGTCAAAAAACATCAAATAGGCTCTTACGTGGGCAGCATAAAGACAGCAGGCTTAGGCTTAATGATGCCCTTTCTCTTGAGTTCCCCTTCAAGATCGCCCCCTGCCAGAGTCCAGAGGTAGTACACCTCATCAAACCTGCGACCAGCAAGCAGGTCATCATCTGTAGAGTGACGATGGCGAAGAATAGTAAGTAAACAGGGAGGCTGTGATAATCTTCTAGTAAAATTCTGCTAAAAAAGGCTTATTCTAAGGAGTATCTTTTCATTTACCTTTATGTAAGACTTGGGATTGTCACAATTCAGACTTTTTGCTTTACACTATTTTTCAGACAAACATGCAATCTAGAAAATTTATCTCTTCCATTTGTCTGTTATTGAAGTTAGCACTGTTGAAATTTTACTGGAGTCTTAAAAACTCCTGACTACTGATAGCTATTGAGTAGAAAAAGAGCTAACAAATATTTATATGTATTTTTGTTTGTTTGTAAATTCTTAAAGATTTATATATACATAGATTTACCTATCTCTATCCTTCCATCAAACTCAGGAAGTTCTAGGTCTTTGCATCTGAGTTCTACAGAGAAGAGTTTGATGTTGTTCTTGTATGGTGGTTCTGCCTTAGACAACTCTGCAAAGGCTTCATGCTGCAGTAGGGTGCTGGGACTGGGTCTGTAAGACACAGTTGGTCATTGGTCATTCAGTGGGACCACAGGTCTGTAAGACACAGTTGGTCATTGGTCATTCAGTGGGACCACAGGTCTGTAAGACACAGTTGGTCATTGGTCATTCAGTGGGACCACAGGTCTGTAAGACACAGTTGGTCATTGGTCATTCAGTGGGACTACAGGTCTGTAAGACACAGTTGGTCATTGGTCATTCAGTGGGACTAGGTCTGTAAGACACAGTTTGTCATTGGTCATTTAGTGGGACTAGATGTAGGTCTATAAGACATAGCTGGTCATTGGTCATTCAGTGGGACTAGGTTTGTAAACACAGTTGGTCATTGGTCATTCAGTAGGAACAGGTCTGTAAGACACAGTTGGCCATTGGTCATTCAGTAGGAACAGGTCTGTAAGACACAGTTGGCCATTGGTCATTCAGTGGGACCACAGGTCTGTAAGACACAGTTGGTCATTGGTCATTCAGTGGGACTAGGTCTGTAAGACACAGTTTGTCATTGGTCATTCAGTGGGACTAGGTTTGTAAAACACAGTTGTTCATTGGTCATTTAGTGGGACTAGGTCTGTAAGACACAGTTGGTCATTGGTCATTCAGTGGGACCACAGGTCTGTAAGACACAGTTGGTCATTGGTCATTCAGTGGGACCACAGGTCTGTAAGACACAGTTGGTCATTGGTCATTCAGTGGGACTAGGTCTGTAAGACACAGTTTGTCATTGGTCATTCAGTGGGACTAGGTTTGAAATTGTAAAACACAGTTGTTCATTGGTCATTCAGTGGGACTAGGTCTGTAAGACACAGTTGCTCATTGGTCATTCGTAGAACTGCAGTGACCTTAACACAACATTGGTAATTGAGGTAATGAATTCAAGGCGCTCTGATATCTTTGAGGAAGACAAAATTGTTCAGTTAATATTCAAAGAATGACTTCAACTTTATGTCTTACCTTTTGGAAGGAGAAACAGTCAGACAAAGTTTCAGAATGGCTTTGAGATCCTCAGGTAGATTCTACAGGAAACAGAGGTTTATTATTACGGGATGATAGAAAAAGAAACACCATGGCAAATGAAAAGGATTCCCAGCACATGGGATACATGAAATATCTACATTGGTTGTAGAATCCTAAAATATCTGTGGCGATACAAAATTGAATGTAGCTTTATCTAACAATGTAACAATGTCTCTGCAAAATCATGAAAATGGGCAGAACAAGATAGGAAACATTGAAGTAAAAGTAAAGTAAAGTAATCATACTCATAGTAAAGTTATGAAGTTCAACTGTTTAGACCACAAGTTCATACCTTGATTTTGTCCTCTGCATGATGATCTTGTATGATGCTATCAAAGGGTTGAGATGCCTTGTCTGAACAAATAAAACAAAAGATGAGAGTCTTACGCTAAATTTGAAGTAAGATTTAGTAAGAATACATTGTTATTTTGATGCCTTACAAGTAGGTTATGCACATTAAAATGAAAGTTAATATCATTTATAAAACCAACTGTATACATTTGATTCATAATGTTTCTCTCACCTGACTTTGTGTAAGTAAACATCTTTTTGAAGACATCGGCAAGAGTGCAGTTGGCCCAGAGTTGCTCCCCCTGTTTGTAAAAAAAGAAAGAAAAGTCATATCAAACTGAGCTGACTAACTTAACTTTGCTTATTGTGTGGGTAGACAAAACTTGTATCATTATGAATGTAACTTTGCTTTCCCTTCTTAACAGCAAGGCTAAAAAAATAACACCTGCAAATGCAAGTAGGTGCAGGTAAAATTGAAGCTGTGCAGGTTTTTCTGATGTCTATCTGCAACTAACCTACCCATGATAGAATCAACTGCAGCACATGAGCCAGGAGCTACCCAAAACTGCCTTGAACTGATATCCTGTTACACAATCTTATGCATAGAAACTCCCTCATTTATTTCATCTTGGTCAAGTGCACTGAAATGTTCATAGTCTACTATCTGTTTTTCATAATCACTGATTCTAATTCAAAGTCCATCACCTGAAATTTGTTCCGAACCAATAGACGACAAGGACAGCACAGTTTTAAACACCAACTACAACAGGATTACGTACCAGGCAGAGTTCCAATAGGATCATTCCTAAGGCCCACACATCCACCTTAGGACCAGACAAGGGCATGTCCATTTCTGTGTCATCATACACATCAGTGTCCATGGGAGGGCCTGGGCACAACACTTCAGGAGCCATGTACTGTGGATGGCTAGGGTAGAATACATGTCGGTCATGTAGAATAACAGCTAACAGATCTTTCATTCTACAGCCTCAATGAAAACAGTTAACTGCAGAAATAGAGGTAACCAAAACAACATAACCAGATACATGTATGATCGCTATTGTATAAGATAACAAAAATCAAAGGTAACAACAACTTCTTTTCTGAAAAGCATCAATGGAAGAATTATCAGCACCAAGGACTTACCCAATAGGAAATGCCACATCTGCCCCTCCTCCTGTCATATGGTACAGTCCAAACTTAGACAGCTTGGCCTTGCCCTTTGCAAAAAACACTGGTAGTAAGCTTACAGATACAATGTAATTAAAACTAGTAATGATTATTATTAAGTGTCAATAGCTCACAACAGTACTTTCATGGAGCAAATATACATATCACATGTTTTCAATGAAAAGGCATTGCAAAATGGCTGTGACATGTTTGTACTTTGTGACATCTACATTTGTTTTATCAAAATAAAACATCTTGTTAGAATGATAGCTTTGTGTATGGGTACTGTTGGATGTAAGTCTTACCTCTGGACAAAGGAGAACGTTGTGAGTAGACAGTGCCCTGTGGACTAGTCCATGCTTGTTCATGTATTCCAGTCCCAGAAGCACCTCAAAAGCCAGCTTTTTGATTTTGTTTGGGCTGGTATTGAGAGCACATATGATGAAAACAAACATGGCATTAAACATATGACAAGAAACATCAGACTTTGAATCCACTATACTAATTGAAATCTACACTATTCAATTCAAGAAAAGTCAATGCCATAAAATCATAACAAATTTTATAAACCTGTTACAGACTGTTGCATCATGAAGCAGTGGGAATTATGCTACAAAGGGAAACACAAAGTTACCTGGAGAGTCTTCCCTCTTTAGCAGCTTGTCTGACATTGTCTTCATAGTGTTCAACCACGATGATGAGTCGTTCTAAAATTGAAAATATAAGCCTGTCATTAAAAATCAAGCTTAAGTTACTAATGGCATGTCTAACATAATTAACTCCCCCAAAAAGGATCCAATGTTTTGTTAAGTGTATTATGACTGATTCGTTGTCATGGCCAAATGTTTAAATTTATGTTATCAAAGGACAATATTCATGTTATTTCATTTTCCATCTGTTCATAGATGTCCAGACTAATCAACATCATTGCCATAGATGATTCAGGTGGGGGTGTATCTACATCGGTATGCCTAAATACCTCAACTGCCCTCAACCCCCCTCAACCGCCCTCAACCCCCCACTTCCTGGGCTAATATGCAGTGAACATGTGCTAAGAACGCTTTTTAACGCTCCGGATACATTGCCTATGCAATTATAAATAGGAAAATCACTGTAACTCTGGCGTTTTACCAGTTTTTTTACGGCGCGCCGTGCGCCCGAGGAACAGGGTCTGCCATCTTGTTTGTTTACGCCGCGCCGCCAGAACGCATCGTGCCGTAAGTTTCAAGTCAAAATAAGGAAAGTGAAAAAGCTTGTGCAGCACGGAAACTCAGCAGATATAGAGGGAAACCTCTTTAAACATCATGTTTCTGGTGGTGGATTTTAGCGCTCAATACTTTAGGGCGGATATTTTGCGGGGTGTATCACTCCCCAAAGACAGTAACTCCACTTATGATATATTAAAAGTTAAAACTTGAAAAAAATCGCAAATACTTACTAGTAAACGTTACTATGTGATTTTTATTTATAATCGTATAGACAATGTATACAGAGTGTATTCAGTGTAAACAAGGGTTCTTAGCACATGTACACTGCATATTAGCCCAGGAAGTGGGGGGTTGAGGGCGGTTGAGGGGGGTTGAGGGCGGTTGAGGTATTTAGGCATACCCTATCTACATTGCACTTTGTCAACCATGGTGTACTCTCAACTGCCGAATAAACGTACCGGTACGTTTATTTTTTTGGGCCCGAACGTCCACCCGGTACGTTCTTATTTTGCACGGTACGTTTATTAATTTTTGGAAAATTAGTAATTTTATTTCAAGTACGCATGAAAAAAATCGACAAATCTTCGACGTGAAGACGTTTATAAATACGTATTGTAGCGGAAAACTTGCCATTTTTGGGTCTGTTTTCGCCGCCGGCCACATAATTAAGCATTGTGGCCAATGACCGGGATGGCCTCTCGGGTCCCAAATAAACGTAAATTTGCCCCTAACATCCACCCGGTACGTTCTATCAAGGAGCTTCTACACAAGGAGAGCCGTCGTGATTACCTTCCTTTCAAGGATGTTCGTAGCGCGTGTGAAAATTTAATTCACACCCAAGTGCCAAAGACACTCATTTTCATTGTTAAATTTCTTTGTGACGGCGCGGCATTCGCGTCATGGCACGGCCCGGGGATGACGATTTCGTGTGGAGCGATTTTGACTTGAGTGATTTCGAAGATGATTTTGATGATATAACGTTAGAGGAGGAAGAAATCGAGAGTCTTCTCGACAGCAAAAGCTCGGAGCACCAAGACCTGCGCTGCGGCCGCCCGCGGAGCTTTTGAACGCGACGTCCGAAGCTCCTTGGTTCTATTGGATAGCATGCTTACTAATTTTTCAAAATCAGGACATTTGTAACAGCATATTATACCTCCCTTTTAGATGAAAATTATATTTAGGAACACGTATTGTGTCAGAAATATGAGCTATAACAGGCGTTATAACGTTACATAGAAAAAAACAATCGGCGGAACTAGCAACATTTTTCACGCATCTCGGACACACATCTCACTCAAAATGATTTTTTTCTAGGGTATATGTTAAAATAATTCCACAAAACAATTTATTATAGCAATTACAAACTGTAATACTCTCAAAAGGTCGAAAATCCTACCACAGACAGGAAAATTTAGCGCAGGAAAAAGTCCATTCTGAAACAAGCATGATCGCAAAGTTCTCACGATTGGCAGAGCCCACTTCGAGTAGGGGGGAAACAATTCTTTACAATTATAGATAAAACTCTTTTGTCAAAAATATACATAAGCATGTTGCATTTTAACAAAGCTAATCATTATGTAAAAGACCACAAACAGGAGTATAATTGCTGTCTAACGTATCAACTATCACAAAGAAATATTTGAAGAAAATGTTTCCCCCCTGCAAAAGAATGCCTCAGTTTTCCTAGAACTTCCTTCCAAACTTGAAGCCCCGCCCCTACTCATTTGCATACCCCAGCACTCTGACTTCAAAGGCTAGCAAATGTAACACAAGACCCTTGACTGAGGTTGTGAAATGCTCTGTTGCAATTATAATGTTGCCATTTGTTTGAACCAAGGACATTATTTGAACTACAGTATGATTATGATGTAGCATTGAATGCAAGTGTATAAAGGGAAATATGCAATGCATAAATGGAAATTTGGGAAAGATAAATTTAAAAAGAAATGATTACATTTGTAGATAATTTTCAATTCTTTTGACAATGGCTTTTACATACAAGTATTACAATTTGTATGGAGCAATTATTATGTTTAGCATATTGTAAATTTTTGTTCAACTTCATGATAACCTGTAAGAATACAGGCTGTTAATTTTCCAGGGCGTACATTTATTCTGGGGGGTACTACCGCCCGGGTAGTATATTTATTATATTTTGAAGTTTGTCGGGAGTATTATATTCAAGGGGGTATGTTTATTTGGGACCTGTAAAGCAAGTGACAGGGTCATATAGACACACACATACACCATGAGAACATATTTTGGAGCATAGACGTTGCTTACATGTCAATATTTAAATTTTCCGGGGGGCATTTTATTCCAGGGGATACTTTTATTTGAGATGTGAGAGTATGTATTTCCCAACAACATGTGTACATTTGTACTAGACATGCTATCTTTGTTGTCCATTTAAATTCCTAATTGCAAATAACAGTTTAAGATATGTGCATATATCAGTAAGGGCACATTTTAGTATAAGAGACATAGTAGTAGGTTACCTGTCAATTTTTGCAATTTTCCAGGGGGTACGTTTATTCCGGGGGGGTATGTTTATTAGATTTTGAAGATTTGTCCGGGGGGTACGTTTATTCCGGGGGGTATGTTTATTCGGCAGTTGAGAGTAAGTCTTTTCCCTGGCAGAGTCATAGAAAGAGGCATTCACCAAAACCAACATTTGCTGAGCAGATCTATTAGTGCTAAAATGGAAAGATCCTTTCAGCAAGGAAAATGTCCTTTTTTTAGTGAATGGATCTTTTTGCTGCTCTGTTGGGGCCAATACAAGAAAACAGCATGTACCCCTGCCTGAACATCATATATATATATATAGCTTTGGAACTCAACGTACCATTCTTCCCCCTGGCAAAGTCGATGTACTGACAGAGACGAGGGTGGGTGATGGTCTTCAGCTTCTGAGCCCGGCCCAGGATCTTGATGGAGTTTGGAGTGAGGGGCAGACCATTACTGCCACACTTGTCATGGGGGTGGGCCGAGGCAAAGAAAGTGGACACTCCCAGCTGTCCTTTCCCAAGAGGAAGCATGGTGTGCGACTGTGTCAGACGATGTGTACCCCACTGGAGGGAAAGCAAAGAGGTCGTGAGCATTTGATCTTGATGGGATCTACACAAACTACATTAAACAAAGCAAAACATAGATTTCTTATTCTGTTATGTAACGTTAACGTTATTGTCAAAAGTGCTGTAAGAAAGCTCATTGTCATATTGAATGTTCAATTTGTGTACATAGCTAGACTATCTTGATTCTACATGTGGCAAGAAGTAAGTTGATATTTGCTGGCCTTTACTATTGTTATCAATCGCATCCTTGCTCATGCGACGTCACATACTAGTAGAGGGACAGAGATTTCACAATAAAAACTTCCGGGAAGACAACGCCCCCCTCCCCATTCATTCTAAAACGTCTCGAAAGATAAGCGGGGATATGGGTAGGTTTAGAAAAGTCCGCGGCAAACAAGGCATTAGTCTTATGTGTTTTAAACAATGTGATTATTGAGAGTTGTTAGGGTCAAAATGCCAATAAAACGACAAAAACTCACCCGACCGGCTCCAAAATTTTTCAGAAAACCGCCATCTTGACACTTTAGAATATGCCACTAAGATATGGGGTGAAATCAGGCCTGGGCTGAAATATTCATAGATGAGTACTGTTAGGATCGTTAAGTTATGGATTAAAAGACAGAAATATTTATAGATAAGGTTAAATTTTGTTCTTACTTTAAAATTCGATGTATGAGGAATTTTGAAAGGTTATCATTAATATGGATAAATACGACCCTTAACACGAATGGTTGCTTCCAGTCTCAGCGCATGACCTTTTACCCCATGAGTTTCTCTCTCGCTGGAAGGTAAGCTGGATTTGTCCGCTTTTCTTTCCAACTTTTGCAGCCTTATTCTGTCAAAAATTTAGCTTTTTTTAAATACCTATGATGAGATAACTTCACAGAGAAAAAGTAGAAGTGATTTTAAAAGTGTCTGAACAATTGCACTTACGTGTGTATTTCGTTGAAGAATGTTGATTTTCTGTATAATTTTCAGCCATGGCACACGTGTTTCTGCCATATATTCCGTTTTAACAGTAGTAGTATGTCATAGTCTGACTAACAACTAAGAACATTAACGTTTTATCTCAACACTTTTAACAGCGTTACTTTATCATAGACTCCCATATATTGACAATGTCCTTACCACAATGCCATTAGTATTCATATTATAAAGTGATGCAATACATTTCAAAATGTATGAAATTCAACATATGCATATGATATAGTCAACTTGAAGGTGTTCTCAGAGCTAACTCTAATTTCCCTTAAAAGATATTATTATAATTAGAAGTTCATTTACAAATTCATGCCCACAGGCTAATTGCAACAAGACACAATGTAACGTTATACTTATAGAGTATAAACAGTGGAATAGGTGACTATTCTATAAATATTTGTTACAGGATACAATCTAAACTTTTTGGGTTTGACTTCTTTTAGAATATGCCACTACGATATGGGGGGTAAATTATTTCTGTCTGTATCTGTATTTATATAGCCGGTATAACCGCCCTTCGCGGTAACACACCAGCTACGCAGGCACGCGGCGCGGCGGCAGCTGGCTACATTACACCGAACGACCTGTTACACCTAACCTTTGAACGTCTAACTCTAGACATTGTTTAAAGCTATCTATTGACGATGCCCCTACTGTACTTGGTGGCAGCGAGTTCCACTCTACGATTGTTCTAGGAAAAATGAGTTTTTGAACACCTCAATCCTTGGTTGATAGCTCTGGTACTTGAAGGCATGACTATTTCTTGTTCTCTTCTGAGCTGGTATTAGGTACTTGCACTTACCTAAGCTGTGTATTGGTAGATATTATTGTCTGTATTATTATCACTACTACATGTAACGTTAGGTATTTCAATGACATAATGTTGATGTACTAAAAGTTGATGTTTCCACCCTGCAGCAGTCGACTGTTGGTGAGATCCGTGTTGAGGATGGCGTCCCCCGAGGTGGTCCAGCGTCTGGAGCAGAGGGCCAGGCAGGCTGATGAAGCCATCAACATCCTCAAGACCCAGATACAGATGCTGAAACAGCATGCTGGTACAGTGCTGCTGCAGTAACATAGAAAGCCGCTAGGGGGTCCCTTGGTGGTAGCATGGGTATCATCCTTCTTTAATAGTTTTACTCTTCCTTGTACGTGTCACCAATGACAGGGGGAGTGAGTGTAAAACTAACAAGGTACAGATGCTGAAGCAGCATGCTGGTAAAGTGTTGCTGCAGTAACATAGAAAGCCGCTAGGGAGCCCATTGGTGATACATGTAGCAAGTATCAATATGTGTGTCAGTGTGCATCAGTGGGGTCGTGTGGCATAACAGCAGAGCATTCGGCTCCGAACCAAGAGGTCCCGGGTTCGAATCCTGCCATGTCACCGATCTTGTGCCATTGGGAAAGGCACTTTACACGACTTTCCTCACTTCACTCTGGTGAAAATGAGTATGCCAGAATGATCATTGTCATGATCGTGGGCATTAAAGGAAGAAAGTGGCGTCGGGTGGCGTAGTGGTAGAGCGTTCGACTATGAAACGGTGAGACCCGGGTTCGATCCCGAGTTGTACCCGGGACATGTCTGGACATGCGCCCCGACGTTGTGCCCTTGGGAAAGGCACTTTACACGCGACTTTCCTCACTCCACCCAGGTGTGAATGGGTACCTAACTTCGGTTGGGGAAAGTCGTGTTGAGGTCACCTGGTGGCGCCGAATGGCAGCCGCACAGACCCTTGCGACAGTTCCACAAAAAAAGTGGAGCAAATATGTATCATG
The DNA here is from genome assembly GCA_013266295.2 of Branchiostoma floridae x Branchiostoma japonicum. Lineage (NCBI taxonomy): Eukaryota > Metazoa > Chordata > Leptocardii > Amphioxiformes > Branchiostomatidae > Branchiostoma > Branchiostoma floridae x Branchiostoma japonicum. The sequence goes on from CM023827.1 coordinate 13,431,262, forward strand.
TGTATTATGTGAACCCTGTATTGTATTGTATATTGTAAACCCTGCATCAATTCAGCGCTGTGAAGGGCTGCGATTGCACGGGTGGTGTTTGACCAATAAACCATTTATTATTATTATAAAGAAAGAAAAAATATCATCTCTCTTTAATAGTTTTACTCTCACTTGTACGTGCTCACCAATGACAGGGGGAGTGAATGTAAAACGAACAAGGATGGTACCCAGGGTAGATAGGTGACAGTGCAGGCAATGATGTACACTTTACTACAAGGGTAAGAATTTTTGGCCAAGAATTGAAGACAGGAACAACTCGTAAGTCCTTGGTTTGTTAAATACTAGTAGTTGATACTTTGCCAACAGCTCTGAACATTTCAAAATTTGTAGCAGTCCAAGTACATGAACTTAAACTTGTGGTCATGTCTGTAACAGTCACTGCAGAGGAGCAGCGGTTGAAGAAGGAGAATGACCAGCTGAGACAACAGGTCGATGACCTCAAGGCCAAGCTCACTATGGCTGAGATCCAAAATGGAGGTAAGATCTGTGGTTCATCCAGCCTACACACTCACTCAGCCTAACCTCCATTAATCATTGGTACACCAATTTAATTTGTTCAGTTGGTTCTCAGATTTTTTCAGAAAAAATATGAAGCAACAGGGCGAAAAAAATAAAAATAAAAACAGACCTGGGCATCCTATTATTATATAGCCCCAAATGCTACAATAGGAGCCATGAAGTCAACACAAAAGGCTGGGTTAAAATTTAAACAATGAATTTTGAACTTATAATTAAACCACTGCATTGATAGATGGAAAAACTGTAACAACTAGGAAGAAATGGACTTTCTTCAACTGTACATGTTGGGGGCAAAATGTGAGCATTTTTAGTTGATTCAGAACCAGAATCTTTTTTTTCTTTTGCAAATCAGAAAAAAATAAAGAGGCAAAACCGAGAACCAACGAATTAAATTGGTGTGGCCAAAACAAAGAATGTGGGCTTGTAATTGAGACATTCATGTACCCTTCACAAATTTCAAATTTGTGATTTTCCCTATATCTAGTCAGAGATTTTTTTGTTTTGATGAAATTATGCTTCCCTGCTACACAGTACAACAGGTGTACCTACCTGTAAGGACAGCTGCCACAGACACCGAGACACCTGCTGTACAGCAGGCAGCTGAACCAGCACCCAAGCCTGCGGAGGCCAAGCCTGAACAGAAACAGGTGCAGAAAGGAGGGAAAGCTGACAAGGCTGCAGGAAAAGGTGAAAAGAAGGAAAAGAAAGGTGGTGGGTGAACGTTGTTTAATATTCATTCAAAATGCATGTCCAGCTGCTCAATCATGTCCAACTGATGTTCCATTGCAGAAGTCCTTTCTTGTATAAGTAATGTAAGAGCCCTGTCACATTTATTGTGTGACAAGTTTATGACTGCAAATTGAGGAATATTATTACGACAGTTGTAGATGTGATACACAAAAGTCAGTTGTCTTGTGACAGCAAATAATAGGTTGATGGTTGGTTCTGTCATAGCTTCACTGAAAATCCTATGACAAAAAAGACAAAACTGTACAATGGATCTGACTGCTATAGCTTAACTCTTGTATTTTAAGGCTGAATAGTGATGCAATTCTTTGATAGGATTGTGCAAATTGTTGCCCATGTCATCATCTACTATAAAATTGCCAAAACTGCAGGGAGTCTGTAGGATGTACAATGTAAATGATGAAGATACATATGAGAATAGATAATGGTTTAGATATAGCTGAAATTGTTAGATCTTGCTTTTCCATTGTCATATAGTTTATACATTATAGTATTTCTGAACATCACAGCTGCAAGGTCATTTATTTATTTTTATCCTCCTGAAGACTTCAATTGAATTCTGTATGACCAGGTGAGAAGAAGAAGGGAGGACCACCCCAGGAGGATAAGCCCGTTGACGTGTCCCGGCTGGACATGAGGATCGGCCGTATCCTGTCTGTGAAGAAGCACCCTGACGCAGACACTCTGTATGTGGAGGAGATTGATGTGGGGGAGGCAGCACCCAGGACTGTGGTCAGTGGACTGGTCAAACATGTCTCCATGGAGGAGGTAAGGCTTCAACATTCATGTATGGCCATCATCTAGAAATGGCCTGTTTAACTGGGTCATTTTGACAAGTATGCAGTTATTCAAGGCAAGGTAAAAATTGTCTTGTATACATAAAGATATGTACATATATATATTACTGTTTCAAAATGGGAGAAATGAATCACAAAATGGCAGAAGTTTTAATCCACTCTCATTACATTTAGGTTCCCTAGTAAATCACATGTACATGTAGCGTGCAGTTTACTTTTCAGGCTGCAGGGGGCTCTTTTGCTTTGTAACTATCAGCTACCATTTTTCATCATTGATATCAAGTGGTACTTGTAACTATTACAAAACAAACGATTTTTCAATGAATGTCATGTCACTGAAAGTTTCTGTGTTACAGAAAGTTTCATTTTCACATGTGAATATTAAGATGATTTTTTACCACATTGTGCCCTGTGTTTTATCAAGCCATCACTGTTTAATTAGCTAGAGGGACATAGAAACACTTTCCCATTCCTCACAGATGCAGGATCGTATAGTGATCGCCATGTGTAACCTGAAGCCTGCCAAGATGCGAGGCATCACGTCCCAGGCCATGGTCATGTGTGCCAGCTCTCCAGAGAAGGTGGAGCTGCTGGACCCGCCCGCCGGCAGCCAGCCTGGGGATCGCATCACGTTTGAAGGATACCCAGGTGAGGTTATATATAGAGCATACAACACGGTGTATTCCGTATTGCCCGAGGTATCGGCCCAACCGCGATCCAACTCGCGGGAGGGCCGAGACCGAGGGTGATGCGAAATACACCATGTTGTATGCTATTTATATCATACCCACCTTAGAAAACACGTCTTTCAAGGCGAAATGAGCGAAAATTTGGTGTCCCTAAACAAAAAAACTGCTAGAACATCCATTCCAACGTCCGAATCCTGTATTCGAATTTTCGAAAGCGGCGCACACAGTTGGGCCGAAACGCGTTCGAATCGTTCTATGGAAGCCCAGTTTATACACCCGGTCGTACAGGAGAATACAACACGGCCAGGAGCACTGTATCGCCGCCCGGGTATGATATAAATATATATATAGCGTCCCTGTTTTTTTTCTTCTTCTTTTGTCATTCCGTAGGTATTGAGTACCATGAAGCATCTTACAAAAGTTTTGTCTCACAAACTTACACCAAAAACAGTTACTCAAGCGACTGGATATGATTTTGGAAATGGTCAGACATTTCAGGTAGCATCCACTATCTTACGTCAGTGACACTGGAGAATTCTGAGAAATCTTATTACCTGGATGTCTAACCTTCACCGACACACAAACTTACAACTTGAGTTTATCTCAAGCCTCCCCAGCAGAAAAAGAAGTCTCGCTGCTTCAGACAGCTGGTTAGGAATACATAACAGTGCTTGTACCCTGATCATTGCTAGGAACCCTTTGTGCAACTACTACAAAATGCATGATAATTTTCAAAAAGTGAGAATATATGTAGGCTGTAGGGTCTTCAGAAAATATTACCTTCATGTCAATGTTTTGTGGCCTAACATTGGATTCATCTATTTAATGCTTATAAAATGGCTACCATGTAATAAGGATAGATCAGCCTGTATGCACATTTGATGTATGACTAATAAATTCCATGCATTTCCAACTTCAGGGGAGCCAGACCCAGTCCTACAACCTAAGAAGAAGGTGTGGGAGACAGTACAACCTGACCTACAGGTCACCTCTGATAAGGTTGCCACTTACAAGGGGGTCCCGTTTACTGTGGCTGGGAAGGGTGTCTGCACCTCAAAAACTATGACTAATGTGGGAATCAAATAAGAAGAACTGTTATAGTTTAAGACACAGTTTATTTTCATCCACATGGACAAATGTCACCAGTCCTGTTGATTCAAACTCTATATAAAAAAAGATAAATTTAGGTAATACAAAGAATTTAACTCTTCACCATTCTCCTTTACCGAAAATACAAAACTATACCATGGGCAGTTCTTGAGCTCTACATCAATTCAATGATGGTACTTCAGCATTTTGATGTAAATGTGATACTATCTTTGTTATATCAGTTTCAAAAATTCATTACCATCCACATTTAAGAGATCTTGAAAAGAAATCTGTATTGTACAGCTGGTACAACCGCCATTTGATGAACACACCAGCTCTAAGAATGTCCAGTGGTGGCTGATTAATAATATGTTACATGAAATGATATGTCACACCTAAAAATTTTAATGTCAAACTCCATGCATGTTTTGTTTCTCTACAAAGGATAGAAAGGATGAAGATATACTGAGACTGCAATAAAGTATCAGACTGAATTGTGAAATGTCTCTTCTTTATCAAGACTTCATCTTTGAAATTCAGCTCATAATGTCAATGTTCTTTCTCATCCCTACTTGTGTGATCCCTGATGCATGTCTCTTTTAGAGGTTTTGAAGGATGTCTTGTTTTCAGTTTCACATGCCATGAGCTCATCATTCATGGATTTGTCATTTTCTCTTTTGTAGCCATTATCGACTTGTTTTTAGTTTCATATGCCGTAACTCATGCATGATGCATGGGCCCTTTCACTTTTGAAGCCATTATCAACTTGTTTTTAGTTTCGTATGCTGTCACTCATGCCAGATGCATGAGTCACTTTCACTTTTGAAGGTCACCTTGTTTATAGTTTCGCACCCTGAGTCATTGCAGAGTCATTGCCGAGGCATGTTCTGCTTTCACTTTTGAAGGTTTCCTTGTTTTTTTTTAAATTTGTACATTTAGCCATTACTAGGTTATCTGAAAGTCATCTTCTCATGCAGTGAGTCATTACTAAGCCTGGCCAGACTTGACTTTGCTGATAATGAGGAAATTACACATAAGTATACAAAAAGTCGCATCCTAGCTCCAAAAAATAAAGGTTGGCAAGTGTCATATCTATTGTTTTTGTTTATGCCATACTTTGAAATTGATGCATGCAACTTTACATGAAAGAAACATAATTTCTTACGACACATTAAAATGACAGTAGACATGTAAACTCTTTGCACGGACATTCTATGTATGTATCTATGTACTGAACAGTCTATGTATAAACAAAGCACCAGAGGAACTAAGGCAGTATGTATACAAGTGTACAGTGTATGTCAAAAAGGTTATTCGAGTTCAGTTGGATCTTAGCTGAATTGCCTAAGGCTGTTTTCTGAACCAGTACCCATAGTCAGCGAGATCCCTTAGACTTTAAAGGCCAAAAGGTGACTCACTGTTTGCTTTCACTTCTGTCAAGCTATTGTTCTTGAGCCCTCTTTTGTGTGACTTCTGGTTTTATTTACCTTCTCCCATGACAGGAGATGGAATTGTAGACTTGTTTCTCTGTTTGAAGTCAATTGCAAGCACTTGTATGGTTCTGTTGCCATAAATGATTTTAACTTGATGTGTTGCTTGAGCTCTCTTTTGTGTGACTTATCGCTTTGTTTGCCTTCTCCCATGAAAAGGAGAGTGAATTGTATGTAATACTATGCAATACACCAGTTTTCTGTTGAAGTCGAGCACTGAGTAGGAACACACGTTTTAAAGAAAATACATTTCTTTGTGCTTTTACATGCACTCAGTCACCTTCACAGGATGGAATTACATTCTTTCTTACAAATGTCAACATCTCTTTCTGAAGAAGGATTTAACTTTGACAATTCAAAGGTAGAAATACTTTTTTCAGTGTTCTGCAATATAGCAGACTGTCAAAATTGTATCCTGCAATTTTGAAAAATTTAAAAATGTCTCTGCAAAATGCAGACTGCAGAGGGTATTTCTGACACTGCTGCTTACAAAGACTGCTGCTGTACAGTCGAAAATTTGAGCAAGTCCAACTTTTTGTGCTGGAAATTCTGCTTCAGAATAAATTCTACCAACACAGATGAACTTTCAAGCTAACACCTTTTTCCATTCCAATCACCTGTTAAACTTAGGCTTGATGTACAATTTTGTGTTTGTGCAACAGCTTTGGAAGTTGTGCTGAAAAATCATCTTTGATTGCCATAATGGTGAACCAACCAAGGAAGTTCAATCAGACTGAATGTCCAACTAATTCCCCACGGGTTTGATGGTGTGTACAGACAAGGTGAGCAAGAGGAACAAGGAGTCTGCACCTAAAAAAACTGAAAAGTATTAGATGTTCATGATACCCCATTGCTAGACAGAAAAATAAGGAAAGGTAGTGGCATTATATGTTCCTCCTATACGGGTGTGGGGTTGAATCACTGTGGCATACAGGGCAAGTTATTTGGTCATGTTGTATAAACGTACATTTTTTGTATACAGCACAACGGGTTTTCAAACAGCAATGCCACACAGGTGCAGTGAGAAGTGAGAAGGGTCATTGGGTTCAATTTGGGCATTTCTTAGACGCCCTCTTGTAGCTTATCTCTTATCTCTCCTGTCAAGAGTGTGAGTCAGCTATTCAGCATTTTGTCCTTGCACTTTCTAAGGTCATGTTTTTAGTTACACAGGCAATGGGGTATCACTGAGCGTGTTCCTCTTTGTACATGTATGCCAATAATAACTTTAAACTTTAATCTTCAATCAAACTTGCAGTCCTTACCAGGACTGAATTGCATTGATTTTCCATTAAAACACTGCCTTATAAACTATGTGATTGATTAAAAAATAAACAGCATTAAAACGACATGTTATTATTAAGATATGTCAAAATCACAACAACGTATACAAAGAGTTTTGTGGGCATCACACGGATGACAGTGTTCTTGGGATAAAGGAGTTTGCTTTTTTGCAATGTTTGCTTTTTAACCAAAGGAAATAGGAGAAGTGCAATTACCCCTCCCCCCGACCTGAGTCATCTGGTGAGTTGCATCATAACCTTGGGTGAAAAGTTCACACAAAGGTAATCAACAGTTCAGCCGGATCTGCAACATGCTTCAAAGTCAGCTTGGTCAACATTAGTCTGGATTTGGTCATCATATGCTTACAACTATATCTAAAGGCAAACATATTTTCAGATTTGCTAATTAGTTGAGGCTGCATTTTTCTGCTGCTAAATTTTCAAGTGCTTTCTGAAGAACTCGAGGCTAACCTAAGGCTCAGCAACATTTGCCTTGTTAGTGGTGGTCAGATATGTACGTTCAGTGTTCCCAAGGTTCCAAGATGTCTCAGAAGTAATTCGACATTTTGTGTGTGATCATTCTGACGACTAAAACACACCTGTCCAACACACCATCATAAATCTGGTGCAGTCCGTGAGTGTGCTCATATTTTTCTGCTAGAGCAGGCTTGTTGGGTAATAAGTATTATTGAACACATCAAAATACAAATACAAGGTATTATATATTGTGTATATGAACTTCTGAAAAATATGCTCTTGTTTATCATCATTTTCCTTGAACATTTTTAGTTTTACATCCTGAGAACTACCATTGATAAATGTTACATTTTTCCCCCTAAAGCCTGGTCTTGTTTTTCAGTCTCATTTGTGGTGAGCATGAGTTATCACTTGGGAATGTTGCTATTTCACTTTCAATGGTCGTCAGGTTTGGGGGTTCGTATGCTGTGAGGTCCATGTACATGTAACATTTGAAGGGTCAGATTGAGCGAGAACATGCACAATACATGCATTTGTGTGGAGCAAAGAGATTTCTGCAATTTTGTGACTTTTATGTTTTACTTCTGTCTTGGCATTGTCTCTGTTGTATCTTCTTTAAACCCATATTCAATTTTGCTAGATTCTTTTCCTTTGATTGAATACAATGCCAGTATCGCACAAACCACTTAGTAAGTTGTCACTTGTTAGGTTTACTTGCCATGATACTATTACTGATGATGTGCTAGGTTTAGCTATCTGGATTTACATGTATGCTTTCTTTCATGATCATAGAATTGAACTATGAAATTAGAGATTATATTCAGTGTCATCATTTGTCTCTCATGGATTTGTCAGACAAGGACCATGACAAAGATTGTCTTCGAGGGTGGAGATATATGGAGGTGGGGTAGGCATAGAAGTTCTCACTGGCCATCATATAGTGAAACAGACTTCAATAATGTTGAGGCACTTGCAAAGACAACACGTGCAACAATATACATTTTCCCAGTTCATATATTGTGAGCAGTGCAAGCAACATTTTTTTTCTCACAGATTGATACTAGATTTGTAATATTGGTTCTAAAGGCTAATGATAAAACTAACTTGCAAGTCTATGTAAGTTTGAATACCATTATCTGATTAGTTTCATCAATGTTAAAGGAAACATTATATTTGTGCTGTTTCATTAAAATTGAAAATTAACACATTTTTATCAGTATCAAGTCTAAGTAATACATATCTGAAAGTGAAAGAAAGCTTACACAAATCATACATTCACATTCTATGCGTGCAATGTTTGGATTGACCCAACCCGCTAGTTTTGGCAGTCTTTAAACAAAAACATAATTCATTCACTTGTAGTTCATAGCTGAGTACCATTTTGAAGCATGTTGTAGTGAACACTTTAATAATTTGCATGCCGCAGCTTACATGGCTATAGTATATATAGCAACTGAGCAAATAATATCCACAAATGTCACTTATTCCTACTGAAGAAAGACAAGAACCCCCCAGAAGAACGTGATTTGGGAGGCTTTGAGGGGTCCAGGTACATAAATGCTGGTTCGCCATCTTTGGGATCCTCGTAGATAATCACATCTATCACGGGAGTTCCCTTCTTTTCGTCATAGAACGTTTTTGTTATGTATTTTGGAATCTCATAGTGCAGATCACTTTCGTCTAGAGCATAGGTATGCCTCACATCTAACTCTCCATGCTTGATCACTCCAAGAAGTTTACCTCGGTACTGAGGGTACTTTTTTTTTAGTTCAGCGAAGTGATCCCTCAACCGATCTTCCGTTTCTTGTCTTTCCCCGGCTGATCCTGGGTCCTTGATGTGTCCTTTTTCGGGTAGCACGGGCCAGCTTGACATTTGAGCTGGTCCTGTAGATTTACCTTGAGTGCCACTCGGTGGCTCTGTGTGTGACTGGGTTACCTGATTACCCGTTGAGTTGGCTGATGTCGGTGGAAGTGCTGATTTTGCAGGTATGTTTCTGTTGTCACCGTTAGGGGATGCATGAGGTGACGCTGAAATGGTCGGGCTGACAGCTGAAGCCCTTGACGCTAACCCTTGTCCTTGTCCCAGCTGTTGTGTCGGTAGTTGCCTGGCCCCCTGATCGGTTGGTTCGGGAAGACGTCGAACAGGGGTAGGTGAGAACGGCTTGTCCAACCCGTCCTTGCCACTTCCGATGGCGCGTAGGTACTGCTGGAACGCTTCTTCGTGTACGGGGTAGAAGCTCTTCCCCCACGAGAACACAAAACCTCTTCTGCCGTTGAGGTACTCATCTTCAAACTGTGACGCGACTTTGTAGCGGACCCAGTTGGAGACGATCTTCCCGTCTGACGCCGAGGACTTTTCGTCTGCACCTATCACCACAAGTACTCGCCCTGACGGTAAAAAGTAATATATGACTATGTATCCTACCCAAGTAGAGGGTCTTTAGCAATATGCGACTGTACACTATGTCCGTATTTTATGTCCCTACACAGTTCCCTGCTTAGCTTTTGAACAATTAAGAATATAAGCCTACCAATGGCATACCGGCCTCTTCTTCAGATGGTTCTCTCATTCTTCTGATCTCATTATCAGGGCCACTAAATTTTATCTGTACATTAGGCTCTAAATAAGGAAGTAATTATTGTGTATATTTTCTAGCAAAATTATAGAGGAATTTTATTGTACGACAATTGTACATTGTACAAAGTATGCCAACAACTATTGAACATAGCACAAAAACTAAAACTTAAAAAATCCTAATTACTAAAATAGCTAGGGCTAGTATAAGTCTTTGACATAGTGTTACAATCTAGTGGGGCTAATCATGAGTTTCGGTATTTTTTTTCTAATAACGAAGCAGTCTTTCATATATTCATATATAGGTCGATATAGCTGTCTGGTACCAGAAAAAGCCGTGATTGTAGAATAAAATGCACATATTCTTACCATTAGAGGCCTCTCTTAGAGCCCTATAGAGGACGGCGTAGCCGATTCCCGCGTTCTTCTCGTTTATAGACAGACGAGACTCATGGGCGTTGAGAACCAGAATGGCGCACAGAAGTTGTTTTCCTTTCACTTCCTCGCTGACCTCTGCCAGCTTCGGGAGTGAAAAACTTTTACGCTCGATAGTCGTTTCAACACGGGTAGCTTGAGACGATTTCTGGACTAACGCGTACACGGAATCTAGCGGGTACGTCTCGTCACAATTTATGATGAGAACGTCGTTAGATTTCGCAGAGGACGCCATACCTGCGGAGGTTACCGTGGTCGCTCGCTCTCTCTCTCCACACAACCGTGCCAAATGTTCCGTCGGGAAGCCTTACGTCACCGAAACCACCGCTGTACACGATATTGGCTCTGAGCCAACTTTCCTGTGAGTGGGTGTTTTCGTAGTGAGTCCATACTAACGCTGCATTAAGCTAGCTGCTGCGTGAACATTTGAGAAGCAAATTATATGGTGCACTTGATATGAACGGGATCTTAAAGTTACCAACGACGATTTTGATGTCCGATTCAACACGCTAAATACCAATGAACAGCTTATACATAATAGCCTGTCGTTACCTTTGAGTTGAATCTGTTCAATCTTTGTTTGCAGCGATGCATACAGCATGGACGTGTTATGAATTCGTCATATCTAACTCTGTATTCTGGTTGCCGTTTTCGTATTCTTTTTTTCTGATTATGTACTGTTGTGTTATTGCTATCGCTTTCTGGTAAGGAACGAGATGACCTTTAGAAAGATATCCAAGTCTGGAAGAAGTTTTAATAGTCTCGGTGTCACAGCGATTTCCCCCTAGTGATCTCTGCCCCCTGGGGACTAAATTGGTAGGGCTGTGACACCGGCACAACCTGACTATACATTAATAAGCAATGAAGAGACGCACCCTAAAGATATAAACCCTTTCACTTTCGCCATCTTTCATAGACTGAAATCGTTGATATCAACTCGCTATGCTACATTTCAGGGGGCATTAACTGTAAATTTCGCAGAAATGTCTTTACATAGAGCACCTTAAATTAATAACAACATCTGCCCAAACTGAAAAGTATGCTGCACTAAATGCTCAAAAGACCACGGATACAAGTAAGATTTCATACCAGGATGTTTATTCTTTTATTACCAATCAAGAGCTTACACACACAGGCAATACGAGTGTCTTATTTTTGTAGAAAATACCGGTACAAGTGAATGAATAAAATGGCGTGAACAAACATGCTATATATATATATATATATATACGCACAATAACGCACATCTATCGCCTTATCGTGCTGTTTGTGAAAATATACTACACAGTGAAGTTATTTTCCGGTTGTCATATATATTCAGGATGGTCAGGCTATATAAAAGTCTGTCTCTGAATTGAGAGCTAACTTTCTTGAGGACTGATATACAAATTATAGTGGGTAAAAATAAATGTCAATGTCATCATTGTCGTAACACTTGATTTGATTCAAGCCGATATCTGCAGTGATCTCTATGATTTTTAGACCATATCTAACAATGCAATACGCAGGCTAACGGTTTGCCATCATTGCACGCATTTTTCTCTTTGTCTGCCGTGTCTTGATGGTGCTCTCTGAGAGCTCCAGGGACCGTTTGATTATTTCAAGAACCTTAAGTCTGTTTTCATTGGAGAATGTCTGTCCTTTGATGAGGTTTGTCAGGAAGTAGGTGTTGTCTGGAATGCTACCGGTAATCTCCCGTGCAGCGTCGGCGAGCTTTTTTCTCGCATCCGGGGTGTTCTCTTGGGGGCCCAACTCGTCTTCATGCGTGAGGATGGTCATAGTTCCCACACCTGAAACAGGAAGGCCATTAGGCGTGTACATTACAAGACCTCAGCTTTGTTTATTTGTTCGCTTGTTTTGTTTGATTGAACCTTTATTTATTCACGAAAAGCTCAAATTGGCCTGCAGGCAGCTTTTCATTGTGGACTGGTCATATGAGTGAGGAGGCAAAGGTCAGACAAAATGTAACAAAGATACAGGAAAACAGAAAACACCAATATCGATAACATTCCTACCATGCTAACGTTGGTGGCTAAGCTACACAAATTCTGGTATTTTATGATTCCGTTTACAAAAACAGAATGGAGCCAAGAATATTTGAACAAGGATTAAAACTTATTGATAGATAAAAGCCTTCAGATGATTGATAACTTTCCTGACAGATGAACCATAATCTTATCCGAGCACAACGCTCCAGCGAAACAGCACTATGTGGTGCCTTCCCTGAATATGACTGCGTTTGTCACATATACAGTCAAGCTGTTGCTTGAATCTTGTCTGTGATGCATCCCCGCCAAAAAAGCAGTACAAGAGAGGCAGCGTGTACATCACTAACCTCTTCGTAAGAGCTGTTGGCGCAGAAAGTCCATGTGACACCTGTAGGCGCCCTTGTGCAGCCGAGGATCGCTGGCCTTGACAAACCACAGCACGACGTGAGTCTCGTCTCTCAGTACTGTACCGACTCCTGTCAGCGACGTTTTCACCTTCTTTTCTGTCGTCAAGATTATATGTATATAACGTTACAAACACATACAGAAACACATTTGCACAGACCCACGAGAGCGTTTATATGCATGACTTGACTTTGTTTGCCTGACTATATGTTTCTGCGGCTTGAAAATAAAAAAGAACACATGATGTCCCTCAAACCGTCGTTTGAAAATGCACAGCTTTTTCGTGCAAGTCAATCATGCGAAAGAAAATGAAAACAGATTCAAAATACATGTATACATGCATAGTCAAATATGTTCTCAATTAAATTAAAAACAAAAAACAAAATAGCAATATTGACGACACTGTTGTGTCTACATGTACTATAAGTTAGCCAACTGACCAGTGCATTTTGTGCAAGCCATCAGTAAATAATAAACAAGACGCCATAGGCGACAATTCTCCGTGAAATTTTATAATTTGCAGATTGAGAGGTGGTATTGGCACTGGCATGCCTGCAGACGACGTATAAAATTGCATGCCGATTGAACAAAGGGGACCGTGGGTTTTAGCTGCGAACACGGAAAAAACGGGTACCGCTCAAGTCAACGTTAACTGCTTAACAAAACAACATGATTACAACAGCAACGGTTAGCACAGTTGCACACGGAAAACACCGTCCCACATAACCGCTACGGTAAAAACAAAGACACGTACACAAAGTCAACTGCGCAACTGGCGGTCAGTCTAAAACCACGTCAACAATTTTAACACTTGCCGCTCAAGTCAACTGCTTAACAAAACAACATGATCACCACAGCAACGTTAGCACAGTTGCACACGGAAACAACACATATCTTGGCGCATTCTCCGCGCTCCGACCAATTTCAGGTCGCTATATTATAAGCTATAAATAGTACAGTGTGTGAGCTCTACCGAACAACTATGATATTAACATCTTGCCAGACAATAGACCTGACCTTAGGTGCAAACCATAAGTCACAATCCCAACAGATACTCACAAATGAATATACACAACAAGTCAACAACCACCTAATATCTGCTTAGAGAACCTCGCCTACCACATATCTACTTAACCTACGGCCTATTCCACAGGATTATAAAAATAGGGGTGATTTTAAAATATCAAATTTACCTCGATATAAAAACCGCTACGGTGAAAACAAAGACACGTGCATCAACACGGACATAACGGCACACCACATGCCCAAATTCAGAGACATACAACGTACACAAACATGACTTTTACGTGCGAACACATTTCACAATTCCGGCCATCCATAAACCATTACGGTCCGCATCTGGTTTGCATTAAAAACCGCCCCGCGCATCTGCATTAAGGATGCTCGACCCCCCCGCTATTCAAAACAACGGGTTTTTCGCGGCCGGTCCCATGTGCCCCTAAATGTAGGGGTGCTTTTCGAATATTATCTTGACCGCGAAAACACCTACGGTAAATATTGATATACGTGCATCACCACTGGCATGCCTGCAGACGACGTATAAAATTAAATGCCGATTGAACAAGGGGAACCGTGAGTTTTAGCTGCGAACACGAAAAACCGGCTGACCCGAATACTCCTGCAGGAGGTATGCCTCCTTCACGGAGTAATAACTGGCGATATTTTGTTACCTCCAGTGTATACGCTACTACACTTCCTAGACCCACTACAGATCAGGATTTTCTTCTTTTTTTTTTAGGCTCCCAGTATACATCAATATCTAGCTGAGTAAAATGAAGAAAGTTTAAAATAGGAAGCATGGAACCTCCCCAATTAAATGTTGTATTGAACGGGAATATAACATACTTCGGTCGATGCCGCTCTCGTCTTTAATGTCGCCGTTCAGAATGGCCAATATTTCCTTCTCGGCGTCTCCACCAAGGCGGTCAAAACCCCGTGTGTCCAGGAGGGTGAACCCATCCGTGAGCGGGAAGGCTTCCAAAATGATTGTTCCTGTAACGCAAATTGTATCGTGTTTGAAAATAGACAAAGAAATCAGAAATGGACAACAACCAAGACTAAATGATCTTAAGTAAATGTGTACAATCCACATTACATGTTCTTTATTTGATATCTGCTAATAATTTCATTTAATTATCTGTAAAGGCACCCACCTTCAGCGCCGGTACTCTGTATGACGGCTAGTCCCTCGTCCTCATCTTTCAGGGCCATGACTACCGAGTTAATGAACGAGCTTTTCCCCGACCCTGTTATGCCGAACAAACCTATCCGCACGCCGTCGAAGTCTTCCATTTCCCCTTTCTCCGCGTCTGGAAAACTCTGTGTAATTTTCCCTAACTCGTAAGCATTAAGAAACGTTTTAAGATCGTTGATCTTACTTAAGCTCATCGTCACTCTTTCTGTAGTTCTCAACGGAGGCTGAAAGTTACGCAAGAAAACTTGGTAGATAGATCGTTCGGAACAGAACGGGGAGTATCAAATGGGCTGCCCCTGCTTCGTTGTCAGTCAGTGTTGAACTCGAGCCAACATAAGCTTGCTTACGGGCAAAGGTCAACCTTCGTGCTTGCACAAGCGTGACTGTGAAGTCATACAGAGTCCGGGTCGAGCTTTCCAAAGTTGTTTTGTACGTGGGCGGCGTGCATATGCAGTAGTAGGGCCAGCGATAGAAACTTACCAGGCCAGCGATAGAAACCAACCAGGCCAGCGATAGAAACCAACCAGGCCAGCGATAGAAACCAAATAATGATTCATCAAAGACGATCGCGATGGTTTCACTTTCGCCTGAATGTTGTGTGCGTATGCATACTAAACTAGAGTTCCACGATCTCATACCTTCGCCAAATGAGATTACCCTTTATGACTGACAAATTATAGATTTCCCCCCTAATTATGCAAATAAGATCCTTATTTGCATGAATTACATCACTTGATCATATTCTCATCCCTATGGCAGTTTTATCTTCACAAAGAAGGCCATTCTAGCATTTCCTCATAAATTATGCAAATGAGGTCCTGATTTGAATAAGTTATGTTAAATGATGTTCACCTCCAGTCAACTTCGAAATGCACAAGTATGAAATTGGCAGCATCAACCACTATGGAATTATAGTATTTTCTCATTAATTATGCAAATTAGGTCTTCATTTACATAATTAATATATGGCAATGTTCCTCTCATTCTTATTTACACATGTCACAAGGTAGAATAGTCCTATCATGGAAGGTAACTGAATTATGGAAATCCCTCATTAATTATGCATATTAGATTATAATTTGCATAATGTTCATCTAATTATGTCAAGCATCACTTAAGCTACCTACACACCAAATATCAAGACGATCCGTCAACCGGTTATTGAGTTATCCTACTTTAAACATTTTCCTACAAATGCTCCTACAGTTCCAGAGCAAGCCACTAGGGGGCCCAAACTTACGTCACTTCTTCCCGAGCACAAGAGCTACCTACCAACCAAAAATCATGACCCTAGCATGTCAAGATCACGAGATATCAAAACCGGAAGTTCCGCTGCAGTACCATAACAAGCCGCCAGGGGGCCCAAAATCTAATCATTTCGAGGTCTCATCAAGACCTACCCACCTACCAAATATCAAGATAATCCATCTTTGCCTTCTCAAGTTATGCTGTTAACACACAGACACACACACACACACACACACACACAGAGAGACACACACACACACGGCCACGAAAACATAACCTTCTTGGCGAAGGTAATTATAGATTAGGCCACAGACAACAAAGACATGTGTGTACGGTATGCAATGTAATCATCTCAGGCTGAAATTGGAGAATTTGCCGAGCTACAACATTGTACAGGATTTGTTTACATCAACTTCAAAATACAGTCGGAAAATGTACAGAATATTCTAACGCTTAACCAACAATGATTATGATTTCACTAGCGTGTTTCCTAATTTTTCATGCATCACAATTGAATAGTACTCTTACGTTTTACATTTATTATCACAAAGGACTTTGAAAGTTGTCACAAAGGACTTTGTAAAGTTGTCAAAGTTTGTACCCCTTTACTCCCTAACGTATGGGCTGTCAAATATCATACTCTTGAATTAGCACGATAGAAACCATCGAGCCCTCTTCATTCGTTCCCACAGGTACTTCAAACGGACACATTTTGAATCAACACTTTCAAATGATTGGTTATGCTTGCTGGATTACTGGACACATTTATTGTTAGCCGTTAACTTGAGTATTTGACATCGAGTATTCTAACAGGAGTTTACATAACGTTTCTCATTTTTGTGCAGAACCTAAAGATTCACTTCTTTGAATGCGTCAGCAAGTTCCTGCTCGATGTAGCCCTTCATGCGCCCGCTCATTGACAGTTCTCCCTGGATTTCTGCCCAGTTGTCCCTGAGGGAGTTGGACGTGGTGATGTCTTCTCGCTTCAACTTGTCAATGATGGGCTGCAGTCGCTCAAGCTGTAGAGTGCGAACAGGACGACTTTAGTGTATCAGTGATTAACTCCATGCCTCGCCTGTGAAACTTAGGGACGACTGCCGTGTGCGAGATGTCGGTTAGCTTGAGGAATGAATCCAGTCTACTTTAGTTATACTAGAGTTCACATGTACATTTGCAATCTTGACATGCATACTGGTCAAGCTGAATCAGTTCAATGCCAAAATACATACCTCTCTTGGTGATATTTTTTTTACAATTCATTTAGTATGTATCAAAAGCTTGCTTAAGGATAGGTAGTTATCAATATCCAGTGTAATTTTGTTCGAATTCTTCTGATACATTCACTTCACACAATGCTTTTCAGAAGCTTAGAAGTAGATAAACAACTCTTGTACTTACCGGGATGTGTTTCTTGGAAGAGAGGCGGCGGAAGAAATCTTCCACAGTTTCCTGGGGTCCTGGATAAACAATAGGATCGCGATCCTGTTATCCATAGAATTACTGATACATACGTTGTGCTTAGGAAAGAAATATGTGTAAAGTCGTCCCATTTTCTCAATTAATAGTCTCTTTCTTCGCACAAATAAGTCCTGTATTGTAAGGCTTACAGCCTTATAGAATTATCAACAGGAAATGACATGATGATCATGCCAATATCGCTATGTGAGCTAGGTCATCTCTTTTATGCTTACATTTGCTCCATGTGCTTTCTTGTATGTCAGGCCGTTATGACTGAAAAAGGAGTGACGGTGAAATAAGCGTGTTTTTGCAATTAGCCTTTCCCACCTGTCGCCTGCTGGCCCTTCTTCGCTTCACTCTCCCTCTTGTATCGTTCTTGTTGCTTGTAGATCAAGACGTATCGCTCCGCAACGTTTAGTGCCGACCTCATGACTTTCATGGCTTCGATTTCGGTCCCGTAATCTAAGATCACCGGAGAAAACGGAGCTCTGATGTAAACGAATGAATTATTGCCTCCAAGCAAATGTTGAGAGTAAGGGACAGTATGTGAGAGCCAATGTGGGGAGGAAGTGACAACTAAATATGCACAGAATCGTCGAGAAATTCACAATAAATAATACAATAAGAAACTCACAACAGATCTACATGTAAATACTCTACGGAGGTGTGGCATCTTCCATTTCTTCAAAAGCAACAAGTGGTCACAATTTTGCGGGTGCCACAATAACAGGTTTTCTCTATTTTTTTTAAAACCACAGTTCTTTTTATTCCTACTGACCTCTTTCCTTCTTGTCTAAGTGGTAGTTGGTAACAAAGAAGGTGTGGTCACGGGCGCTGCCGGTTGCCGCAGAAGCTTTGGCCAAGATGTCGTCTTCTTGACTTTGGTCGATCTTGTCGTGGTGAGTGATGACCGTGATCGGAGCTATTCCTACATTGAAAAAAAGGAAAAAAAAAAATTAATCAAAAGCTGCAGTTGCACCATGTAGCATATGTTTGCAAGTTTATTATATGTCCCCAAATACATGAAATGAAGGTTCAATTCTATATAATGTCCTTGATTTATACAGCAAAACGCCAACAGATATTTGTGAAATAAATAGCATTGATAACGTACCTCTCGGGCGCATGAACTCGCGCACAGTGTTCAAATTGTTCAGATGAGTGTGGCCGTCTTGTAGACGGGGGTCTGCCGCCGATAGAACTATGATGATAGCGTGAAGCCAGTTGGGGAAGTACTCCTCGGAGTCTTCGTTGTCCGCTTCATTTTTAAAGACGATCTCCTGTACATGCGAAAGGGAGAAGATTGACAAACAAGAAACATAAGGTACCAAGAATCAGCAGTGATTCGTTATAAACCTGCCTCTAGATATGCGCCAAGGGGTCGTGCGTACGTCCAACCGACTTGTAGGCTACTGGAAAGGGTCACTGTTCATTGCACTTGTCGTAAAGACCTAGGTTAATTTCCCCTGTACAATAAACCAGTAAAGTTATATGCTGTACATAGCGTCTGTGTTCTCTTTCACTTTCAAAATTGTTAAGTTTAAACATGATCAATTCGAACACGAAATGTGCAAAGCGTCCTTCATACCTGGCCAGGTTTGATCCGTCCAAAGACGATGTTCGTCAGCGCTGTAAACTCCTCAGCGCCATGTTGAAAGAATCCACGTGTGTCGACAAGACGGAAGTCACCAAGGTAGTCCAGGAACTCTTGCAGGGCGATGGTACCCTCCCCACCGGCAGACTGGATATCGGCAGTTCCTGCAGGTAAATCAACGCACGAAAATTTGGCGTGTTGTTTGAATAACACATTACTCATTATGTCAAAATAGTGTATACCACAAGAGGTACTAGTGTCATCTCAACCAAATGAAACACTACTGCCGGCAACCCATCATATATCTTTTTGAAATGTGTGAGTACACATTTAAAGTAAAAGCGTTTCCCGTCCCGTATTCTATTATACTACAAATCTGACACTTGGGATAACATATGTCCCATATGCTAATGAAAAAGTTAGTTATTTAGAAGAAAGTGCAACGCCTCTTACTTACCTTTGCGAAGGCCTGGCTCCAAGGCCCTCTCACACGTGTTGATGAAACTGCTTTTTCCTGATCCAGTTGGTCCGAACAGCCCGATCCTCAGGCCTTCTTCTACCATGTCACTGATGTCGACTTTGGCGAAGTAGCGTGCCCCGTGGACGTCCCCAAAGCCATAATCAAGTAGTTTCACTCTCTTGGTGTCAGCTTCCTGTTGCAGTTGTCTGAGGCGCTCATCTCTCTCCCTCTCTTGCTTCTCGTATTCCCTTCTCTTCTCCTCCGCGGCCTCTTTGATCTTGTCCTTTGTGACGTTCTTGTATTTGTTGACATACCCTACTAGTGCCTCCTTGCTTCCCTGAGAACATAGTACATATTCAACAAGTTAAATACTGCCTAGTAATGAACAAAGCTAGGCATACATAAAATAGTGAAGGTTTTTTTCTATGATTTGTGCGACATAACACTGCAGCCTTGTATATGTACACGCGGCTCCTTCATTCAATTGTCAAGTCATCATAATGTGCCATAAAATAGCACACACAAGAACGTACATGTATGTTGGGTAGTTGTGTTCTTTATACAAAGCGGCAACAGAGTGAGTTCAAAAAAATGAAAATAATACTTACTGAAGACCCCATTTTTGAGCCGCCGGCTTATGTTTTACGAGCGAGAGTCAGGTCCCGTTGTATTTGCGGTACTGAGGTGCAAAGACCAACTGTTCCAAAATACGCCTGACACGGTTATGGACGCACAGCTTTCCCAACGCCGCTGGTACAGTGTGTGTGTGGGCGGTTTTCGAAACCTTTTAGTCAAACCATGAACAGAACTTCCCCGAAAAGGTTTCGGATCGTTTTGCATATGAACTGTTCGGTCGCCTGGGCATCGTTTCAGTGCGCATGTCACAGCCACCCCTTCTTGAGTCCGTTTTATACGGGCGCTACTAACCCGTATTTCAGCTAGAGTTTCACATCTTGTCAGATACAAAGAGCTGCACAACAGCTAACGGACCACAAACAGAGGTAAGACTCGGCCTGGGCAACAGCTACTGTCGGGTAACCTGAAACAGAGGCAGCGCTTTGTCAAGCCGTTTTTTCCGGTAAGTGAGCACAATTCAAATGTTGCAATCAAGTGAATGCAACCTTATTACCAGGTAGACTGTATTTCTGTTACATGCTGAGCCGGTCCAAGTCAAGATCCAAGCTTGATTAAATCCACCCATGAAGAAAAACATACGAAACTGTGATCTCTTTATGATTTGGTTTCGTTTCCGCTCACCATGGGATGAAACAACTGGTATCGCATTGACTGCTGTAAGGGAAGGTAGCTTCAAAGGAAGATTTAGTAATTTGGCTATCTTTAAACGCACAACATTTGCTGTACTTTGGCGGGTTTGAGTGAAGTGGACGCAAAGGTTAATTCTATATACCAAGCCGTAAAATTCGCCGTGCGATAGGTATACGAGAGAAAATTGGTGAACACTCGAGATAGTCGTGTTTGTATCATGCGAAATTATGTCGTTACTTAATAAAAGAATACTGTGTTACTCTATATATGATTTGGTAAGCATTGCCAGTTGAAACATTGAATTGTTTCCCCTTTCATTCGCAATCATCGCACAGGCAAATGGACTACAGTACTCCCGCTTAAAGCTAGGTGGCCCTGTAGGACAGTGTCATTGCACCATTGCACTATAATAGCTATTTGTGTGTATGAGTGAGTGAGAGTTTTCGGAGTGTGTGGGTTAGGTAGGGGATTGTTAGAGCGAATTGAACATTTCACCCCTGTTCACAAATCTTGATTGACGTACCTAGACAACCTTGCTGTTTGTTTCTAAACGTAACGTGCATTGCAGATCTAGGTGTCAGAAAAAGAAGAACAAAATAGAAACATCTTTCACTTTCAGAAGTCGACTAAGATGGGCCCGATTTGATAATACTTGGGCATCGCTAAAAGCCTCAACCGGCCTCTACCTGCCTACATGCCACCTGCATAGAATGAGAACCATTTCCAAAACGTCACTCGTAAAGGTCAACGTCATTTTTATGAACGCATTGGGTCATGGAACGTCATTTGGTGAACGCATGGGGTTCGGCATGCCGAGTTTGCCCCTTTGATTCCTCTTTGTAAACCCAGTTGGAGCGGATAGAGTCAGGTTGAGGCAACGTACTTTTGACTATTTGTATGCTTCGTTTCATATGTATGACGAACATTTCTATGAAACGGACACTTTTTTAGGGTGCAAGGCAGTCCTCAGTTGCAGACAGAATGGGAGGGTCAGAATCTAAGGTAAGTTACATGGACACTTACATGGTCATCTTTCTTGAATACAACATAATAAAGTTGTGTCATAAGAACTTTAGACTATATCCCCATTGTGTATTTTTTATACAAAATTCATACAATGTTCTGTTGTCGAGGAACGGAATTCCGATGATATAAATACAAAATACTTTTTTCTCGAATACACATAAACAAAATAAAATGTACACTGTACCTTGATAACTGTCAAAACATGTCACTCAGCTGCTTGTATACGCGCCCGGGCCTTCATTCGTTTTCAATCTAGGCCACACCAATTTAATTTGTTGCTTCTCGGATTTTTTCAGGAAAAAATTGGAGCGACAGGGCGAAAAAAAAATAAAATAAAATTCCAAAAAGTTTGGGGTGGAGATATAGGGCTTACATAAAATACAGAAAAGCAGGATTACACTGTATGCAAGTTGTCAGCTTTTCATGGCGAAGTATTGTGCATTGATCCCTTTCAGGCTTCTCACCAGGATTTTTTTCACAGCATAGGGAGACCTACAAATGTAGTGCAGTGAAATTTTTACCCTGTGAAACATCATTTCCTGCATTTTGAGGGCCAATTTCCTCATTTTTTTAAAGTAGAGGTAAAGTTTTTCATCTTTGTTACAGCTTTTTATACAGCTTTTTAAAATTGACATGAAGGGTCATGATGAATGGTGTAACTCATGCTTGCTACAGGTCCTGGACAAATGAATACTCAGACTCAGAGGCACATTCCATTTTAGTCACTGCAGTGTTGGGTTGCTTTTTTGGGGGGTAGTATTTTGGAATTATTTTCAAATGATTATAAATCTAAATTGACATGGATATTTATAAATATTTAAAAAATGAAATGCAGGAATACATTGTGTATCATGTTTTAGAAAATGTTATGATAATTTGCAACATCAAAATCAGCACAAGATTTGGCACAGTTCATGATCAAAGGGTTTCTTTCATCTGTCAATGGTGTAACATAAGTTCATCAGCAGCCAACACAGGTTTGGTTTGTAAACACGCTGTGCTTTCCCCCATGCCGATGGTATTGGTAAATTGTAAAATGAACGGTAGAATTATATCATAAGGAGCTATAGTGCATATATTACCGGTAAAATCATAGACATTCTGAGGAAAAACCCGGTAAAAAATTGCCTTCTGTGGCAATTCCAGTAACACGCGTACGGGCGAGTCTATTCTGTGTGTAGGGGAAAAGTTTCTTTGAAATACTTCAAACCCATATCAAATGATTAGAGATATGACTTTGTACAGTATTAATATGTCAAGGCTAAATTGTAATACTTACATCTTCCACTTCAAACCGTATCAACATACATTGAATGGTTAGATATATAATGATATTTCAGAAGTTGTCCCTTGAAATGAACTCTTCCGGTCAATGACCTAGGCTTGCTTGGATGTCTGTGGCGGACTCCGTAAACTTCTACAACAAGAATCCTCCACAGCGGATTAGATTTTACATGGACAAGTTTGGAGAACAATAAAGCATGTATACTTCACCAAGTTGGCTGATTGGCGTGTAAAATTGGCAGTTGGCCTGGGATTGCAGGTTTGTTTATTATTTAATGTTAACACCCGTCTATCAAACGTGCCGACACGCAGGGTGGGAGGGAGGGCGGTGTTTCCTGACCTTGTTTATCTCGCTAAATTTGGGTGTTTCTGCTAAATTCCTGGCTTTTTTGATAGGGAATCTCATACACTAGGTGCTGATATATGTGTAGCAAAATGGTCCAGAAAAATAGGGAAGAAACTCCCTATTAAAATTCGGAAAGCCGTGTAGCGTGAAGCTAGTGCTGTGCCATTACTTTGCTCCATCGTCTGGGGAAGTCTGCGACTTTTCTACTCCAGATTTTTTTTTTCAAAATGCAAAAAATTGAAGCGGCGATTCCGAGAAGCAACAAAATAAATTGGTGTGGCCCTATGAACGTCCAGCATAATGTGTGTAGATTATATTTTGCATTGGCAATAGCCATCCCGTAAATTGTGTTTATCACCGGCTCAGACCGAGGAAGTAGTAAGATGGCACGATCGTTGGGACGACGACGCCGAACAACGAGGCATCGCTGAAGCTGTAAAAGAGTTTGAAGAGCGACGGGGGAGTCAGAGGATGAAGGAAGTAAAGGAGACGTTCCTGCGGATAAAAAAAGACCTAAAGGAGTACCAAGTTGGATCAAAACTCCGGCTTGGCAAATTTTTCCCCGAAGAAATGAAGGAGATAGAAAATATCAACATAGGTAGGTCAGAATTCTCTCTCTCTCTCTCTCTCTCTCTCTCTCTCTCTCTCTCTCTCTCTCTCTCTCTCTATATATATATATATATATATATATGTGTGTGTGTGTGTGTGTGTGTGTGTGTGTGTGTGTGTCTTTGTGTGTCTTTGTGTGTGTGTGTGTGTGTGTGTGTATGTGTTTCTAATAAGTGCTCAATATTTTTTCTGTACTTAGAATGATTCAATATCCAATATCACAGTATCGTTGTACTGATTTATTGCTGTTGTGTTGAACACATTAATCATAAGATCACTAACATAATTAACATAATCAAAAAACACACAGTGATATACATGTATATTCAAAATAGTTTTCTATTGTATTTCTCTGTAGCAATGGTTGGCCCGACAGGAAGCGGGAAGTCAAGCTTCATCAACATTGCTGAACAAGTGATGAGGGGTAAGAGCATCGAAACGTTTACTCGGGGCCGAAACTAGCTTTAGAGTAGGTTTCAAAGACGCAATACCTCTAAAGTAAAATCGCCCCACAACAATACATGTAGG
Organism: Branchiostoma floridae x Branchiostoma japonicum; assembly: GCA_013266295.2. Taxonomy (NCBI): domain Eukaryota; kingdom Metazoa; phylum Chordata; class Leptocardii; order Amphioxiformes; family Branchiostomatidae; genus Branchiostoma; species Branchiostoma floridae x Branchiostoma japonicum. The sequence continues at coordinate 13,455,838 of CM023827.1, forward strand.
TATCATACAGGCTGTATTTACATTTACGCTCTGCTTGTTGCGATGTTATTTTTTAAATCAATTTGCAGGTGAGACTACTGCCATTACACAAAGCACGGGTAGGGAGGGTAATATCCACCTGGAAGAGTTCCTCACCGACTTCAACTTCCGGTTGATCGACACAAGGGGCTACTTTGATTTGGACGAGGGGTGGTCTGAGGAGTTAGAGAAAATCTTAACAGGTGAGAGAAAATCTTAACAGGTGATTTTTTTATCTGTTGCAGTCAGCTGATGCCCAGATAAATAAAATACATGAGATCATCATGAGATATGAGATATGACATGAGATAAATTGTCTATTTTCTGCTGTTTTATTATGCTACATGCTACTATGCAGATTCTCTCTCTCTCTATATGCATATGCATATATATATATATATATATATATATATATATGTATGTGTGTGTGTGTGTGTGTGAACGTAAGAAATGAAAAGGTCACCATGGTTTAAGCAAGACGGTAGGAAGCGTGTACTGTCCCTGTCCTCGTTTAGTGCAAGTTGACGTGCACGTGCGTTCTCGCTGATCGTAATTGGAATGGGGTATGTTGTTGAATTGATACCTAAAACGCATTGGACTTGCACGTAAAAGGAAAGTTTGTATGCTAATTCACGCTTTTATTCAAACGTTTTCAGGAAGGATCCAACTAGGGCAGACGATTGATCGTCCAACAGATGAATCGTCTGCTCCGGAACAACCCATACGGCCCGACGAGGCGCCCCTCGGCGAGCAGATCCATGGCGTCATCTGTGTGATGGTGGACAAGGACCCCAGGTTGGACCAATACAAGATCAGGATGAAATCCATGAAGGAGTACCTGAGGAAGCAAGGTACTCTTTTTCCTGCAGTGTTACAAGCGTCTACAGATTGAACCAAAAACACTCGCGTGATCATGAAAGTCTAGGCTGTGCTAGTAGTTAACGTAGTTCAGAGATACACCTTTGTTCCAACACAAAACGTTAACGCATCGAATTCTGTTCTAATACAGTCTTCCGAATGATCAATCACCCAAGTCACGTGAGAAGAGCAATTGATCAGGAAGTCTCATTTGACTGTATACGACATGAAAGTTAAAGAAAATTGATGCGCTAACTTTTGTGTTGGAACAGCGTTTTAGCTCTGTACTATAAAGACACTATATATAATGCCGTTAGACTGCGCAGTCAGTATAAATAGTGCTGACGTTTCAACGTCCCCCATCCTTTTCTGGATTCAACAGGTTACAGCCCACTAGCTGCTCTAGCCTTTGAAGATGAGGGCGACTTCAAGGACGAAGCTAAACGACGAACGATCATGGAAGAGTTGTCTGCTGCAACAGGCAGTCCTATAGACAAGTAGGTACCTGAACATAAACAATATGCACCGTTGGGTTAACCTTTGATTTAATGTTTATATATTAACATGGAATGTACTGCACTCTGCTTTTCAGGTTTGTTTCTTAAACTCCTGTATCTCCCCTCTTTCAGAACCTTTCCGTTCATCAACCACCTGGCATCGGGAAGTGACGTCAAGAAAGACCCGGAGTCGGTGTTGAACGTGCTGGACATTCTGGACACTGCAGTGACAGCGGCTGAGAAATTCATCAAGGTTCGGCTGCAGCGTGAGAAGAACTCCAAAGAACGCCAAGCAAAAGGAAGTGGTAAGTTTAATTGTACCAATCCAACAAGTTTTCTTCTTCTTTTGACTATTTCGCCCTATCTCCTTTAAAATAGTGTAAGGCCCACTAACATAATTCCACCAGGTCACATATATCCGCCACCCTGGAAAAATGCATGTGTGTGCTGCAGTAGAGATCTCTCAAACACACTATTTTCAAAGTGGCGGATATATGTAACCAGGCGGATACATTTTAAGTGTTGAGTTGGTCTTCCATCCGTGAATGATTTCATCAGGTTGGTAAATGGCTGTTTATCAAAGTTCTTTATATTTAATACAGCCAAAGATTGTACAAGCCGAAGTTTCGGTGATCGTCTGTCACCTTCTTTAGGGCAATAATGATTGGTTCTACTACGCACTGTAGCTAGGTGTCACAGTGTTTTAAGAATGCGGTCCCGAACGTGGAGCATTGTCACAAACATGTACAAAAATATTGCCAAACTACAATGATGTGAGGGTTGGTTTTAATACATGCTATTTGCTTCCACAGGCCCCGATTCCCAGCCAGTCAGTGACTTCATCCAGAACATCGGGAGGGCACACAACTGGGACAAAGGTCGCATCGACTCACTGGTCAAGCTGCTGAACGACGAGGACATCTACGATGTTAGCGGCCTTCGGGAGGCCTGGGGAGACATCAGCCATAAGCTGTCCATGGGGCAGAGGTCTGCCATAAAGCAAGCGCTGTCTTTGTAATCATTTCCCTCTTAAGCAAGGCTTTGTGTAACCACTTCGTAGTATGCAGAGTGCATGCAACTTATGACTACCAATGTGCGCAGGCTATGTATTACTGACAATGACAGTGACAACTTTATTGCATATTCACGCCCTACATGGGCCAAATGCACTAGGTTAGATAACTGAGGTATAACGTAGGAGGAAGGAGTACTACATTACTATATTACGTCTATATCTACAAGACCTCTTCTCTCTTTTTGAAACATGCATGAACAAATTTACATAGTTACTAATTACTTATCTATATATTCAGTTTTGTTATCTCTTTGGCATTTGATGTTGAAACACATTATTACATATATTCTGTGCTGAAATCCAGCTTTGTAAAGATTTACAGACAACAAAAGAGTAAAAAATATCAAATATTACAAGTTTGATTACTAGGCAATTCAAGAGATATCAACTTCCAAGGCCCAAATGCTGAGTTGAAAACGCAAAATAACGTACAAATGACTACATGAATTATGTAGACTTGGTGGAAAAGGGAGCATCAACATGTATCATATATGATCAACATTTCTTTGTTGACAAAGACTTCTATTGTAATCTTAGCATAATGCAACAATTCCAGGCTAAATGAGGTGAAACAATATAATTCTTACTATCATCTGACAAGGTCAGTTTGAATAAACTGCTTCCTGCTTTATGTGTGAAGATGAGGACAACAATGTTCCGTGCCGTGATACCTGTCGTTACTACAACTTATGCAAAACTAGAAGACTGCTGAAGGCATGCTTGACAAGAAATAATACAATTGGATGATCTCACATGCGTAGTCTCTCTCATTTAAATGAAACCTAAACATATATATTCTGATGTATTTGCAGTATTCAGAAGCTGCATGCTTACTTTATTATGTGATGACCGTGTGTAAACCACATGTCTCAAGTGTAAATCATTAAGTTGACCCTTTCACTTCCCAAGGTCATGATCACCCTGTTAATGTTTTCACAACAACCAGTAAGGTATCTGTGTCACTGTGGGGATGTTCCTGTTCAAAGGAATACAATTACTACCTCATTATGTACTACACAAGTTTCACAAGGGTTAACTCTTTACCGCCATAGTATGCACAATTCGTGCTTTATATTCCTGTCGTTCATCAATTACGCATGCATACATCAATTACGGATACGTAATATATATATTACAAATTGATTACGTAAGTCTTCCTTCTGCGTAAATAAGCACTCATGCACTCATGATAAGCGTATTTGTAGTAAAAAAAGGTTTTAATATGCATGCGAATCAGCTCAGCATAACAAAGAACAAAGACACGACTACATTGCAATACTGTGCCGTAATACTCCATCCATCTGTCAAGGGTCGTGTCAAGGAACTACACAGTCAACATGCGTCTTGTTATGGAAGGACATCCTACCATCCCAGGCCTGTCGCTTGTATGTCAAGCAATGGTCCTCGCGTATTATTGGCCTGCGTTCCGTGCTTCTCGCTACGTTAGCGCTGGTCAGCCGTCAACCAATCAAATAACTCCTCCCCCCCGGCCCTCCTGTTGTTGGAGGGATGGTTACCAGCCAATCGCGTTGCCTCTTGACCGTAAGTGGCGACGCGATTGGTTGGTGACGGCTAGCCAGTTGTACCGGTTCTACATTGTGGCTGCTTAGGCATGACGTATTCGTTTCAGGACGTGTCTGAACCGGCTACATCACTCTCAGAATTAGAACGACTGTGTTCGTTGTCGGTTTCTATCGTTGATTGTATGTCCTTAGAGCTGGTATTGCTGGAGAACGCGTCCGAACCTTCATCACTTTCGGAGCCGCTATAATCGTTGTCTGTTTCTGTCGTTGACTGTATCTACTCAGCACTCGACATCTCAGCTTGATAACAAAATGGTAATGAATGAAAGGGTTGTTTTACTGTTCTATAACGACATCCTGTGACATCACCGAGTCCTCAAATTTCTCCTCCACTAAAGAAAGGGAGGTGTGAAAATTCATACATGTGAAAGTTTACCATCACTATCTTCATCATTGGCATTCCCCACCTGTCGTCTCTACGTTATTTGTTGCTTCATCATCCCTTTCCAATTGTTCTTGTAGCTTGTGGATCTTGACGTAGCGCTCCGCAACGTTTAATGCTGACTTCATGACCTCCATGGCTACCATTTCGGTATGGTAATCTAAGCATACAAAACACAGCACAATTTTATTAGAGAAACTATTAGTAAAAGAAGGATTTACTACAACAATCTAGATGGAAAAAGACAAAGATATAGAGTAGAAAGAGAGGGAGATAGCGAAAGAGAGTATGTGAATGAGACTGAGTGCCCAGTAAACAACATGTGAGGGCATGAACTTCTGTTCTGAAGGTTTACGTGTTGTAAATGCAAATGGCATGAAATGAAGACATGTACGAAGGGGGATGGGTGCCACAACAGCGTATCATTGACTCCAATTACATTACCTCTATTTTTTCCTACTGACCTGTTTTCTTCTTATCTATGTGGTAGTTGGCGACAAAAAAAGTGTGGTCGCGAGAGCTGCCGGTTGCCGCGGACGCTTTGGCCAGGACGCCATCTTCTTGACTTTCGTCGATCCTGTCGTGGTGTGTGATGACAGTAACCACTAGCAACATTGAAAATGTGATTCTATTAAGCACAATCCACAGCTGAAGGGAAAAACTAACCCCACCAGAATAGGTCAACCGGTAAACTGGCGTATTCACAGGCACGCGTCGACGAGTGGTTATATCACACCGAACGTGACATACCTAAACCACTTCCAACTTTCTTAGACTGTATCGTTGAAGCTGTCTAATGAGGTGGGTCCCTATCACATTTGATGACAACATGTTCCCATGTGGAATAGTTCGCCCGCTAGAGTAAATTTCAAGCACATTGATTTCTAGGATGGTAAGACTACTTGGATGCACAATATGGATCTTGCAATAGATATCTGTGACATTCGTAACTTGCCTCTTTGACGCATGAAGTCACGCACGATCTTTAAGTTGTTCCTGTGAGTGTGGCCGTCTTGTAGCCGGGGGTCTGTCGCCGACAGAACTATGATGATAGCGTGGAGCCAGTTCGGGAAGTACTCCTTGGAGTCTTTGTTGTCCGCTGGTGTTTCAAATGTGACCTCCTGGGGATTGATGTAATTAGTAAACGAACCATTTTAACCGTAACAGGAAAATGTAAAATGGTGAATACGTTACTATCCTCACGAGCTTTGTCATTTTGTGAAACAGTGCTCACTTGCAGAATTTAGATTCAGCAATAACTTTGTGAAAGATAAAGTGTCATGCGTGCAGTATCTATCATTCATTGTGCATTCAGTACCTGGCCAGGTTTGATCCGTCCATAGACGATGTCGGCCAGCGCTGTAAACTCGCCAATGTTATGTTGGAAGAGCCCTCGCGTGTCGACCAGACGGAAGTCATTGTCAATGTCATCCAGGTACTCTTGCAAGACGATGGTTCCCTCTCCATGAGCTGTTTGGATGTCGGCTGTGCCTGCAACAAAATAGCATAAAACACTTATGTTTTTAGAATTATTTTGACCAAGTGAAGTGAGAATTGTTCTGTTTCCACTGTAACACCAAGCCCAATGGTAGCCAATAAGACTCTCAAATACCTCCTCTTATTTACCTTTGCGAAGGTCCGGCTTCATGGCCCTCTCGCACGTATTGATGAAACTGCTTTTTCCCGAACCTGCCGGGCCAAACAGTCCGATTCTCAGTCCCTCTTCTTGCACGTCGCGGATGTCTAGTCCGGTAAAGTAGTGCTGTCCGTGGATATCCCCGAATCGATAAGTAAGTAGTTCCTGTCTCTTCTTGTTGGCCTCATCTTGCTGTCGTTTGAGACGCCGTTCTTTCTCCCTCTCCTGTCTCTCTTGTTCTCGTCTCTGCCTTTCCCTGGCCTCTCTTTTCTTGTCCGGTGTGACGTCATTGTACTTGTTGACGTAATGTTTCTGTGGTGCGCTTGGCTAAAGGGTAAAGACATCCTGGTAGCGTAGTTGAAACAACGTTTCGAAAACTTAAAATTTTTCATGGTTTAATAGCTTCATACGTCCTTTAGCTGTCCACAGGTACATGTACATGTGACCGCTACTCTTCAAGTAGAATTCATACAAAGTCATACAATAATGACATGATCATGATATAAAAATTACATACATAGTGACATGACATAGACAGTATCCCATAGTATACAATAATATCAACAAACGGAATGTTCGCTAGGCATATGCATATGTAGAAAGTAACAAGAATATTTGTAAAATAGCTAGAATCCCTCAAGACTGGCTACAAATTATACTATTAGGGACACCCCTAAGGCGTCGCCAAAAATCGGCATGTATCATATCGTATGTGTATTGGTGGCTGTTGTTTAAATCTCTTGGGTGCTGTTAGTTGGTTCTATATATAAACCATTATAAGTCCTTGTGAGTGGAGTGTGGAGCTCACATTCTAGGATCAGTCCTGCTCTATTGTTTGTAGTGTTGTAATGGTGATGCTTCTTCGTGAAGTGGGGGTCCAAACCGCTGTGCAGTAGTAGTCCTGTTTTGATTTTCCTCAACAATATATCCTGTTTCAATAAAGAACTTACAAATAAGGAGAATAACACTTACAGCAGAGCCCATTATATTGTGCTGACACAGTACTATTTATGAGCGCGAACCAGGATTCCTTGTATCGCTGGGGTGGATCACAAAACTACAGCCTGTGGGTGGATCTCTCGCCTGACTAAACCGCGCTCCTGGCTCCTGGCGGCCGCCGCCCTAGGTTGCCGTTGGGGTGGGGGTCATTAACCTCCGGCCGAGAGCTTGTAAACACAGGCTAGGTGGATCTCGAACCATTGAACAAAACATGGTTTCGGTCGTCTTTCGATCGTTTTGCATATGTTGTCAGGACTTAGTAACGGACAGAGTTCCCAGCCAGTGCGCCGCAGTCACGCGAGCCTGGCGAAATATCTGTCAAAGAAAGGCTCGTTTTCATTGGTCCATCCGGGTCACAAATTACACACCCGAGTCACAAATTAACCACAGGTATCAAAATGGCGCGCTTTCACGATACCTGATGCGCACAAAGTTGCTTTCACTTTCAGGAGTACATATAGATCACCATACTATACTGCACAATTTCTGCAGACACCAATATGTAAAACAGGTGGGTTCAAGGAAGACGTTATAAACACAGCACTGAAGTAACATCCGAAACTATTCCAGCAAAATCATCCGACTATTGCTGGCAAAGGAGTGTGTTTATTCACATGTGTTATTGAACTTCGGCGTTGTCACCTCTGACCTTACCCGCCTAGTCGAACATGGCGTCCGGGGTTGCAAGTCAAATCAAGGAAGAATTCCTGGTGTGCCAAATCTGCTTCGAAGACTACCACAGCCCAAAAGTCCTGCCATGTCAGCATACGTTCTGTCAGACATGCTTGGGGAAAATGGTGGCGAAAATGGGGAAGTTGACCTGCCCCAACTGTCGCCTGGAGTGTCAGCTTCCGCAAAATGGCGTGGAGGGGCTTCCAACTAGCTTTTTCGTCAACAAATTGCGCAGTATCATTGGGAATGGTAGCAGTCATTACACACGAGAGGACGAAGCGGTAACTAACGTTACATCCTACAGCCTCGACTTTCGGGAGAGCATGCCGACGTCGTGTAGGGAGTCGCACAGCCTACCGACGGCAAACCGCGCTCACAACGTAGTCTCCAGGGGCGACATGGCTAGGACAGCCGCACGGCAAACAGGGTCTACTCCGGCAGGCGGACACTCCGGACAGAGCACCCGCTCAAGGCAGGCGCCCGGACCAGGTAGGGCTTGAAACGCAGAGTATTGTTATCTTATAAAAGTCCGCCATTAGGTTTAATAGTTACTGCATGTAATATGCATTGATCATGCAAGAGTGACACCGTAATGACTGGACACTGCAGTATGATATGAATAATTGTTCCAGCAGTAAGCATGTAATCAAATTTATTGTACAAGGCTCTTATAACTTTTATGCTGCCCTTTTATTCTGTTTATATTTTCCTAGTAGTATTGTAAGGGTTCGCCAAGTAAGGTGTATTACGTGGTAGCGTAGTGGCCTTGGCTTCGATGGGTGCCCTCACAACGTTCGTGTAGATAGCCGCCGATGTTGTAGATGTACATACGGACCCGAAGAAATGACACAGGAGCCGGTGCTACATAGAGACGTGACTGTATTCTCTCCTCTCTCTCAACTCAACTCGAACTCTCTCTCGAACTGACTTGACTACGAGACTACATGGGTTTTTATATCCTCTAAACACCTACGTACAGATTTCTTGGAAAAAGTTACTTATTTCCTATTACAGTCATTACATGAATCATTGGTCATCACTTCCTCTCTATGGTTAATGGCTGGTCCCTAGCTATACCAAATAAGGCAATGTCCTGAGCACTTGCGAGTGTTGGCCAGAGTCCCCTGCTGAGATATGTCGTTACTAGTGTCATTCAAAAGGTCGCCCACTCTTCAGACGAATGCTTCTCAGAAGAGAGCAGGGATAATCTGAGTCATGCACAAGGAAAGTGATGTCCTAGGATGTCCAAGAAACTGTCCTTGAAGAATCTAACTCTCACTATTATATATGTGTATAACACAAGGTTAGAGCACCCCGTTACATGCTCCCCTTTCAAAATGGAGCCGTCCCTGGCGACGTAATCATGTGGGTAACATCAGTATAAAACTAGAGAACATACAAAAATATTATAACATAGTAAGTAGGAATGGTAAATGTGTTACCAACGATTATAAAAGCGACGCTCAACTTACAACATACAGGACAATACGATCGTTCCTCTACATACCACTTGTAACAGTACTCAATGAAGCATTTTCCATTCTGTTGCCTTATTTCACATTTCACATGGGTTCTATGGACATCATAAGTTCAATTCCAGTTCATTTCATAATCTTCTTCTTCTCGAGGTTCTTCATATTCCATTTTCTTCTCGTCGTTCCTGGTTCATCCTCGGTCTCCTAGACTCGTCTGCGCTGGTAACCAGTCCCACGCCTTTTCTGCCTATACGACACGCAGGTTCCGCACTTGCGTTGATCCTTCTGGTAGCATGTTACCCGGGGCCCTGTCGGATGTACCACCGGTGTAGAACACTTTGCGCTTTTAGAAGTCCCTGTTGAGGTTGATCGGCTAGCCGGTGACCTGGAGACGCAGGTGACACGGTTGGGGGTCCCCGATGAGCCGTGAAATCCTGCCATCCTCACGATAAGTCGTATTACAACGTAGGAAAGAACACAACGCCACAGTCTGACCGCCTTAACTAATCTAAGTTCCTTATTCTTAATTCTAAGCTCCGGAGAATCCTCAAACTCCTTATTCCTTAAAATCCTTAACCCTATTTTCTTCTGAACCTCTTCTTCTCCTCAAAATTCTCTGAACGTGAATTAAACTTACCAATGCCTATCGTCCATCATGCGGCTTTAAACCATCTTCCTTCAAAAGAGCAGCCACTTAATATTTCTTTTAACAGATCGATTAGCCTGACATTTCCTCCATTAGAACAAAGTTACAAGTGCAGCTAAACAAGGATGTTAACAAGCCCGTCCGACAAAGCATAATCGCTCCATCTGAATGAAAATTCAGTCCCCGAGGTCTGGGTTTCCAAGGAAACGGTTAGCCTGCCAGAACTATGCATGTGCCATCCTGGTGATCAAAACAAATCTATCCTTTCATTCTGCCTATCTCAGTCCTAGTCAAGAAACATTGAATCTAACAACACACTAAACGTCTCAGCTTTGCCTTCCTATTCACAATCTCCCGTCACAGTAAAGTTCTCACTTCTTACCCAGAAAATTCAAACTCCACTCATGCATTCTCAAGAATTACGTCGAAAACAAAACTGAAAATTTTAAGACAATACTGGTCATTTTTCCCCACTTTTAACGACTTCACCACTTGTTTCCTTTTCTTTGCTACTCAAGTGTCCAAACAGCCTTCCTAGAAATAAACATCAAAACTACTAGTAATCATTCTAGGTCATCCCATCTCAAAACTCAATCTTGTGAACGTCTGTTTTTTTTCGTAATTCAACTCTGGTTTCTCCTGTTGGCCAAGATAACTTCAAGAACAGAATTTCACCATGGAAACAGCCACACATGAGGCTCCAAGGAAAGATGCCTTGACAAAACATTTTCTCTTGACACAACCCCGGATTTCTACGTAAACATAAACTCTGAAAATCATTTCTTTTTTCCTTGGGCGAGAGGTCAACCCTGATGGAGTCAATCTTTTGTTATGTCAAAACGAACGAACGGTCCAGAGCTTTTACAACTGCACAAAACTATCCCTGCCAAAATGAACTACAATCCACACTCCCACTAAAACATTCTCACAATCCATTTCCAAACACCAGTCCTATCAAACGAAGCTTCCCTACACTAAAAAAAATACACTTTCTAAGCGGTCAGACAACAACGTATGTGGTTCTACCTCCATTGTCAGCTGGAAGGCACTAACCCATTGCTCTTCTTCGGCTGGCGTCATCTTTGGTAGCATCTTTGGTCTCTAGTCTTCTGTAGCGATGATGTTGAACTTGGCTCCTGGTCCTCTCTCCTGGGCGACGTACGCAGCTATCCCACCGCTGATCCACCAAATGTAAGGGTTCGCCAAGTAAGGTGTATTACGTGGTAGCGTAGTGGCCTTGGCTTCGATGGGTGCCCTCACAACGTTCGTGTAGATAGCCGCCGATGTTGTAGATGTACATACGGACCCGAAGAAATGACACAGGAGCCGGTGCTACATAGAGACGTGACTGTATTCTCTCCTCTCTCTCAACTCAACTCGAACTCTCTCTCGAACTGACTTGACTACGAGACTACATGGGTTTTTATATCCTCTAAACACCTACGTACAGATTTCTTGGAAAAAGTTACTTATTTCCTATTACAGTCATTACATGAATCATTGGTCATCACTTCCTCTCTATGGTTAATGGCTGGTCCCTAGCTATACCAAATAAGGCAATGTCCTGAGCACTTGCGAGTGTTGGCCAGAGTCCCCTGCTGAGATATGTCGTTACTAGTGTCATTCAAAAGGTCGCCCACTCTTCAGACGAATGCTTCTCAGAAGAGAGCAGGGATAATCTGAGTCATGCACAAGGAAAGTGATGTCCTAGGATGTCCAAGAAACTGTCCTTGAAGAATCTAACTCTCACTATTATATATGTGTATAACACAAGGTTAGAGCACCCCGTTACAGTATATCATCGCAAACGTTGCCAAATAACAAGATATCAACATTTGGCACAGGCAACTATGGTTCTGACAGTTTTTCTGTACCGTTCTAAAGTTCTCCTGTCTTCCGGGCGATATGATGCAATTGATGACTTCTTTGTCCGTCTCTGTTCCACACGGTACATCCATGTAAGTAATATCAGTAATATCATGTATGAAAGATTTTGATGTACGTCCTGAAAGTTTTCAATGACACATTTCACACATACATGTATAATGACTCTTATATATGTTTATTGCTTTAGAAAAGAAAATACAGCTGCCAGCAGAAACAATTTCCCTTCTCGGTTGGGTTAAGCATGGAGTTATAAAATAACTCCATGGGTTAAGGCAGCCTATACTCGAAAATTCGCGTTCTAGTTCGACCGCGTGCTGGCCAGGAGCGCTATGGAACTCGAACGCAGTTCGGACTGTTCCACTACTGAGCGGTTCAAGGGGGCGCAATGTCTATTACAGATACCTAATCGTATTTCACACAAAGGCACATTAAACACTGATTTTACTATATTTCAGATGTAGTTACACGTACAAAAGTGTTAAAATGTCTCGTATTTTGGATTGTATTACATTTTAAACGTTTCAATTAAATTGTTTGGGAATTGTCTCCTCCCACGAATGTGGTATGAGCCGCGGTCAGTGCCGTGTGCAAAAAAACAACAACAGCTGCTTGTGCGTGATCGAGTTACGATTTTTACGGCATTACGCGCAGCTCAAAACTGCATAATTGATCGTATGTGTAACCAATTATTACTTATTACCGCTTTCTTATCAAAATTGTCCGCGGCTATTTTGCATATGAGTCGATATTTTTTAACTGTGGCGATTTTTTTAACGAAAAATGACAGGAAAATAGCTGTTTCTATCGTTTTTAGCCCAAAAAAACAATGTAACGGTCATTTAAAACAAAATAGCCGCGGACAAAAATATTAAATAAGGGGTTGGCTTTCTAGTTGTAAAATATCATGATGAAAGGTGTTGTTACCGCTTGCGCGTAAACCCATGAAGTAAACAGCCTTTTTTTAACCAAAATGTTGATTTTTAACCCAAAAATCCAGAATTAGTAAAACAGAATAACCTTTATTCAATGTGTTTCAAGTACTACTAGAACTGTGTGAAGTTTAGTTGCGGTGCGACCAAGCTATCGAAAGTTATAGGCATATGTATGAAATACTACTCTTAGTATGCCGTAGGACGCCTTAACCCAACTGAGTTCGATATGGCAAAGTAGAGGGACCATGAGACATAAACAAAACACATATGGATATAGTATAAAGCATGGTCTAGATAGACAAGAACTGTTTACAAGTTAGGGACCTTCATCTTTAACGTTGTGCATGCGTAGCCCTAATCATGAGCCGATTTACTCACAGAGTTTAAGTGTCTGTTACCATGATGCACGATGTGTAAACTCTCTATATGGTTCGTCTTACAGCCGGATAGAGTACTGCCGATACTTTCTTGGCTGAAGGAACAAGACATCATGACCGCTCAGGATCTCCATGACAACTGGGATGCCGTCCAAAACATGGTGGACATGACCAACGCCATGAGACAACACATCACTGAAGCTTTAGGGGCATTTTCACCAGCTGGACGTTGATTTGAGTTGGCCAGTTTAAGTATTGCTCCTGCCTGGCAAACACGTATCTTGTAAAAAAAATATAAAATTGATGATACGAAGATGGTTAGTTAGTTTAGATCTTGGACACGGAAACAGACAAGGCACTTAGAGATAGTAGAAATCACCCGCTTAACTTACTTTGTGGTTCTTCCAGCCCCACACATAACAACAGCAACCCTACATTGTATATGTTGGATATGGCAGAAACAAAGGAAAAAAATAATACTGTACTCCATTAGAGTAAAGTAACAAATTGTTAACACGTCATGATGCTACTACATATACATTCTCCACCTTTTCTAAAATTTTGTTTCCAAGTAGGTAACCTTGCCACACGTTACTTGTACATATATGTCATTCAAGTTTCCTTCATAATGCAGCAATTTTCCTTCAATATCTAGAAATCTCGATTATCTTTCTATGTAAATATGACAAAACACATTATTGTCCAATTGCCTCCATTGCTATCTATAAGGTTGACTATTGTAAGAATCTAGCAAACGCTCACTAAAGATAAATAATTCAATTTTAGTTTACCTAATAAACGAAACAGTGGCTTCTAACAGACTGCATAAGTAGAGTCTGCCTGTGGACCTCAAGAAGCAATGATTATCATTTTTACAAATAGAGCGTTTTACCAATTATACGTTAACAATGTCCACAAGTGAGCCAAATTACTTGGTGTATTTCGGCGACTAGTACATGGGATATGTTTGTGTACAGTTACACTAGCATCCGAGATGAGACAGTATGTTGACACTAAACAATGAATGAATATGTAAGTTTGCCTATGGCTGCATTGAACTCCAGCCAACCTCAGTCTGCTCTGTTCTGTTCCCCTTTGAATTTTTCATGGCAACACGTTGGGTATTCAGAGGGGAAAACAAGTAATGTTATTGCATTACATCCACCATGGTATTGAGTGACAGTTATTTTGACTTAAATACAACAAAAGTAACTTCTAAATAACAAATACGTGTGCGCCATGCTTTTTTTATATTCTTATTGGTATGACGGCTTTGAAAAGGTGATAACGCATACCCTCCACTGTTATAGTCAATCAAGGTCATTTGATCTTGCTGAATGCGCATTTTACGCATACATGGACAAAGAGGAACATGCCCAGCGATACCTCGTTGCCTGCGTAACTATAAACATGACCTTCGAAAGTGAAAGGGCAACATACCGACTAGCTGACTCACGCTCTTTAATATAATAGTAGGAGAGATTGAAACACAAGAGGGCTTCTTAGAAATGCCCAAATTTAACCCAAAGACCCTTCTGCACCTGTATAGCATCGTAATTTGAAACCATATGGGGTTGTGCTATATTCACACAAAATGTCTAAATAGCAACTTTATCTGAATGTGCAAAACGTTGCTAAGTCTGCTGTCAATTACAGGTATCTTTAAGTTAAGATTAGCTATAATATCTTAATATTAACTTTCATGTCACCTCGCAAAACGGAAAACCAACGACGACGATAAACGTTAACGGTAGATTTTGGAGTTGAACTTTTGCCGTAGGGTGAGACTACCCTCCAACAGATTACTTATAGTGGCCAAGCACAGCATGTATTTCAACTTCACGAGCAACAAAGTCCTAATAGAAGGGTATTGTTATACCGTTTCGCCCCCTCACTTTTGTCTTCGAAAAGTCTAAAAGCATGGCTTCTGTTCCGGCAGAAAACGATCATTTTAAAATATCAACAGTCTTGATCAGTGACGTGAATTTTTCATAATTCTAAACACTGGAAAGATGTCTGAGTAACGTAGAGTGATGTATTGTAAGTGGCGGATTCGCGATCTTACGGCCAAGTTAACTGACAGCATCTTTCAATACATTCACAGCGCCTCCTGGTGGTTGTAGTAAATATTTCAGCCGACTAACGTTATATGTAACATTACCAAATTTGGCGGTGCGGTATTATTATGTGGCAGGTGGCTTCGCGTAAACTTTCAGGGATTATGAAATGTCTGAAGCTCAAGTACCAGGATTTAGTCCTGGAATGCAGAGAGAGAGAGGGTGGAGAACCCTTCTGTACCCCATCGAGATAGGCTACAGGGGATTTGTTGGAAGATCTTAAATTTTATGACCGGCCTGTGTAGAGATCTTGCCATCAACCAGAGCCAACTGGCAAAGAAAGTAGCAGAGGAAGTAGAGAAGTGCAGCTTTTGGCTGCTGATCAAACGGACCGAGAAGACCTGGAAGGGAACACAGCCAGCGTAGCCCAGTGGAGAGTAGAAGAGAGGCAGAGCGGAGACGTTTACTCTGCCGTCCCCCCACCAAGAGGGTGTATCAGGGAATAGGGGATGAAACACCCAAGGACTGTTGGCCCTGACTGACGATCTCGTCTACTCGAGGTGCCGGAAGGCACTGTAACCAGCGAGGAGCTGCTAAGCAGGTGAGAAACCAACCCCAAGCTGTATGTTCAGGTATGGCAGTTACGAATGTGTTAGGAGGGTAGATCTTGATTTCTAAATCCCATTGAACTAAGTCTTTTCAACGAGGCCTCCTGAAATGGTCTCCCAACGACATATCGTACTGCTGCTGCTAACGTCAACATCCGTGGCAGAGGACTGCTGACTGTTTCCCTGTCACTGCACTGGTTCCCAGTGCCGCCTAGCAGTTACACGGTACATTACAACAAGTCATCCAAAAATGCAGATTTGATAAAGAGAATTATAGAAACGACAAAGCTACTGTCTACTGCATGTAGAAATGGCCTAGGTACCATTTTATTCACATGGTATTTACATTACTAGAAAGTGGTGGGACAGTGTAGCTCTTTGTAGGGCCTAGGATTACAGCTGCAACAAATATAGGCCATACTTATCGGACAACAAATCGAGGACATACTTAGTTGTGCCGTCCAAAGTTCTACTGTCCTGTGACGAAATAGGTTGCCGTTGAGAAATGTACATCGACTAACCGCCGCCAAGAAATCTAAGACAATCCACAGATGTCCTTTTCCTTGCACAAAAAAATGATTTTGCCCCTTTTTTGGTGATAAATGCTTTTTTTACATATCCTCACCCTGGCAGAAACACTGCCCAGCTTCTTGACACACACAATTCTACAAGGAAAGGTGGAGGGTCAGTGCGACACCCTCGCCGATGTCAAGGACTGATCGGGAGAGACGGTGACCCCAGCTGACCAGACAGCCCCTACGGCTGACAGCTACGTGACAGAGTAAGTGAGTGAGTGATTTATACATTCCTAGCTCAAGGCGATAAGTGGCGCAGGTACAGCCAAAGATAATATATAGGGGTTTCCTTGATACAGCTTGTGACATTTCATCGACTGACGGGTCACTAGTTTATTCGACACTGCCGATTTGTACCTGCAAAGCCTACCTTTTTACAGCTGTCGACATCTGACCGATAGTCAGTCGATCAATTAACAACAGGTAAGTCCATGTACCGTTGAAAGTGAGTTGTGGTCCATATATATATTCTTGTCCCTATCTGTATAGCAATCGTTCCCGTTTTTTAAACGACAAGGCTACGTTAGAGCCGTCGACGTATTCTAGGGCAAACTATTTCGTCAAAGGACAGTTGACCCTTGTACGACACAACTGTCCTTAGTATGATGTCGATTTGTCATGTCATAACATAGTAAACCTATCGTTCAAAGAATGTGATAGGACCCTCAAGGCCCGTTCCCGATCGAGCCCTGGCCTGTGTTCTATTTTGAACACCTCCGCCAAAATCCCGATTCTTATACGATCAACGCTACAGAACGGACAGGGATACCGACAATCAGCCGTTTCATCGGATAACGGCGTGGGGTCTTGATCTGCCATCGTGAACCATGTCACAATAAATAAATCTATCGTACAAAGAATTTGACAGGGCCCCCGGGCGTAACTCTCTGATGTGTCTGTGATAGTGTAACCCGCCCTCCCTAGTCGATTCCACTAGCGGGTTATTAGTACATTAGGCTGCTGGTCTAAATCCTTACAAAAATTTCATGTAATAGTGAAGAAATTCCGTTGTGGTGGCATATGGGGAAAGGACAGTTGCTGCATACAAAATATGTAAGAACAGAAATACATAAAAGCCAGAAGCCTGTATTTCAGGGAGCTGTAGTCGATTTACGTTTAAGCGTTACCGGTCTTCCTGAATGTACCGTCGTTAAGCGTTGTCGGCCCTCCAAAATTTACTTTTAAGCGTTACCAACATCTTCCTAATAGTATGCAGACCCTCTAACATGGGCCTGCAGTCAAATTGTACCCGGAGTCAAGTGTTGTTCACGTTTTATAGTGTTTTACGTGCTGTAAAACTTTGGTACAACTTTTGACCTCTCTTTTCGCAAGAGAGGGTGTTTTCTCATCCCACCTCACAGCGGTTCGGGATTTTCTCCTATTCCCATTCCCGAAGGAAGTTACCAACTTCCAGGTAGCCAATGTCATTTATGTAATAACGGTGTTTATTTCACAAGCACAGGTTGAGAGGAACGGCCTCGCAGAACGCTGTCTGAATAACACCGTTGAACTTGAATAGTTATTTACATGGTGGCGTCGGTGTGGCGTCGCAACGTTAACGGTTAGAGCTTTGGACTCTGAACCAATAGGTCCCGGGTTCGAAGCTCACCATGCCCCGACGTCGTGCCCTTGGAAAAGGCACTTTACACGACCTTCCCTTCTTTGACGGTGGAGTGATGCCCACTGAGCCTCTTCAGCGAGAGCTGTCAAGGGTGACCTATTTCGTCACCTGTTCGGCACGCCTCACCACCTTCTACAAGATACAGTCGTATTCATGATATACAAATTGACAGTCTTCTTAAACCGCCCCCCCTACCACCTCAAATTCCAAACCAAAAACGCTAGAACAGATACATACGGTGTAATGTAGCCAGCTGCCGCCGCGCCGCGTGCCTGCGAAGCTGGTGTGTTACGCCGAAGGGCGGTTATACCGGCTATACAGATACAGATACAGATACAAAAACTCATTTCTCCTGTACCATTCCCAAGTAGAATACCCTGCCTGGCACGGTTGTGACGGCTCCCATCGTTGAGTCGTTCCGTGCCTTGCAATTGGCCGGGACCGTCTGACCCCCACCCCACTTTGCTCCTGATGGGGTCATATAGGGCCGGGGTTAACTATGTTGATAATGACCATTGTACAACACAACCACAACTGTCCTTGGTATGACCTCGATTTGCATTGGCCTGCTGCCAAGTTGTAAACTGCTTCAAGTGCAACTTAGGTACGACCTTTGACCTCTCCTTTGCATGGCAAGAGACGGCATTGTCTCATCCCACCTAGTAGCGGTTGGATTTTCTCCTCGTCCAATTCTTCAGGGAAGCTTCCAACTTCCAGGTAGTCTAGCCAATATCTTTGTATATAGTTTCTATACGGACAGTCCGCTGGACGTGTCGTACAAAATGCAGCTGTCTTGTGGTGGAAAATTTTACTGTACATCCCTGTGGGATCTGCCATAGACTTGCAGAAAATCCTACGAAAAAACATGAGTCGCACGACTAATGGCAGGTCATACTGACCACCTCATTGTTGTTCCAGATTTCGTCCTTAAAAGATGTCCGGATCCTTTGGTACTACTTCTGAGGAGCGCCTCGCCGCAAGGCAAGAGCTTGAGCGTCTCAAGAAGGAATATAAGTTCCTTGAGCCAGACCGCGGGGACCTGGACGACCCAAACATCAAGTGGAGATCCGAGAAGCCCGACTACACCCGAGCGAACCTCGAATACATGAAGGTGAACCATAGCTGATTCATTTGATGTGTTTTTGTGCAATATATGCTTTTGCAATATGGCATCACAATGAGAAGTTGCGGGGTCTACTTGTACTTTGACACTTCAATGTTCTTCTTCTCATTTCCTGATAGGTCTTAGCCTCCAAAATCTTTATGAAAATATTCGATACTTATAGAACCTTCTAGTAAACTAGGATAAAAGCAGCCTTGGACTAGTAGTTTACTATGTATTCAGAGCACTCTGCTGCAACCATAGCAATGTTATTTGGGTCAAAAGGATTATCATGTATTATAGCACAGTTGTTCTGTGTTTTGGTAGATTATCGTTGTGTATCTTTGTTATATTTTGTTACCTCTTCCCTCATGACCTCAATGAAAAGCGGCCTGCGGGCCGATTTTAGCATCTCACAAACACAAACTGCACTTTTCCCGTCTGTTCCTGACCAGGGGAAGACCAAAAATCACCCTGCAGGGTCGCTGGAGCTTGTGGTGGAGAACCTGGTCAAACGGTGGGAGATGGAAGCGTCGCACTTCAGGGACCTGGGCCAGTGGACAACCATCAACAAGGAGAGGTACCGGGTCCAGGCTAACGGTGGAAAGGTTCGTACTGGAAACTAATCTCCAAGCAGATCTTTCAGTGGCTGCAAAGACAACATCCATTGGCCAGACAGTTACCATTTACCACCGAAGGCCAATGGATATTGTCTTTGCAGCCACCGAAAGATCTGCTTGGAGATTACTGGAAACAACAGAAATATGAAGACTTCGGTCGCGTGATCACATCCCACTGTCTTATTGGCAAAGTTTGATTTTATAGCCAACAATCGGTAAATTGAAAACGCACCAGTTTTATCCAGAAAGTCCTAACGGCACTTTCAAAGCTACAATGCTCCACCTGCCATTCCTTGTTACCGTCCAGTTGGTTAGAAGAAATTGCCAATGATTATTCAACAGAACGTTTGTGAAATACGTCGTCTTGTTCTGACTTCAATCGTTTTTCGGCCGCTACAGGTTTTTTCAGCTGAAAAGGCTTGGGAGGTTGGCAACTACAACTGGCTGATGGCGGGGTGTAAGAAGGAGTTGTACGACGCTGAAAAAGAAGACTTTGAGTCATCCCACCGTCACTTTCGCGGGGCCTTCCCCGATGGCTTCCCCTGGGAGGTCCTGGCGGTAGGCATCGATCATGTAACGTTATAAGCGGAAGAATGAAGCCTGACCTGCCTACGACATTTTGGGTACTGTAAGGGTATTCGTATCCCCGTATGTTTATGCTTGACTGAATATCAATGTGTGCTGAAAAGTCAGCACTTTGGGCTTAAGGAACAGGTTCCAGCAAATGCTGCAAGATAATTCTTCACAGTGCAGCCGCCATTTTGTTATCAGGCTTTTTATCTCAGGCCTCTAGCGTGACAGTGCCGCTTGCTCACCTGTGGAATGTAAACTTGTTTTAGCTTGGTCACATACATTTGGTTTCTGACTTTACCTGAGAGAGTTGACAATGGAACACGACGTCACTGCCTTTTAGCAAAACACACCTGTCTTGTTTTCTTGACCAAGTTGGTGACCCGAGCCCGGGGCCCATTCAAGGTTCTTTTGTACCCGTGGAAAATAATGGGAGGTGGACTTCTCCCAGCTATTATTTCCTCACAGAACAGAAAAATGAGGCAATTTCTCTATCTTTCCTTGGAGGGATGGAAAATGTACCTATATATAACTTCATGGCTAAACGAGCGATCGCTGTTTTTAATATAGAACAATTAAACTGTTCTCCAACAAAAAATGGACACATCGGAATTTTCAACTGAATCCCTCAGTGTCACAACAGAAGAGGTGACTCGTGGAAATGCATTTATGTTAACGTTGATTGGAGGAATTATATTCTTGACATTAAAAAAGAAGTACATCAGGGTTCAAGTATGACTTGGATCACTTGAGCCGTTTATTATGTAGGAAACCTATTGCATGTCAATAATGCATTTCTATAGTGTACCACACTGTTTCCAACATACATTTCACTTGGCGGTAGTCTGTCAATGACCTAGGCCTTGATTTTAAAAGGATTGTTACTGTCCGTGAATAATCTCATCAGGTTGAATAGCAAAGTTCTTTATTCACAACCATCTAGTTTTACAAGGAGCCGACGTTTCGATGACCTTCGACGCGTCTGTCATCTTCACCAGGGCACAGGGCTAATATGAAGATGACAACGGTCATCGAAACGTCGGCTCTTGTAAAACAAGTGGTTGTGAATAAAGACTTTTGCTATTCGATTGTTACTGTTGTTTTTAGGTGTTCTCGGGACCCCCAACGGTAGCCTTCAGCTGGCGTCACTGGGCCCACTTTACGGGGCAGTACATGGGGAGTCAGGGGTCGGGCCAACTCCTCGAGTTGTACGGGTTCGGCGTGGCCAAGCTGGACGAGAACGGCAAGATCGTCGCCATCAACATGTACTTCAAGGCGGACGAGTTCATAGAGGCTCTGAAGGGGGATATCACTCCCGACCAGCTGTCGAAAGGGAAGTCACTGGTGGGTTCGGGATGCCCCTATGTCCACTCCCACTCTCACAGCAAAGGCGTGTGAAATGTAGAACAAAACCAACGCATGCCTCCTTGTAAACATTCTCTGTATAAGAATAGGAGCTCGCTCATGCGTATGTCTTAACAAAGAGGTATCGATAGCATCAAAAAGTGCGCTTGACATTTGTGAATGCCAGATTATATACACCGCACTGTCAATAAAACTGCATTGTCAATGCACACCGTCTCTTTGTCATCATTTGTGCAGCTTGGTACTCTTCTCTGTTACTAGATAAGATGAAGAGGAACGACGCAGCTATTGTCTACAGTAAAAGTGGTCTAGATACCTTTTTATTTACATGGTCAAGTATTTACATTTAGTACTACAAAGGGGAAATTTGTGATTACAGTTTCTTTTCCCCACGTATATTTACGATGTATGGTTAGATGTTTGACAACATCATACAGCATATGTTAACTGTCGGTATATCTTAAGACTGGAGTAACGTTGATGGTTCCATCTGGAGCAAACTCGAACTCAAAGTCCATATCAAAAAGGAACTGGAACTGGTATTCATTAGGCGGCTGAACGGTCGGAGTCTCTGGTTCACTCGGATCAGGACCTGGGTCTGGGTTTGTGGGTGGTGCGCTGTCGTTTGGCGATGGTACCAGGTCTGCTGGTGATGGCACTGTGCTGCTTGGTGGAGGAACTTCGTCACTTGGAGGTGGAACTTCGTCACTTGGAGTTGGGATCTCGTCACTTGCAGATGGAACCTCGTCAGTTGGAGGTGGGACCTCGTCAGTTGGAGGTGGGACCTCGTCAGTTGGAGGTGGGACCTCTTCAGTTGGAGGTGGAACCTCGTCAGTTGGAGGTGGAACCTCGGCACTTGCAGGTGGAACTTTGCTATTTGGAGGTGGAACCTCGTCATTTAGAGTTGGAGCCCCGGCACTTGGAGGTGGAACCTCGTCACTTGGAGGTGGGACCTCGTCACTTGGAGGTGGCACCTGGGCACTTGGAGGTAGAACCTCGGCACTTGGAGGTGTAACCTCGGTACTTGAAGGTGGAACCTTGTCATTTGGAGGTGGAACCTCGTCATTTAGAGGTGGAACCTCGTCATTTGGAGGTGGAGCCCCGGCACTTCGAGGTGGAACCTCGGCACTTGGAGTTGGGACCTCGTCAGTTGGAGGTGGAACCTCGGCACTTGGAGGTAGAACCTCGTCATTTGGAGGTGGAGCCCCGGCACTTGGAGGTGGAACCTCTTCACTTGGAGGTTTGACCTCGTCACTTGGAGGTGGAACCTCGTCACTTGAAGGTGGAAATTTGGCACTTCGAGGGGGAACCTCAGCACTTGGAGTTGGGACCTCGTCAGTTGGAGGTGGAACCTCGGCACTTGGAGGTAGAACCTCGGCACTTGAAGGTGTAACCTCGGTACTTGAAGGTGGAACCTTGTCATTTGGAGGCGGAACCTCGTCATTTGGAGCTGGAACCTCGTCATTTGGAGGTGGAACCTCGGCACTTGGAGGTGGACCC
Organism: Branchiostoma floridae x Branchiostoma japonicum; assembly: GCA_013266295.2. Classification (NCBI taxonomy): domain Eukaryota; kingdom Metazoa; phylum Chordata; class Leptocardii; order Amphioxiformes; family Branchiostomatidae; genus Branchiostoma; species Branchiostoma floridae x Branchiostoma japonicum. Next base: position 13,478,893 of record CM023827.1, read on the forward strand.
TCGGTACTTGGAGGTAGATCGGTGCCACTGATAGACGGAACGGCGTCGCTTGGTGGTGGAACTGCGCCACTTGGAGGTGGACTTGGTGATGAGTTGTTACTTGGATGGGGCACCTCGCTATTTGGCGGTTTATTCCTTGGAGGTGAAGTCTCGTCAATTGATGATGGTTTATCACTAGGAGTTAAGGCCTCGTCACCTGGTTTGTTACTTGTAGGTGGAGCTTGGTCACCTAACGGTGGTTCATTACCAGGAGGCGGAGCCTCGTCACCTAGCGGTGGTTTATTACCAGGAGGTGGAGCCTCGTCACCTAGGGGTGGTTTATTACCAGGAGGTGTAGCCTCGTCACCTAGGGGTGGTTTATTACCAGGAGGTGGAGCCTCGTCACCTAGGGGTGGTTTATTACCAGGAGGTGTAGCCTCATCACCTAGGGGTGGTTTATTACCAGGAGGTGTAGCCTCGTCACCTAGCGGTGGTTTATTACCAGGAGGTGTAGCCTCGTCACCTAGCGGTGGTTTATTACCAGGAGGTGTAGCCTCGTCACCTAGCGGTGGTTTATTACCAGGAGGTGTAGCCTCGTCACCTAGCGGTGGTTTATTACCAGGAGGTGTAGCCTCGTCACCTAGAGATGGTTTATTACTTGGCGATGGCTTATTACTTATAGGTGGAACCTCGTGACTTCGTGAGGGTTTATCATTTGGAGGTGGAACTTCGCCCAGTGGAAGCTCGTCACTTGGAAGTGGAACCTCGTTAGTAGGCAATGGAGCCTCGTCACTTGGAGGTGGAACTTCATCTCTAGGCGATGGACCCTCGTCACTTTGTGGTTGTTTATTATTAGGAGGTGGAGCCTTGTCATTTTGTGAGGGTTTATCACTAGGAGGCGAAGTTTTGTCTCTTGGTGGTGGTTTATCATTTGTGGATGGAACCTCGTCACTAGGTGATGGAACCTCGTCATTATGCGATGGAGACTTGTCTTTATTATGAGATGGAGTCTCGTCACTTGGTCGTGGTTTATCACTTGTAGATGGAATCTCGACAATTGGTGATGAAACCTTGTCACTTGGCGATAGAGCCTCGTCACTCGGGGATGGAGACTCGTCACTTAGAGGTAGAACCTCGTCATTAGGCGATGGAAACTCGTCACTTAGAGGTGGAACCACGTCATTAGGTGGTGGAAACTCGTCACTTAGAGGTGGGGCCTCGTCATTAGGCGATGGAGACTCGTCACTTAGAGGTGGGACCACGTCATTAGGTGATGGAGACTCGTCACTTAGAGGTGGAACCACGTCATTAGGTGATGGAGACTCGTCACTTAGAGGTGGGGCCTCGTCATTAGGTGATGGAGACTCGTCACTTAGAGGTGGGACCACGTCATTAGGTGATGGAGCCTCGTCACTTAGAGGTGGAACCACGTCATTAGGTGATGGAGCCTCGTCACTTAGAGGTGGAACCTTGACATTAGGAGACTCGTCATTAGGAGATGGAGTCTCGTCGCTTGGTGATGAAACCTTGTCACTTGGCGATATAGCTTCGTCACTTGGCGATGGAGCCTCGTCACTTGGCGATGGAGCCTCGTCACTTGGCGACGGAGCCTCGTCACTTAAAGGTGGAAATTCGCCACTTAGATGTGGAACCTCGTCATTAGGCGATGAAGACTCGTCACTTAGAGGTGGAACCTCACCACTTATAGGTGGAACCTCGTCATCAGGCGGTGGAGACTCGTCACTTGGTTTATTACTAGGAGGTGAAGCCGTATCACTCGGTGGTAGCTTATTACTTGTAGATGGAATCTCGTCACTTTGAGCTGGTACCTCGTCACTTGGAATTTCGTTACTTGGTGGTGGAACGTCATCACTTGGTGGTGGAACGCCATCACTTGGTGGTGGAACGTCATCACTTGGTGGTGGAACGTCATCACTTGGTGGTGGAACGCCATCACTAGGCGATGGAGCCTCGTCACTTGGAGGTGTTTTATCGCTGGGAGATGATACGGTCTGGAATGGTGGTGTCACGGAGTCAGCTGTTGTGGGTGTGTTGCCTAGAATTGGAATCATATCACTAGGTGGTGATACGTCTCTACATGGAGGTAGAACATCGTCACTTGAAGGCAGTCTATTGCTAGGAGACAGACTTTCATCAATTGGTGCCGGTTTACCGTGTGGAACCGTGTTACCGGGAGGTTGTGTGCCTTCTGTTGGAAATGGTTTGCTGTCATTTAAAGGCGATACCGTGTCGCCTTGCCTTCCACCCGTGTCACTCCGAGATGATGCCGTGTCGTTTGGAGATGAAACAAACTCACTTGATGGTGATGTAGTATCTCCTGGAGGTAACGAACCATTCTTCGTAGGTGGTGGGATGTCACTTGAAGGCGAATCGCCTTCCTTTGGCGGTACTACAGGGGTTAGAGCAACATCAGTTGGTGGTTGTGAGGCATCAATTGGAGGCGAAGTACTATTGATTAGAGGCGGAGCGGTATCATTTGGTGGTGATGGCGTATCCATGGGAGGTGGTGTAGCACTACCATCACTTGGAGGTAGAACAGAATCACCTGAAAGAGGTGTGTTATACAGTGGAGGTAAGGCACCGTCGACTGTGGCATTGTTGGGGGCCGAAGATGAATCCCTGTTACGTCCAGGTGAAGGACCTTCACCTTGAGGTAGAGTGACATCGCTTGGTGCTGATGAGCCCTTCTGCGGGGTTGGTATGGTTTCACATTGGGGTGGCTCGCCTTCATTTGGTAGTGGTGCAGTGTCACTTATAGGAGAAATCTCCTTACCTAGAGGAGGCGTGGTTTTACCTGAAGGTGAAGCATCCTCGCCTGAAGGCAATACACTATCTCCTGGACTTGAATCTTTCTCCCTTAGAGGAGGGAATCCATCACTTTGACACGGTGTAGAGCTGATGGGTATGAGTGGAATTTCATCAATTGGAGATAGGTTCTTTTGAGTGTGTTCACTTTCAGGTGTACAGTCTTTACTTAGAAGTGGTTCGTTGTCAACGTTTAATGGCTCGATTATTGTTGCAGGCGTCGGTTCCTTGTCCTTACATGTTTCACCAACAGTGTCAGTCAATAATGGCGTCTTCTCATTCATAGCTGCAGATGGTTCGTCGGATATCTGTAATAGTGGCGTGTTTTCGTTTACATCTTCTTCATCTGGTAGAAGGTCTTTATTTAGGGGCAAATCGTTCTTTATACCGTAGGGACGCATAGGGCAGCTATTCAAATCAGGTAAACGTTCAGGTAATATGGGTGATGCATTTTTGAATAATGGTGTTTCTGTGTCCTGTAAAGATGGCATACATAGCTGAGGTAGGTTCTCGTTTAATAGAGGCATCTTCTCACATGCAATTGGTTCGTCGACAATTGGCGTGAAAAAATCATTTGGATTTGGTGACCTTTGTCTTTTACCTAGTCCCTCTTGTAAGGGTTCCGGTAGTTCCTGATTGCCTAAAAGTGATTCTGTCTCATCTACAAATTGAACGTCATCTGTGACTGGAAGCCATGGTGTCGAAGGTGGGGAACTTTTTTCTGGGGAGCCTTCTTGCACGAATGTTAGACTCTGGCTAAGTATGGATTCCCCACCATCAGTAGCCGGCCCATCTGCGCCTATGTGTGGCGAGCTCAAACTCACAGGTATGGGTAACATGAATCCATCAAAATAGCCGTCCTGATTCAGAAAAGGCGAGCTCTTACATAGCAGCGGTTGGCATTCATCCAACAAAGAACTTCCACCTAACCGAGACAGACTTCGCTTCAGTTGAAAAGTACTTTCCGTTGCTGATAGTGCGGCTACAGAACGTAAACTTGTTGGCATACCCATCTTGTTCTCCTCTAAATTATCAGAGTTGTCGGATTCCTCCAGGCTTCCATTAGAATCTGCTGTGGAGTGTGAACTTGCCTCTGACACAAGACTTGGAGGCCGGAAATACATATCATTTATTGTTTCTATTGGTAGGTTGTCGTAGTTCTTTTGGAGACTAGTCTGTGACGTCTGAACAGCATCATCTACTACGTCAGGCCCTACGTCATCTTCGACGTCATCGGTGTTTCCGTCGTTATCATCATCATCATCGTCGTCGTCGTCCTCATTATCATCTTCCTCTTCCTCGTCATCTTTTTTCATCATCCTGTGGGAAATAAACAAAATGTCAAGATCTGGAGCGTCTTAATAGAAATGTTTGGCATAATGACTAAAACTCAATGAAAGACAAGGTTCGAACTTCGAAGTCAATTTTCTGGTCATGTCTTTTCCCTGATATATATGTTTTAACATCATAAAAATCAACTTATTTGTATATCGATTTTTAGGGAGTTACCGTGTGAGTTGTTTTTACACTGTTCCGTAATGCCAGAAATATGAAATAATGTGTTTAATGATGTGCCTGTAAATGTCAATAACATGACGATGTAGTGCTGCACAAGATACTGTGACAGCTCTCAGACTGGAAGACTGAGTGTGGCGTTTGGGAGTATTTATAGTCTGTGTGCGTTCTTTGTTTTTGAACTCTGAAAATCAGTTTACCTGCAAGGCCTACGCATCGATGACAAAGTTACGTCTTGAAGAACATACATAGAGCCATGATCTGGCTGCCAAAGTCATAGCATCGCGCCTACTTACTTCTTTGCGACAGCTGCAGCAGCTGCACCACCTACAGCCATCCCTCCTACAGCCCCTCCAGGGATCCCTGCAGCTGCAACAATGTCCTCCACCTCTTCAGCTGGCACTTTTCAAACACAGAGAAATCATTTTATCGATGCACCATGAGTAAACCATCGGTGAGAAATCTTACAAAGTGCTTATGATTAGTGACATCCTTACATCAGTACCACAATTTTTGCACTGTAGTTTTCTTTTATCTCTATTAGATAAGTGACCACGAGTCTTAAACTTACGGTGGCCCCCAAGGGCCCCTAAGTCCAGTATTTATTTTTATGCCACTTTTATTTTCTATGGATACTTTTATTTTCTATGGGTACTTTTATTTTCTATGGGCATTTTTATTTTCTGAGGGTACTTTTATTTTCTGTGGGCTACTTCCATTTTCTGTGGGTACTTTTATTTTCTGTGGGTACTTTTATTTTCTGTGGGCTACTTCCATTTTCTGGGCTACTTCCATTTTCTGTGGGTACTTTTATTTTCTGTGGGTACTTTTATTTTCTGTGGGTACTTTTATTTTCTGTGGGCTACTTCCATTTTCTGGGCTACTTCCATTTTCTGTGGGTACTTTTATTTTCTGTGGGTACTTTTATTTTCTGTGGGCTACTTCCATTTTCTGGGCTACTTCCATTTTCTGTGGGTACTTTTATTTTCTGTGGGTACTTTTATTTTCTGTAGGCTACTTCCATTTTCTGGGCTACTTCCATTTTCTGTGGGTACTTTTATTTTCTGTGGGTACTTTCTGGGCTGCTTTGACTTACTCCTTTTTTTCTGGGCTACTTTTTTTTCTGTGTGTACTTCGCGAATTTCTGGAGCGACTGGAGAAGCGACTTTCATTTTCAATTTGGTTTGGTGTGGCTACTCATATTTTCATTGTGGGGTGCATTTTTCTGTTTACCAGAAACTCGCGAAGTACACACAGAAAAAAAGTAGCCCAGGAAAAAAAAGGAGTAAGTCAAAGCAGCCCAGAAGTACAAAGTAGCCACAGAAAATAAAAGTACCCACAGAAAATGGAAGCAGCCCAGAAAATGGAAGTAGCCCACAGAAAATAAAAGTACCCACAGAAAATAAAAGTACCCACAGAAAATAAAAGTACCCACAGAAAATGGAAGTAGCCCACAGAAAATACAAGTACCCACAGAAAATAAAAGTACCCATAGAAAATAAAAGTACCCATAGAAAATAAAAGTGGCATAAAGATAAATACTGGACTTAGGGGTATAAACTGAACGAAGTCATCAGCAAACTGTTGATGCTGTTGAAATACCTTCAGGTTCCTCAGATTCTGGCTCTGCGTTCTTGCTTTCGTCGTTTTTCTCGTCATTGTTTTCATCATCTTTACTGTCATCATCATTGTTATCATCGTCATCTTTCTTTTTCTTTGTCGTGGTTGTCGTTGTAGATTTTGTAGTCGTCGTCGTCGTCGTCGATACCGTTGTAGTAGTTGTTGTAGGTAGCAGCGATGTTGTAGATAGTGGTGATGATGATGATGACGATGATGATGGAGAAAGGAGCATTGTTGATGATTGTGTTGGTGGCAATTGCGTTGATGTAACAGTTGTGGGCTTGGAAGTGACCAGCACCAATGGATGAGTCGAAGTCGTTGCTGCGTCTCCTTTTGTTGAAGTTGTTACTTTAGCTGTCGTTGTTGTTGTTGTTGTTGTTGTTGTTGTTGTTGTTGTTGTTGTTGTTGTTGTTGTTGTTGTTGTTGTTGTTGAAGATGGTGAGGAGGTGGAGGATGTTGACAGTGATGATGATGGTGACGATGTTGATGATGATGCCGTTGTTGGTGCTGATGTAGAGTTCAACACTGGTGTAGTGCTGTACACAGACGTTGTGTTGAACATGGACGTAGTATTAAACACGGATGTTATGTTTGATACCGATGTAGTGTTAAACACTGATGTAGCGTTAACATTCGTCGTGAAATTGAAAGGAAGCGGCGTTGTCGTTTCCGCACTACGACACACTATGGCCACGGCATAATCTTCGGAGCACAAGAAGAAATCCTTCCAGCTGGGTCCCCAGTCGCCATGATGACACGCCTTAAGATTATCTTCCGTGCCATTGCACACGACGTCGTCCAACCAGATCTCCCTTGTCTCATTTTCCCCGTCACCAAAGTACCCCAGCGGGAGAACCTGAGGTAGCTCAAAGGGTGACAGGTACCCTAACTGTTGGCACGCCACTAAGGTTTCGTGTAGCCCCCATCTCTTCCACGGGAGTTTGAACGGGTGGTCGCAAATGGTTCCCCATCTGTTCTTGTGATAAATTTCCACTCGTCCTTCGTATTCGGTGCTACCATTAACGAGGCGTATTGACTCTGGAAAATGCAGTCGAAGAAAATATGCATGAGGTAGCAATGTGGATGCTCCATTTTTGCAGTGTTGATCACCCCAAAACACCAAATCGCACATATCAATGCAGTTTTAACATTGTTGGCACTATTGTAGGACGCCAACAATAAGTGTATAGTCTCCAAATAATTAAATTAACACTTTCTAAAAGCATTATACAAATAGCATACATACACACTTATTTCTATATACTGGTGGTCGTTATTCTTTTGATGCCCTCCGTTGTATAAGTTAAGGGTAAACAATGGAAAAGCTAAATTAGGTTTGCTGATTACGTAAAGTTTATACATAGTAAATGCACCTTGGCATTGGATTCCAACCCTCTCTTCATAGTGACATAGGTCTCCATCCGTGAACATGTCCCAGGTACAGTCGTCGGTCGTGACGTTTGCTGTGACGTGTGATGACGTGGTGCACGACACTGACGCGTTCAGGACGACACCTTCTCCCTGACCAAACAGGAACCCGGATGTGGTGTAGTTTTGCGCTCCAGGGTAGTCAAGGATTTCACACGCAGCCTGAACGGAAAGTAACATTTAGAGAGTGTTGTATTTACACCTCGTCTGTGGCAGTAAATGAATAACAAGTAAACAAATAAACAGTCCAAGTTTGAAATAATTTGCATAAACGATACGTCTGATTTCTGGGTGGGCCAAGGTCATACCTCGGTCATGTCGTCATCCCAGTTGTGTTCACAAACCGCCCGCCAGGTGCCGTTGTTGTATACTTCAAGCTTTCCAAACTTAGACAGAGGCCAATCTACCAGCCGAATGTTTCCTGGCAAAAGAGAGACAGAAGTAATGACGATAGACCTAGATGAGCTGTAGCCTGTTTTTGTAGTTTTCACAGACGATTTTAATTCAATCCTCGTGGCGGAATGAAACGTTCCGTTCGATCCGACAAAGTTTCATATGCATATTGAACTTACCGGCATGTATGGCTTCTCTAGTAGGCGGAGACTCCGTTGTAACGAAGGGACCAGGAGGTCCTCCACAGGCCACTGCAACTGCAAACTTCTCCCTGCAAAACGCAACATCTTCCAGACGCACTCCCCAGCTTGTGTAATCACACCACTGGAGTTCATCCTCCAATCCGCTGCAGTGCACTTTCCCCAGCCAGATGGCGCTGCTACCATTCTCCCCGTCCCCGAACCACCCCGGTGGATAGATCCTCTCTACTCCGGACATCAGTTGCCGACACACGACCTCTGCTTCCCGCCGCCCCCACCTCTCGCCAGGCGGTCTGTCCGGACTGTCGCACACCGTACCCCACCGGCCGCTGCGGAAAATCTCCACTCGGCCCTCGTTAAAGGAACTTCCGTTGACAAGCCGTAAAGAAGCTGGAGGACATAGAGACGATTTTAATAAATAAATCGCGCAAAAATTCCTTCGTCTTACATCGATATCATTTCATACTGAAGAACTGTTACACTTGGACTTGCTAATACAGATTTCCAAGTAGGCATTAAAGATGTTGAGACAATGTCCATCAACGTTTTACTGTGTATTTTTTATTTACCGTGACAGTAAATCCCGACAACGCTGTTGTTCCCGCACATGACGCCGTCGGTGACCACAGACCGTGTGCAGTTGTCGGACGCACCCTCTGAGCGGACACACGAGACTCTGGCGACGACGCCACCACCCTTTCCAAATATGGAAGTGCCTGGGAACGAGCTTACAGCCCCCGGATATCCAAGAGTCTGACAAGCTATCTAAAAATAAAGATCAACGAATATAATTATATCGTCGCCATGTATATACTGTATGACAACACATCTCTGGCGCCTGTCACTATGACTTCTTTAGAACGAAAAAAATCTTTTTCACAGTTTCGTCCTTTTCTATTTTTGAAGATTCACACGAACACAGAGTTTGTCAAAGTGGTTAAAGGTTCTGCTGAGAGGTTAAAGGTCCTACCTCGGCGTCATCAAGCCCCCAGCCGTCAGCACACACCGGCCACCACTGGGTGTCATGGTACACTTCTAGCCGGCCGAGATTACGCATAGGCCCGTCCGCTATCCTTGTGTTACCTGGTGTAGATTGAGAACAAAAGACGTTATCCTATGACCGTGATTAGGGTCAGCCATCTTGAAGAGGGCTGTAAGTGGAAATTTCGATGTGTCCGAATGTGTCAGAAAAGATACAACACTGTTATGAATAATTTTCAATGTTCTGAGATCCTTATTTCAATTCTCCTACGTATTTTCTTGTCATCAGTAGTCATCTATGGGATCTAGATCTTGTAGCCCCAGGTACGTCCGAATTCTTCACGGTTCGTCCGCTCCGCCAGGAGGCGCTAGCTGCGTTTGTATAACGTCCTACGACTTTACAACCAGTCAAATTCAGAGTACTTCTCCAGTTACCTTGACAGCGAAGTCTCACAACGCTGTGGTTTCGGCAGAGGTCGCCTTCGGTGACGAAAGATCGTGAGCAGTTTTCAGACGTCTCATTGGAACTGGTACACGAGACGTTTGCTACAATGCTGTCGCCTGTTTCGTTCTCTCTGAAGTAGTTGATCGCGCCAGAGTAACCAAGGAGTTCACACGCATTCTGTTTGAAAGTATAAAGGCACAACGACAAGTTACGATTCAGTAGCTAGCTACATCACATACTTTTGAAGGTACAGAGACTTTTGCACTTTGATTTTGTCAAATAGTTACTAGCTAAAACTGTACCTCGGTTTCCTCGTGTCCCCAGTTCGCAGCGCACACCGCCCACCAGCGGGTGCCGTAGTATATCTGCAGTCGGCCATGGTGCGGTAAGGCCCCGCCAACCAGACGGGTTCGGCCTGAAAAATGTCATCTGACAGTTATACAATGAGCTTCTTCGGCGATATGATCCCCTGACGTTCTCTTCTATATTAGTCTTTACTAGATATTTCTGCCGATTTCCTTGTGCGTGGACCTTCATCTTTCTCTGATTACCCTACAAAAGTACGGTTATGATATTTTGAAATAAGTGTAAGCATTAGCATTTTATGAAAAGAATTCAAAACGATTTCTGAAATATAAAAAAAGATCTTTACTTACCGTGGCAGTGAACTGCTACAACGGTATTATTCCGGCAGGGGGCGTTATCAATGACAAAAGAGCAGTTCCTAGTATCTATCGTGTCATTGACGCTGGTACATGAGGCGTTTGTGGTGGCGCCATCACTTGTACAGTTTGCTGTCGTGGCGTTGGAGACACAGGAGGTATTTACAACAATGCTGTTATTCGTGCCAATGAGCGCCTCTGTGTAGTAGGTGACGGCCCCTGGAAAACCAAGGGAACGACATGCCATCTGTGGAAGAAAGAACATAAGAACTATAAGGACAATAGATTTATGTTCCTAATATACCAGTTTAAGGCCTTATCGTACATAGAGATAAAGATCCGGCAAAAGCAAAATTTGTCAAATTGTCACGTGCATTACCATACAACCTGTCCTTACAACTTTCATAGTTCACACAACAATGTTGAACAATGGAATCCAAATGCTCACCTGTGCATGATCAGGGTGACTGGTGTATTTCACAATTTAGATTTACAAAGAAGCTTACGAAAAAATCCAAAATCATATCCAGTGGCTTTTGGATTTCCAAAATCATATCCATGCCAGTTGCTTGAGTAAATGTTGTTTTTTTGGGGGGGGGAAGCTTCTCCAGCGTACAAAGAAGCTTGTTTTAGTAATATCTTTTTATTGAGAGGTAATTCACAGAACGCATGTGCACCTCAGTTTGCTCCCGTCCCCAGCTATCGGCACAGACGGGGTGCCAGCGGCTGTCCCCGGTGTACATCTCCAGTAGGCCGCGATGGGGCAGGGTCCCGTTGACCAGGCGGAACCGATCTGGGGCTAAAACAGTGATAGATTTACAACGAGGTTTTATGGTACAAAAAATCATACACTGAGTCCTCCATGTCCCCAACCCTCCCGACCGGTCACATGGTGTGACCTGACATGTCCCTGGCCTGAAACCGGGTCATCAGAGAGTGAAAGTATGGATCAGTCCATTCACATCGTGGACAGACGTTTTTAGTATCTTAAGCGTCTGCTGGAATAAACGCCATTGATTGCGGAAAAGAGACTTTCACGAAGTGGAAACGATGAGAAAAACCCTTTTCTGTCAAAGGTCGATGGCCTTCAAACGCGGTGATCAAGAAAATATCAGTCACATTTGAATTATTTACAATTATTTGCTTTCCTTGAAAATTGACTTGAAGATTACGATGCAGAAATCCCATGGGAACCATTGTAACAGAATAAAACTGTCAAAACTGAGGTCTGTAACGTTTGTTCTAGAATTCTACAAACAGGTGCAGTTCCCTAGACTTCTTAGTAGTGAGAAAATGCACCTTTAAGGCAAATGGGGCTACGGTATAGTACTAGTGCTGTAGTACGTACCAGGCACTGTCTCTCCTAGTCCCCGCAACGCCAGCGTTGAGCAGACCACAACCAAGACCGCATGTACATGTAGTGACATGACAGCATCCCTTGACGCACACTTACAACCGTTATACGTTGAATCTGAACATTTTGAGGCCCTCTAAACGGTGTATGTTTGGATGACCTGTGTGTGACGTGCTGCGGTTTACTCTCTCCCCCTCGGGCAGTCCTGGTGTAGGGTAGTCGCACTGGTTTCACGCACGCACGGCGGAACGTGAGTGGCCCAAGGCTGTAACCGTTCGGTGCTTTTGTATTGTTCAGACGATTATACAGAGTACATAATATGGGACTAGTTAGCAATACTATGACATGTAGTTACGAAGGCAATCAAGGTGCAAGGGTTACAACGTGCATGTGTGCTGAGTGAATCTTTCTGTGCATGCTTTTAAGAACATCTTTAAGGCAGATGAACACCGTATATTAGAGAAATCAACATGTGAATAATCATAACGCCTTGTAGGACATTCCCCACAAATAGCAATCAACGTACCATATGCGATGGCCAACTCTTTTTTGTACACGTATTTAACGCAATACAGCACCATGGCATCCTGTGTTTTATAACATATAACGATAGCTATGTATACTGAGTATTTATATATACGTGTGTATTTATCATCATGCTTCTGTTGTGGCTCTAAACCCCGTCAAACTGAACTTTTACCTTTAAGCGGAGGTAAAAATATCAAGACTGGAGAGGAGTGGCTATCAGGTGTACATTTGTACTTAACCGTTAACGGCGTGCCTCTCTATCAGTGGTTTAGTCCATTATGACAACGCACTTTTGTATCTTCGGATCGTTTCTTCATCCTTTAAGACCCTTCCAGACACAAACATCCTACATGCATCGCTACTAATCCATATAATCCCTGCTCTCTCTGTTGTGTTTTTTCTGCCCTAGTAAATGTTTGCGTGCTTTAGCCTGGGTGCAATCCTAGTTTGTTTACCGCGCGCGGCCCTTACACTCTCTCCTCACAACTAGGACGGCGCCCAGGGTACTGTGTATTTTTACGCCTGGCAAATGGGGTTTATGGCTTTATGGGGGAACTTGCCTATGATATTGATAACGTATCTAGAACATTGATATCTTATCGATGGCTTTTTGGTGTGGTGAGAAGACGGCCTATTGGGTCTTGTACGAGGTAAAACTGTATTTTATGTACCAACAGCTACACATGCCTTTTACGTGTACCAATTTTACAGTGTATGTTTCTATGATTCCGTAGTACAGTAGAGTGCAAATTATAGGTAGTAACAACGTGTTGTTTATGCCTTTGTTGGCGTAAAAAAAAGTATAATATCGTACAGTTGTCTTATTCTGGCATCAGTATTTGTTATTGGAAGTATGAAGTGACAGGTTCCACAAACACAGAACGAAGTCAAGTCGGGTCTACGGTGGTCTCGTTCTCAGGTTCTCACCAGCGCCCTAGGCGTTTCTGGCGAGACCATCATGCTCTCTCACCATGTACCCACCTTGACTTCTCTTCTGATGATCGTGCTGGACTGTCACATGATACAATATTCACAGTCTCAATCTGATTTACTAGGTCTTTCCTAAACGCATGTCTTTCTTGCGAAGTGACTGTTGACTACAGCGAGTTCTAACAGAGCGTTACATACAAACATTGGAGACGACTTATAACTTATTAGATGATTAGGATCGGTGCTAAAACTTCCTTATTGAAGAAAATCTCAATATCAAACATTGATAAGTATGGAGGAAAGAGATACATATTATCCAAAAAGAATATAGATTGACATTTAGCATACAGCAGTGTCAAAGAAAGACGAGGGGGATATTAACAAATTACGTTTGGGACCGCATCCTCCTTGACTTTGCAGCGCCACCGTGCGGCGAGGAGTTCATTTCACCCTGACAAAGACAGCTAAGATTGACTGGTTGAGTAGGAAGAACTTAGATTTGCTTTCTCATCGTAACCAAATGTACTGTCAGTCCATCCACTTTATCCAGAGAATTTCTGCAGCCAGTTGCGAACTTCTTCCGGATGGTAGCCTTGCGGTCCCGGGCCGCCCTTGTACACACATACCCCGTCCAACACGATGTACAACCTGCGGGCAAGATGACAGAAACAAGTTACATACACGACATGTAGAAATGAAGAATTATTTTTGTTCAGGTACAAGAGCACTAAACGTTCAGGTCAGGCCCTGTACCTTTCAGGTACGAAATTATTGAATGAACTGTAGACATGTGGATTTTATGCATCGCCGTAGGACAATAGCACTGTGTGAAATGTAAATCTTTTATAACGTGTTTCTAGATTTTATAAGTATGATGAGATTTTACCTAATTGTTTGATTTTAATACTTCTTGTAATTTAATGTAAAGTCTGACACTAATTCAGTCTGTTGACTGCCCATGTCAGATTGTGTGTTCCAATAAACCAATCATCATCATCATCATCATCAGGTACTGGTACTAGGTACACGGACCTACTAGTATACATATTTAGCGCATGTTGCTTAATTATGCTGTGTCAATGATGTTTGCACGCCGGACACTCCCCCAGTACAACCTGGTACGTGGCCGTGTGTGACCGGATAATGATTAAGAAGCCTTTTTAGCGAAATATCCGATTTCAGAATAACTGAGTGCATTCTTGGGATCATGAGACCGCGCCGTACCTGTCGGGCATTGCGGCGTAGGCACGTGCCGCGGCGTTGTCCATGGTGTCCACCAGGATAGGACAGGGGATGTCGTACTGAGCCAGCATCTCCGCCGCCGCCAGTCTTTCCTCCAGACACCGGTGCTGCCGGATATCCACGTTTCTGCTCATGGCCCAGCCGTCCGTGGGGTGTGCCTCGGCCACGTACACCACCACGAAGTCGGCTACGGTGACGAAGTCCGACATGATCCGCTTGATCACGTCCAACTTCGCCCGGAACGGTTGTCAGGTGTTGCTGCCGAAGGCGATGACCAGAGGGCGGGCCGCTCGGGCGAACTGGAGCAGCCGGCAGGAGCTCCCGTCAAGCCTGATGAGGGAGGGGTTGGTGGCCTTGCCTCCCGTGAACACTTCATCCACAAGGTTGGATAAGGACACCGAGATCCTTCCTCTCCATGAAGCAAAGCTTGTCAATTCGTACAAAAGTTGTCGGTAGTCCTCAGGAGTTTTGTATGTCCCTGGGACCATCTTCTCTGCTATTTTCTCCAGTCGAGACAAAATTTGTCGTCTGAGAGGCGGGAAGAGACATGCTGCCCTGAGCACGGTAGCCAGGACAAAGAAAAACGGTGTTCCTATTAAAGACATAAAGCAGCAGAAACTTCACGGCCTCCGGTGCCCTTTTCAGGTACATGGAGGCCATTTAAGTGCAGTATGTAGTAACAAAGGTCACAGTCACACCATCGGTTTATATAGTAACGGGTCACATGTTTATTATGTCCACACGGTCGCACAAATAACCGCAATCAATGGACTTATTGTGAATCATAGGTTTGTTGAGAACACTATAACCTTCTTCTGAGTTATCGCAGATTGAAAATAGTAAGAGGTATCCGCGACATGTTTTCCCAGTGCAGATTTTTTCAGTGCAAACATGTCTCTCGCCAAATCTCGCCAGACCAATACGCAAGATCACGTCTGATCCGTCCACCCTAAATTAAATCTTGCGAGTCAGGAAGAGCATGATCATGAATAAGGACAAGCCGTCTTCACTGCTGCCAGATTAACCAGTCTGCAACGCGTAACGCTGACATTAATATTTATTCTTTCTACGATTCCGTAGTACAGTAGAGTGAACAATTATAGGTAGCAACAATAGCAACGGGTTATCAGTGTCTTTGTTGACATAAACAAAAGTATAGAATCGTACAGTTGTCTTATTGAAGCATCAGTATTTGTTATTGAAAGTATTAAGTGCAGCATCAGTATTTGTTATAGGAAGTATGAAGTGACAGGTTCCACAAATACAGATCGAAGTCAAGGCGGGCAAATGGTGGTCTCGTTCTCAGGTTCTCACCAGCGCCCTAGGCGTTTCCGGTGAGACCATCATGCTCTCTCACCATGTACCCACCTTGACTTCTCTTCTGATGATCGTGCTGGCTTGTCACATGATACAATACTCACAGTCTCAATCTGATTTACTAGGTCTTTCCTAAACGCATGTCTTTCTTGCGAAGTGACTGTTGACTACAGCGAGTTCTAACGAAGCGTTACATACAAACATTGGAGACGACTTATAACTTATTAGATGATTAGGATCGGTGCTAAAACTTCCTTATTGAAGAAAATCTCAGTATCAAACATTGATAAGTATGAAGGAAAGAGATACATATTATCCAAAAAGAATATAGATTGACATTTAGCATACAGCAGTGTCAAAGAAAGACGAGTGGGACATTAACAAATTACGTTTGGGACCGCATCCTCCTTGCCTTTGCAGCGCCACCGTGCGGCGAGGAGTTCATTTCACCCTGACAAAGACAGGTAAGATTGACTGGTTGAGTAGGAAGAACTTAGATTTGCTTTCTCATCGTAACCAAATGTACTGTCAGTCCATCCACTTTATCCAGAGAATTTCTGCAGCCAGTTGCGAACTTCTTTCGGATGGTAGCCTTGTGGTCCCGGGCCGCCCTTGTACACACATACCCCGTCCAACACGATGTACAACCTGCGGTCAAGATGACAGAAACAAGTTACATACACGACATGTAGAAATGAAGAATTATTTTTGTTCAGGTACAAGAGCACTAAACGTTCAGGTCAGGCCCTGTACCTTTCAGGTACTGGTACTAGGTACACAGACCTACTAGTATACATATTTAGCGCATGTTGCTGAATCATGCGGTGTCATTGATGTTAGCACACCGGACACTCCCCCAGTACAACCTGGTACGTGCACGTGGCCGTGTGTGACCCGATAATGATTAAGAAGCCTTTTGAAAAAAATGTATGATGTACATGCCTAAGTTGAACTCTTGACACTGTATATGTGATTATATGTGATTGTCCACACTGTACTCCTTTTTTTTATTGTAATAAAGATAACGAGTTTTAAAAAAAAATACAAAAATAGCCCTGATTTTCTGATGCTACAAGGTGTTTTAAGCACTCCTGTGTTATACTTGTTTTGAAACTTTCTTCCAACCTCCTACCCTGAAAATTAACGTTACATTTTTTAACCCTGGAAATGCATGGTTTTTGCTAAATTTCACAGTTTGATTATGAATGTACAAGTACAAGTACTGTACAACATATAAATATATTCAACTTGAATGGGCCATTCAAAAAAAAAGAAGCCTTTTTAGGGAAATATCCGATTTCAGAATAACTGAGTGCATTCTTGCGATCATGAGACCGCGTCGTACCTGTCGGGCATTGCGGCGTAGGCACGTGCCGCGGCGTTGTCCATGGTGTCCACCAGGATAGGACAGGGGATGTCGTACTGAGCCAGCATCTCCGCCGCCGCCAGTCTTTCCTCCAAACACCGGTGCTGTCGGATATCCACGTTTCTGCTCATGGCCCAGCCGTCGGTGGGGTGTACCTCGGCCACGTACACCACTACGAAGTCGGCTAGGGTGGCGAAGTCCGACATGATCCGCTTGATCACGTCCAACTTCGCCCGGAACGGTTGGCAGGTGTTGCTGCCGAAGGCGATGACCAGAGGGCGGGCCGCTCGGGCGAACTGGAGCAGCCGGCAGGAGCTCCCGTCAAGCCTGATGAGGGAGGGGTTGGTGGCCTTGCCTCCCGTGAACACTTCATCTGCAAGGTTGGATAAGGACACCGAGATCCTTCCTCTCCATGAAGCAAAGCTTGTCAATTCGTACAAAAGTTGTCGGTAGTCCTCAGGAGTTTTGTATGTTCCTGGGATCATCTTCTCTGCGCTTTTCTCCAGTCGAGACAAAATTTGTCGTCTGAGAGGCGGGAAGAGACATGCTGCCCTGAGCACGATGGACAGGACAAAGAAAAATGGTGATCCTAAGACATAAAGCAGCAGAAACTTCACGGCCTCCGGTGCCCTTTTCAGGTACATGGAGGCCATTAGTGCAGTATGTAGTAACAAAGGTCACACCATCGGTTTATATAGTATCGGGTCACGTGCATGTTTACTATGTCCACACGGGCGCACAAATACCCGCAATCGATGGAATTAAATACAATTGTGAATCAGAGGTTTGTTGGGAATACTGTACAGTAACTTTCTTCTGATGGAGATTAAAAAGAGTATGAGGTCTCTGCGACCTGTCTTCCCAGTGCAAACATGTCTCTCGCCAAATCTCGCGAGACCAATACGCAAGATCACGTCTGATCTGTCCATCGTAAATTACGTCTTCCTGCAAGCCAGCAAGAGCATGATCATGAATAACGACAACCTATCTTCACTGATGTCGGACTAACCAGTCTGCAACGCGTAACGCTGACATTAATATTTATTTTTTCTACGATTCCTTAGTACAGTAGAGTGAACAATTATAGGTAGTAACAATAGCAACGGGCTATCAGTTTCTTTGTTGACATAAACAAAAGTATAGAATCGTACAGTTGTCTTATTGAAGCATCAGTATTTGTTATTGAAAGTATTAAGTGCAGCATCATTATTTGTTATAGGAAGTATGAAGTGACAGGTTCCACAAATACAGATCGAAGTCAAGGCGGGCATACGGTGGTCTCGTTCTCAGGTTCTCAACAGCGCCCTAGGCGTTTCCGGTGAGACCATCATGCTCTCTCACCATGTACCCACCTTGACTTCTCTTCTGATGACCGTTCTGGACTGTCACATGATACAATATTCACAGTCTCAATCTGATTTACTACTAGTGGGTCTTTCCTAAACACATGTCTTTCTTTCGAAGTGACTGTTGACTACAGCGAGTTCTAACGAAGCGTTACTTACAAACATTGGAGACGACTTACAACTTATTAGATGATTAGGATCGGTGCTAAAACTTCCAATATTGAAGAAAATCTGGCTAAAGCGTAGTTTATCAAACATTGATAAGTATGGAGGAAAGAGATACAGATGATCCAAAAAGAATATAGATTGACATTTAGCATACAGCAGTGTCAAAGAAAGACGAGGGGGATATTAAAAAATTACTTTTGGGACCGCATCCTCCTTGCCTTTGCAGCGCCACCGTGCGGCGAGGAGTTCATTTCACCCTGACAAAGACAGGTAAGATTGACTGGTTGAGTAGGATGAACTTAGATTTGCTTTCTCATCGTAACCAAATGTACTGTCAGTCCATCCACTTTATCCAGAGAATTTCTGCAGCCAGTTGCGAACTTCTTCCGGATGGTAGCCTTGTGGTCCCGGGCCGCCTTTGTACACACATACCCCGTCCAACACGATGTACAACCTGCGGTCAAGATGACAGAAACAAGTTACATACACGACATGTAGAAATGAAGAATTATTTTTGTTCAGGTACAAGAGCACTAAACGTTCAGGTCAGGCCCTGTACCTTTCAGGTACTGGTACTAGGCACACAGACCTACTAGTATACATATTTAGCGCATGTTGCTGAATTATGTTGTGTCAATGGCGTTTGCATACCGGCGCCGGCCACTCCCCCAGTACCAACTGGTACGTGACCGTGTATGACCCGATAATGATTAACAAAGGAAAAATCCGATTTCAGAACAACTGTTTAAGGGCAATTGTCATACATTCACAAACTGAGTGCATTCTTGGGATCATGGGTCGTGCATATGTCGTACAAGATTCAGCTGTCTTGTTATGGACAATGCTGTCCTAGATTAGCCTGGGTGCCATCCGTTTTGTTACAGGGTTCCTTTGCATTCGG
This sequence comes from Branchiostoma floridae x Branchiostoma japonicum, assembly GCA_013266295.2. Taxonomy (NCBI): domain Eukaryota; kingdom Metazoa; phylum Chordata; class Leptocardii; order Amphioxiformes; family Branchiostomatidae; genus Branchiostoma; species Branchiostoma floridae x Branchiostoma japonicum. The sequence goes on from CM023827.1 coordinate 13,498,094, forward strand.
GTACAAAAACTGATGGCTCCCAGGTTGATATTCTGTCACAGCATACATTGTACTTGAATATTCTGCGACATCAAATTCGTACAACGACCTACGACGAATGAGACTGCGCCGTACCTGTCGGGCATTGCGGCGTAGGCGCGTGCCGCGGCGTTGTCCATGGTGTCCACCAGGATAGGACAGGGGATGTCGTACTGAGCCAGCATCTCCGCCGCCGCCAGTCTTTCCTCCAAACACCGGTGCTGCCGGATATCCACGTTTCTGCTCATGGCCCAGCCGTCCGTGGGGTGCGCCTCGGCCACGTACACCACCACGAAGTCGGCTAGGGTGGCGAAGTCCGACATGATCCGCTTGATCACGTCCAACTTCGCCCGGAACGGTTGTCAGGTGTTGCTGCCGAAGGCGATGACCAGAGGGCGGGCCGTCCTGGCGAACTGGAGCAGCCGGCAGGAGCTCCCGTCAAGCCTGATGAGGGAGGGGTTGTTGGCCTTGCCCCCCGTGAACACTTCATCCACAAGGTTGGATAAGGACACCGAGATCCTTCCTCTCCATGAAGCAAAGCTTGTCAATTCGTACAAAAGTTGTCGGTAGTCCTCAGGAGTTTTGTATGTTCCTGGGATCATCTTCTCTGCGCTTTTCTCCAGTCGAGACAAAATTTGTCGTCTGAGAGGCGGGAAGAGACATGCTGCCCTGAGCACGGTAGCCAGGACAAAGAAAAATGGTGTTCCTAAGACATAAAGCAGCAGAAACTTCACGGCCTCCGGTGCCCTTTTCAGGTACATGGAGGCCATTAGTGCAGTATGTAGTAACAAAGGTCACACCATCGGTTTATATAGTATCGGGTCACGTGCATGTTTACTATGTCCACACGGGCGCACAAATACCCGCAATCGATGGAATTAAATACAATTGTGAATCAGAGGTTTGTTGGGAATACTGTACAGTAACTTTCTTCTGATGGAGATTAAAAAGAGTATGACGTCTCTGCGACCTGTCTTCCCAGTGCAAACATGTCTCTCGCCAAATCTCGCGAGACCAATACGCAAGATCACGTCTGATCTGTCCATCGTAAATTACGTCTTCCTACAAGCCAGCAAGAGCATGATCATGAATAACGACAACCTATCTTCACTGATGTCGGACTAACCAGTCTGCAACGCGTAACGCTGACATTAATATTTATTTTTTCTACGATTCCTTAGTACAGTAGAGTGAACAATTATAGGTAGTAACAATAGCAACGGGCTATCAGTTTCTTTGTTGACATAAACAAAAGTATAGAATCGTACAGTTGTCTTATTGCAGCATCAGTATTTGTTATTGAAAGTATTAAGTGCAGCATCAGTACATGTATTTGTTATTGGAAGTATGAAGTGACAGGTTCCACAAACACAGAACGAAGTCAAGTCGGGTCTACGGTGGTCTCGTTCTCAGGTTCTCACCAGCGCCCTAGGCGTTTCTGGCGAGACCATCATGCTCCCTCACCATGTACCCACCTTGACTTCTCTTCTGATGATCGTGCTGAACTGTCACATGATACAATATTCACAGTCTCATTCTGATTTACTAGGTCTTTCCTAAACGCATGTCTTTCTTGCGAAGTGACTGTTGACTACAGCGAGTTCTAACAGAGCGTTACATACAAACATTGGAGACGACTTTCAACTTATTAGATGATTAGGATCGGTGCTAAAATTTCCTTTAAGGAAATCTCACTATCAAACATAGATAAGTATGTAGCAGAGAGATACAGATGATCAAAAAAGACTAGATTGACATTCAGCATACAGCAGTGTCAAACAAAGACGAGTGGGATATAAAAAATTACGTTTGGGAGCGCATCCACCTTGTCGGTGCAGCGCCACCGTGCGGCGAGGAGTTTATTTCACCCTGATGAAGGCAACTAAGATTGACTGGTTGTGTCATTCTCCCACGGCAGAGCTATCCCGCGGCAAATACGTTAGCCCAAGGCAATGACGTATTGACGCGGGTGGGACGCTGCCGTGGGTGAATGGGTTGTGAAGGAGGAACAACTTCACTTGCATATAGATTTGCTTTCTCAATGTAACTAAATGTACTGTCAGTCCATCCACTTTATCCAGAGAATTTCTGCAGCCAGTTGCGAACTTCTTCAGGATGGTAGCCTTGTGGTCCCATGTCACCCTTGTACACACATACCCCGTCCAACACGATGTACAACCTGCGGGCAAAATGACACAAATAATAAACATTAACATTTAGGATTAAAACGACGTATAGAAATGGAAAAAGTACAAATCCACTAAAGTTACATTTGTGCTACTTATTTAGCGCTCCTAGGACCAAAAATTGCAAGCGCACTTAGGGCCGTGTGTACCTATAAACTGATTTGAGGTACAACGGTTTAGGTACAGGTCTGGCCAATTATCCGTAAGTTATGCATGTAGCTAGTAGCTTTCTTTTTAGTAGTAAATTGTCCTCTTTGTATGAGGATTTACATATTTTTCATCTCATAACAGGACTGTTTCCAAGTGCTAATCTTCAAGTGCTAAATTGTCAAATTTACCAAATTTGCTAAATTGCCAAATTGCCTATCTATAGTCTTTAATTAATTATAATTAAAACTGGTGTCCACGAGTGTTTTAATTTGTTTAGATACAGGTACAACAGACGTTCAGGTCCGATCCGGTCCTTTATTTAAACGATTTTACAGGCACAGGTACAGGTACTAGGTACACAGACCTATTATACCATGTTCTTTAGCGCATGTTGCTGAATCATGCTGTGTCAGTGGTGTTTGACTACCAGTACGTGACCTGATAAGGCTTAACCAGGGGAATATTAATACCCTATCTCAGAACAAACAGTTGCTGGCCTGGTCACGTATGACCTACGATTGTCGTGCGATCACAAACTGGGGGCATTCTTTGGATAGTCGTGCATATGTCGTATAAAATCCAGCTGTCTTGTTACGGACAATGCTGTCTTATGCTGAGGTCACATTTTGAAACCGGCCGGGCTGTTACGATTAACAAAAAATCAATAATTTACATCAAGAATCTACGCAAATAGTTCCCATTATTAATTTTTCCAACTTTGTTTTGTTTTGTTGTCTTTTATATCATACTTTTTGTTCCATAAGACTGCCCGGCCGGGCCCCTGGAAATGTGACCTCAGCATCAGATCCTTGTCAGTGGTTGATTCTGTCACAGCATTCTTGCAAATTCTACAAATGAGACCACGCCGTTAGGGTTAACTCACCTGTCGGGCATTGCGGCGTATGCGCGTGCCGCGGCGTTGTCCATGGTGTCCACCAGGATAGGACAGGGGATGTCGTACTGAGCCAGCATCTCCGCCGCCGCCAGTCTTTCCTCCAAACACCGGTGCTGTCGGATATCCACGTTTCTGCTCATGGCCCAGCCGTCGGTGGGGTGTACCTCGGCAACGTATACCACCACGAAGTCGGCTAGGGTGGCGAAGTCCGACATGATCCGCTTGATCACGTCCAACTTCGCCCGGAACGGTTGTCAGGTGTTGCTGCCGAAGGCGATGACCAGAGGGCGGGCCGCTCGGGCGAACTGGAGCAGCCGGCAGGAGCTCCCGTCAAGCCTGATGAGGGAGGTGTTGGTGGCCTTGCCTCCCGTGAACACTTCATCCCCAAGGTTGGATAAGGACACCGAGATCCTTCCTCTCCATGAAGCAAAGCTTGTCAATTCGTACAAAAGTTGTCGGTAGTCCTCAGGAGTTTTGTATGTCCCTGGGACCATCTTCTCTGCTATTTTCTCCAGTCGAGACAAAATTTGTCGTCTGAGAGGCGGCAAGAGACATGCTGCCCTGAGCACTGTAGACAGGACAAAGAAAAATGGTGTTCCTAAGACATAAAGCAGCAAAAACTTCACGGCCTCTGGTGCCCTTTTCAGGTAGACGGAGGCCATTTTTGCAGTATGTAACAAAGGTCACACCATTGGTTTGTGTAGTATCAAATTACATGTTTATTATGTCCGCACGGTCATTGACACAGATGCCCGTGCGGTCAACTACGGAAATACCGTAATCGATGGAATAAATATGGAATCAGAGGTTTGTTGGGAACACTGTCATCTTCTTCTGACTTATCCCGTTCACTTACAGCCGGCTGGAAAAACGTCACAATGTTACCATCCAATCTCTGTTTGGAGATTAGGTATTATATATATATAATACCTATATATATATATATAATACCTATATATATATATATATATATATATATATATAATACCTATATATATATATAGATATATATATATATATATATATATATATGTATATATATATATATATATATATATATATATATATATATATATATATATATATATATATATATATATATATATATATATATGTACATATACATATACATATATATATGATATATACTTATAGTGTTGGACAAAACGAGTCATGACCTAATATGCTTGCTGATTCTGATTCTGAAAAAAAAAAACTTTTGATCTCATAACATCAGCAAAAAACGAACATGGTATCACTAGCTGTACAGGGCAAAGGCCAGTAATCCGCGCAAGCGCAGTGAGTCTACTTTTAGAGATTGCATTCTGAAACCAAATGTAAAGAACTCTTTTTCTTGGGGATTTTTTAAAGCTGGATTTTATAGGTAAGGTTTTAGTCTTTTTATTTTGTTGAAAAACAGACTTTCAGCCATGTTTGGATTGTCCGGTGCGCTAAAGAAGATATAGGTTTGCATGTGGTCCTGAGGTGTCAGAGGTCACTTGTGTATCTTAGGGTCATATTTACAATAGTTTCTGCCGTATAAAATTTTCTAGTTATGGACTAAATGGACAGTTTAGAGGTTAATTGTGTTTTTAATGGTCTAAATCTCAGGTAGATGACTTTTGATAACTTTTCTCTGACATAATTCCAATGTATTAAGATAGCAAGCCCTATTACTGTCCTTTGCTCTACACGAACAAAGAACAATGTTTTCTGCAGTCTCGCATCAAGTACTTCACCATTTGTCAGAGATTAAAAAGCGCACGAGCTATTAAGGTCTCTGCGACCTGTCTTCCCTGTACAAACATGTCTCTTGCCAAATCTCGCGAGACCAATACGCAAGATCACGTCTGATCTGTCCACCCTAAATTACATCTTGCGAGCCAGGAAGAGCATGATTATGAATAAGGACAACCTGTCTTCATTGCTGCCAGACTGCCAGTCTGCAACGCTGACATTAATATTGATCATCTCAAATTAAATTACAATTGCGATACGTATGACGAACCTGAACTGACAAAACAGTGTAGCAATTGCTTGACGAAAAACAATCGAGTCATAGGGAATTAGACAAAATTTCCATACGAGACAAAATTTGTCGTCTGAAAGGCGGGAAAAGCCATGCTTTCCTGAACAAGGCAGACAGGACAAAGAAAAATGGTCTTCCTAATTATTATAAGACATCAAGCAGCAGAAACTTCACGTCCTCCGGTACCCTTTTCAGGTAGATGGAGGCCATTAGTGCAGATGAATTAGTCTGCAACGCTGACATTAATATTGATTATCTCAAATCAAGTTAGACTTGCCATACATATGACGAACCTGAACTGACAAAACAGTGCAGCAATTGCCTAACGAAAAACGATCGAGCCATAGGGTATTAGAGTGCATTACAGTGGCGACTGTCTCAGACGCTCACTTCTTTATATAGATCTAGAGAAGTACATCGATCTAATGTTAGTTGTGAAAATGGTGAAATGTTTCCTAGAAACTGAATGGTGGCCTTTTTCAGTAATGGCAAGGGATGTCCTCGTTTCATCGTCATAACAATATTACTCCAAATCAATTGACTTTTGAATACACGTAGTTATAGATGTCACACGGTGTTGGATGTACATTTTTCATGCTTTTACTGGCATGTATGTTTTTTTTTTTAAAGGTTTGAGATGATTGTACAGAACCAAGACTCGTTATTGACTGTAATTGACACCCTAATACGTCACATTTTAATCTCTATATACAGGTCTACCCTTCTCTATACAGCTCTACCCTTCTCTATACAGCTCTACCATTCTCTATACAGCTCTACCCTTCTCTATACAGCTCCACCCTTCTCTATACAGCTCTACCATTCTCTATACAGGTCTACCATTCTCTATACAGCTCTACCCTTCTCTATACAGCTCTACCCTTCTCTATACAGCTCTACCCTTCTCTATACAGCTCTACCATTCTCTATACAGCTCTACCCTTCTCTATACAGCTCTACCCTTCTCTATACAGGTCTACCCTTCTCTATACAGCTCCACCCTTCTCTATACAGCTCTACCCTTCTCTATACAGCTCTACCCTTCTCTATACAGCTCTACCCTTCTCTATACAGCTCTACCCTTCTCTATACAGTGTTGCTGCTCGGTCACATTCGTCGTAGGTCGTCATTCCATTTTGATGTAGAATTTTCAAGCAGGCTGTGACAGAACCAACCGCCGACAAGTATCTAACTTCGGACAGCGTTATCCACAACAAGATAGCTGAATGTTGTACGACACATGCACGACTATCCCAAGAATGTCCAAAGTTTTCGATCGTGGGGCGAGCTTACGATGCCCTAACGCAGTGTTAGGACGATTATGTCCTTACGTGCACCAGAATGTTTCACGCTGTGTGGTGTTCCTCAATGGAGATGCATTAGTGGACTAACCTACCTGTTCTTTTGTCACGCTCCTTTCTTAAGCCAAATTAACCCTTCTTTGTTATTGGGTTTCAGTCTCTCCCACGCCCACGGGTTAAGGGTTAAGATATCGTCGATTTGGGAGACTCAAATATGGCGCCGTATCTATAAATATCTACCTGTCCGCTTCTTGGCACAAAATCTTCTCAAAATCTTTCAGCAAGGAGTCAGAAACATACCTTAAAAATATTCTACTTGAGAAGTAATCCAAATTGCTGCCAAAGGTTGTAAGTAAGAAAGACCCTACGTACGGCTCCTGTTATGACAACTGAAGATAGCTTGGAGTCACTGGCTTGGAGTATTTGAAAGGAATGATCTGCTCGACGGATCAGGCTCAAAAGCCTTTACGGATGAACCCTTTACTGAAAGGTATCAGAACCAATATACACGTTTGATCCTCGTAGAGTATGAGATACACAGCAACAAAATTGGGTACGCTTCACAACATGACTACCTGATTGTTTAAGTCTTGAACACTCGAATAAATAAATCAGAAGCTCGTCGTTGAAAACTTGTACTGCTGGCGCCAGTGTCTGAAGTCTTCCGTTTTTTCGCCGTCTCGACGTCGGGGTAAGCTTCTATCCTGATCTTAAAATAGGAGACCACGGGCAGCAAGGTGTCCTCGTCTGTGTAAATAATCACACCCGCCGTGGATTTTTCCCCCGTGTCTTTTGTAAACTTTTCCGTCATGTCGTGGGGAACTTCAAAAGAATCGTCCTCCACAAACGTGAAGCCAGGGTCCAGTACTCCGAAGCGTAACAGCCCGGTCAGCTTGACCTCCCGACCGAGAAACTCCCTGTCAAACATTTCTCTCTTGTCCAATATGTTAGAATCGATATCCTGTAGACACTCCGTCGCCATTGAGAGATCGGCATCGCCCAGACGTTTCCCCAAGCCCGGAATGAACGTCGGAATCTCGTCGGCAGCCGGGGTGACGTCAGCCTGCGGCGGTTCCGAACGGTGATCCTCCCCCGGCTCAGAATCGGACGCATTTTCTAGGATCAAGCCGCGTTTTGGGGCGTGAGACTCCTCTTCCTCGGGTGTTTCCTGTCCCTCCCAAGTCAACTCAACCTCTTCAGACGTGATGCTTCGTATCCGCACTCGTCTCTCCATGTTTTTTAAATCCTCACGACTCTCCCATGCCAACTCGATAACATCTCAGTACACTGCAGTCAATAAACACAGAAGAGACAATACCGGCTCAGGTTACCTAGGAGCATCACACACAAAAAACGTGACTCCCGGCGATTTCTGGCATGCGCAGTGCCGGTGTTTTCCTCGGAGTTAGGCTCAACATGACACCGGGTAAGGCTCGAATCCGTTACCGCACGTCAATACCAGATGTTACCTTTGAAAGATGCACCGCATTAACTGGATTAAATTAAAGTGCCTGCCCCAAATGTTGGCAGGGAAGACTGATGGATTGTACGAAGTGCCGCGTGTCCGATGATGATAACAAAATCAGGGCAGCGAACCCTTGGTCCTTCATGTATATGTATACGTTCCAACACCTGTTATTCCGAACCATATTTTCTGTACTAACACACGCAATGGATATGACAGATACGGGTATATAGCACATGTATTTCAGATGTGTCGCCATCAATGATATCAATGAGGCTTTTTATCATTGAATCGTATTGATGAAATCAATAAAAGGTCTCATTTAATGTGAACTGTAGGTCATCTGACCAATCCGACAAATTGTCGTTATTCACTGTATGTATCCTTATTAATAATCGCAAGTTGTTGCGAGGTCACATTACACGACCTGCTATTGAAAAAGGATTAAGCTTCGTCTCAAAATGTTCAAAGATATCCATCGCAAGACATGCCCCCAGGACACTCATTATCCATGTTGTCTCATACCTAATTTGTGAATTATCCATTGTGGGTGCTAAACAAAGCCATTCGCCAGGTATAAGGCCTGCATCTGCATTGCTGTGCAGCCAAGTGGCGACTAATTATCCTGTAATTTTCTAACATTGCCGGCAACTCGATAACATCGCAGGACACCACAGTCAATATATATCTCAGTAAACGAATCATGTGAATGTTCGACAATGGCAGGGAGGGGACTGGATTTGAAAAGTAAAGAAGTGGGTAAGAATTCCGGAGAGACTCGCTGCGCTTTAAATTTGTTTTAATCTACCTAGCGTTAAACGTCTCTTTTGGTACCTTCATGATCCGGAAGATACTTATGAATGGGTCCAAGTTCTCCCAAATAGCCAATGGTCTTGTTCAAGACACGTTTAAAAAAAAAATGGAAGCGATAAAATGTGACGAGTTTCATCCCAACATTTGAGAAAAAAAGATGATGTCAGTGATCGGCTATTGCTACAAATGTAGGTGCACAGACCCGGTATTTTCATATTTCACTACCACCTTGCATTTTCTCTATCTGGCGGAATAAAATAGTACTGCAGGAGAAACTATCCTCGGGGCACTACTGACTGGTTCTACTTGATGTACTCCCCATTGCAGCTAGGTGTCGCTGCAGTGGGGAGCACATGAAAAGATGCTTCCAACGTCAGTGTGTATGTGAAAAGATGCTTCCTAAGCAAGTGTCATTCAAAGTAGTTTATTCAAAACACATCACGCTAGTATTGCAATGTATAGAAAAAAGCACAATCTTTGGCGATATCACAAGGAATGTAACACTATATACAAGACAACATAGAATGTACACGTATGCCACTGGGACTCGATGCGAGTTCTTCAGTCTTCTTTTCTTTCTTACATGTGGCCTTTTCGAAATCCTGTGCAGTAGAATATGAAGATACGTTACTTTTCGTGAGATTATTCGTTTCTTATATCCTTCATCATGCAGTAAAACACTGGTTGTAAAAAGTCAAGCATTCAAGAGAGTTCTTTGATTGAAATTCGCACCAGCACGATAAAAATATTACAGATACTTAAGATATTGCCTTTGTATTCACATGCGAACGCCCATTTTATTTTGCAACTTGGTAAGGTGATTTTCTTATCCAAATATGATGCTTCTCTGTGGATAGATCTGTAGGTCGGGCAGATTGGACACGTTCTCGAACCCAGGTGGGAACGAGATGAGCTGGTTGTCATAGAGATGGAGGCTGGCGAGATCGGGCAGCTCGCACACTCCTGAGGGAACTGTCGTCAGACGGTTGCTGCTGATCCACAGCTTTTTCAACCGCTGCAGGCCGACAATTCCTGGCGGGAGAAATTTCAGACGATTGTTGTGCAAGGAGAGGATTTCCATGCCTCTTAGCGGTAAGAGTTGTTCGGGGAAGTCTTCAAAGACGTTCCACTGCAGCTCCAGTTTCCTCAGAAGTTTTAGGCGGGAAAATTCGGCGGGAAGCTCCGATAGACGGTTGTCTGAGAGGTCGAGCTCGACCATGAGCGTGAGCAGGCAGATGTTGTCGGGAAGGGAGGTTAGCCCGGCATTGGCCAACCCCAGCTTGCTTAGGTTGCCCAGGCGGGAGATGTCGTCTGGAACCACCCCGATCTTGTTGAAACTCAGGTTCAACACCTGGAATAAAGACAGGAAAAACGTTTCAGAAGGTTTATTGAATAAGTGTACTCGGGTATGACGGATTACTGAGTGATGTCTAAGGTCTATCAAGGGTCAAGTGACGTGGTCTAAATACATGTGTGTAACTCTGAGACTGGCATGTGGGAATGTTTCCGTTGTTAGAAAAACACCCAAAGGATACTTAATGTCACCCGCAGCTCCACAATGACTCAGTGTCGCAAACAAATGTCAATTTGCAGGACGGGTCTGGTGTATTTTTCCTACTAGATTCTGCACTTGTAACATGTTGCCTGTCCTCGGTACTTCTATCTTATCAGTGCCGAATGACGAAGCGTATAATTTAGTATGATCAATTGCAAAACCCTCGAGCCATCGAACTACTAGTATCACATGAGATCTTAAATGTTATCAGTGACACGTGCTTATCGGCGAACTGTCGAATTCCTGCCTGTTATCAGTTGGACTGTGACGTCTTGCAGCAGCTACTCTGGGGTCTGTAGTACGTCAATTTTTTTATTTGCATGTTATAAGTGACTTTGGATGAAATACAGGTTAAGGCGTGGTCACATTCGTGGCAGAGTGGTAAGATTTTTTTTGTCGTTGGGTTTCCAATGAGGCTGACTGTCGAAAAGGACATACGACAGAATTCTTCCGTCACAAGATAGCTGACTTTATTTGTACGACACATCCATTGTATAAAATGAAATGAAATGGAATAAAATGAAATGAAATCCACGACTGTCACAAGAATGTCCTCAATTTGCTGATTCAAACAGGGCCCTTAATCATCATCAATGAACATCATAATGAACAACACTTCCATCGTTGTTGACTACAGTGCTCATCGCATTATTACACTGACCTGCCCACATACTTAAGGCTTTAACGCTGAAGTCGTGCAGTAAATTACAGTGTTTATATTCAGTGACTTGAAACCACGTTATTTGCATGAGCAATTTGGCAGGAATATTCCTGATTACTTTACATGTGTTAGGTGAGTTTGTGTGGAAAACTAGAGAAACACAGTGAAAGCAACATGCATAGTAAACGACATTTATACGTTAGCAATTCGATAAACATCACTTTAAAGTTAAGTCGTACTGAAGTACAAGATAATACTGACGTCGGGACATCTTTTTCTGCACCACTTTCTATCCTGAGACTTTTGGCGTGCCGATATATGTTATCCTCCTATAACAACGTACAAGGGTAGCTGCTAGTGCTACTAATCTTCTTCATTCCAAAGGATTATTTTGCCTAGACAGACTTATCGTTTTCTAAACTACAATGCCACGAAAATCCCTCCGCCACAAAGCACCTCACAGACCTTTCACATACGATACACTGTACACCAGCCATCGCAGCTGCAAAGCGGTTCCAATAACTGACACAGCTGGACGTTAAACCCTACTTCCATACTTCAAACACAGTACAGCGGATCACACCGATCTTCTTTTGAAGTGCTTGTCAGTCAGCAAGTAGATGGTGTCACTGATACAAGGGGAATACTTGCTGTCCTTTCAAAACAGCCTTAAAAGGCGTTTCCTTGGCAGGGTGTCATGGGGGGGGGGGGTGCCTCCGACTGATTCTTTTTAAAAATTCCATTCTTTTTTTGGGGGGGGGGGGATTGGATGTTGAGACTGTCTGAAGAAAGACACTGTTGTTGAGAAAAACATTGAGAAAAGGGGTCCAAAGGATATCGTAGGGTTGGCCCAGCGTTCGGCTGTTAGGCTTGAGTTCCCTGTTATCTTTAGACAAAACGTTCTGTCCACAGAGGTGTGTTTACATAGTCTTAACAATGAGGAAAGACGGGTTACGGGTGCTCCACTGTGTGTGTACGTCTGAGTAAAAGTAATGTTGATAATAGGAGTCGTTATTCCTCCTAATTATAGATCTATCACCAAGTTACGTTGTGCAATGTTTGTTTACAGGCACAACATGTAAATAATCTTAAAACAGTGGAAATTTTTCCTTAATAGATCTTGCAATGGTTTAGGGATCATTTCGTTTTGGGGCATCTCCTGGTGATGTTGAGAGCCCTGCCCCTATAAGGGAAGCAGAGACGGAGCCTAATCACAAAGTTAAAATGAAGGCCTGACAAGACAGCAAAACGATAGACGTTTATAAATGTAGGGCATAGGGGATAGACGTTTATGAATGCAGGGCATGGACGTTCATAGATGTAGAGTATAGACGTCTATAAGAGAATAGACGTTCATAAATGTAGAAGAAAAAACGGCAAAGGCACAGAAAAAAAAGTAAACAGTGCAGATATATGTAAGGGGGTCAATGATGTTATTACAACAGAATGGGGACGGTGTATAATAAATGTTGTATGTTGTGGTGCACAATGGATTGGTATGTTATGTTCAAAAATAACACACGCTAATGGAATAAAATATGTGGTGGCAAAGATGAAAAGATAGCGATAGAGTCATGGGCTTTAGGCCTACAAGTTTTTGTTCTCGAAAAAAATCAATTTGTGAACTTCATTTGCTGTTACGTAGGGAGGCAAGATTAGTCTGGATCCCAGACTATTCTCATGGTCAATACACAGGCCAGCCCCAAGTTAGACCATGAGATGAGAAACTGATCCGAGTCTAACGGGGTCTGTGGTAAAATTGCCTTGAGGATATGTTGGCCCTGAAGAGGAGGAGCTAGTCTGTATACTGTCCCTGGCAACGGTCTGGCACCTAGGCTACAGCAAGACAAGGACGTAACAAAAACTTGCAGGCCTTGCAGGGCCTAAACGTCCGTGAATGGGTACGCAAATAGATGGAGGAAATGTTAGAATGGTTCCACACACACATCACTTCCGTCAGACGACACTCACCTCTAGATTGAACAGTTCCAGAACCCCCAGGGGGAAGCGTGTCAGGTTGTTGTTGTTCAATTCCAGTCCCCGAAGCCGCCGAAGCCTGTAGATCTTCTCTGGTATCTCGTCAAGCACGTTGTAGCTCAAGTTCAAGTTCTCCAGCGTAATCAGATACAACACCTCCTCCGGAAGCTCCGCGAAGTTGTTGTTGTTCAAGATCAAGTTCACAAGCCGGACTAATCTTGAAATTCCTTTGGGGACAGTTCTGAGCTCGTTGTAGCCCACATCAAGACTTATCAGATTAACGAGGTCGGTAATCTGGTCAGGAAATGTCTTGAATTCGTTGCTGTTCAGAGTCAGGCTCTCCAAGCTCCGGAGGCGTCGGAACTTGTTGGGGAGCTGTCGGAGTTTGTTCTTGCTGATGTCGAGGACTTGGAGGTCCCAGAGCGACAGCAGGGCGTCCGGGAGGATCCGCATGGCCCTCCCGCCGAGCTCCAGCTCCCTCTTACCCCTGCTGAGGAAAGACATGGTCATCTCTGTCCGGAGGATGGTCCCCATGTCGGCGGTCGGTGGCGTGCCCAGCAAGGCCGTGTCGCTCACGGTCCTCGGCAGCGACATGGCTCCGCTCACCTGTACAACAGACACACAGCACAGCACAACAAAGCTGAGGAATGCAATTTCACCTGTAGTCTGTGCTCATAAAACGTACCATTGACGAGTAAAGTCCACTCGTCAATAGGCTATACCATAGAGAGACAGGGGTAGACGTTTCCGTGACTTTTGGTATCGCCGAACACCTGGCTTGTACAGAAAGATCCCTCTAGACTAGTTGTTGAAAGCTTGACGCACAATGAGTAGGCACTACACGGTCCTGTCGACACTTTACAGACGACCAGAGGGGGGAGGGTATGATCATGCATGTACAACTGACAGCTGACCTGGCTCTCACCTCTCCCTGCGTGACACCTGCATATTGAATGTAGACCGCCCGGAGTCTATAAAGAAGGCACAAGCCCATAGAATTCCGCCTATCATCTTCTTTTGATTATCTGATCTAATCATGCAAAGAGTCCATTATATTTTGGCAGGGGCCCGTAATGGATACGCATAGTTGAAGCTCGGTAAATAAACCTATAAGATATATATTATTCACTATGGGGGTCTATACTGTATGTGTTACTTAAGGCTATGTTTTATGGGGGTGATTAGAATGCAGTGTACATACCTCAAAGTTTGACATGGAACGGCTCAGATTTCCCGTCTGCCCGATGCGCCCGGCTCCGTTGGGAACGTGGCCGTTTTTCTGGTTCTTGCTGTGGTGTCGTCCCCTTCTCTTGGGCAGGGGAAGGGAGCGGCTGTGGTGGCTCTCCGGCGGCGGGCGGGGAGCCCTGGGCGGTTTCGGCGGCGGGGTGCGAGTCTTCCCCGGGCTGTTCCTCGGCGTGCTCTGGCGCACAGTCTGAGGCGGCGACTTAGCCCTCTGCCGGTGTACGGGCACCGACACGGGTCTTGAGTCCTTATTCCCCATCCTTCAGAATCCTGGCATTCCGACAGGGTACGACTTTTGTTGCCAACACAACGCAGGCACGTCGTCCTTGGTATTGTTAGCCAACGACAAACACAATGCTTGTTGAACTTATGATCACTGCCATATCGCATTTGTCACCGATATATATCATAACCTCAGGTCTTGAGTCAAATATACACGTCCCCAGTAGTCCCGGGCATTTCTTGAACGATTTAACCCCGCACTATACAAGATTCATTCATTTAGATAAATCCCCTGACAAATACGACATTTCAGAATGGCGAGATCTTACCGCAACCTTACCACGTTTGTGCATTAGCGAAAACTTGTTGGACGAGATCGCGCTATTAACATGGCTAATGTTTGGGTCGTTTCCACTCCGCTGCATGCCCCGCTAGCCACGGCCCAAACCTGCACTGGGCTTTCCCGAGAGGCATCAGGCGCACTAGTACTGGAATAACCGGAATGGCTGAGAGCCCCCGCCCATATATGCGGGATCGGATATGCCCCGATCCAGGCTTCTTTTAACAAGTGCCAGGGGAGGTAAACCATACCGTTCCGGTGTCCCATGAAATCTGTGTCAGAATGCTATACGTTCCATTTAGTGCATCTCTTACGCAACTTTTAAATTGATTTTATTTCTTCAGTTTATTTTGAAGTTGGGTGTGAGCCAATAGCCATCACTGGAGTAAACTTTAAGTGTAGCGCAAAGACCCACAGTGCAGTGTGTAAAAACCCTGTTTGAACAGCAGATGTGTTTGTATAAAGGTCATAACTTACTCGTCTGGCTCGACCAAAGAGTCAACACGTTCTGTTGTAAGTATGCCTGTGGCGTGTTTTAGGACAGGCGGTGGCGATTAGTACATTGTCAACGTTTGTCAAGTCAGAGTTTAAATATGGGACACCTGATCGTTTTGGTATGGCGTCTTTCGTGCCAGAGCCAAATAAAGGAATGTTATTCTATTTTCACAAATATGTAGGTCAGCCAGTGTGGGCCAGATTAGATAGTAATTTCCCAATGGAGGCAGAGAAAAGATTTTTGCAATGACCTATATCTCATCGACATTCATGTTCCCGCTATGTAACATTACATAGAAATGGCAACAACTCCGTGAAATACATAACGAAAGTTTGAAACATGATGATAAAAAATAAACAATGAAATATAGATAACTATAGAATGAAATGATAAGATGCATAAAGAGCATTCTTTAAAATATGAACCGATAGGGTAACAAATACTAGTAGTCATTTCTGAAGAATTAAAAAAAAAGAAAACTCGCACGAACTGTTTATCTAAAAATACTCTGTCCCTGAGTTAACCAAGAATTGTGTAAGATTAGTTGTTGGTGTAGTGACTAACACACATACAAGGCCGTACAAGTCCGTCTCATCGCGTGCGTTCCAGTAATGCTCCACCGTTAGTCCATCCGTAATGGACCCGGGGGCTGACGCTCCATTGGAAAGACTGCGGACAGCTGAGAGTAAATCGACGCCTGACTGTTTCCGGAGCCTACACTAGCCTGGATGCCAGACCCATAGTAGGCTAGGCCCAGGGTTATTAGCCAGCGTGCGAGGGCCTAACTGAGGGGGGGGGGGGGGCTATGGTAAATTTCCTTGGGGGCATGTTTGCTCTGGTGCCGAGGAACTGGCCTCTGGAAACAGTCTGGCACCCAGGCTAAGCCTACACTGGCCTGCTCCTCGGTTCCAGGGCCCCCAATAAAATTTTGCCTCAGACCCGGTACTCCAGGCAACCTGGACGCCCGGGAGTCGAGGAGCTGACCTGCGGCGTCTTGGAAACGTCTGGCTTCGAGGCTACAGGGAGTACAGCCAGAATCCCAAGTGAAGACCAGGAGATAGGCAGCAAGGATGTTCACCGGAATGTTAACGGGGTCGTCTGCCCGGCGTTTAGCACAGACACAGCCGCGTCTCTGTGTTGATATATCGGTCTGGGCAGTCGACGGGAATGACCTTTGCGTGTTAGCATGTCAACTCGGAGAGATTGAATGTCACAAACATCGTCAAAGTGATGCGGTGTGCTGGTAGCTGAGGTAAAACATTTAAATCGCTGCTGTATGTTTATCAGAGAGAATTTTCAAAAAGTATGAGAAAAATGTTGAACGAAGACACTTTGGTTCGGACTTCGCAAGTTCGGAAGCTCGCTTCACGATCATGAATGGCCGAAGTTCTGACATATGGACGAGGAAAAAAGACAACGATAAGTAATTATGTTTGTCTTTTTGTGTATGATCGAATTGTAATTTAAGTTCAGTAACACAGGAAGCGTGAGAAAATGACGTCCTATCTTGTCACACGGCCGCTCTTGCCTAAAGGCATATTTTTTTCACAAGTCTACACCCTTTGTACTTTACTGTTGAGTGTTGTCGTGATACTGCTCAGTGTATAGGAAATATGGTGAAGCCAACACAAGCAAAACTTTTGGCATTTTCCCGGGTCATTTCTTCTCTTTTGTCCTGTACTCATCATATATACCCATACAACTACTACGTCAATTTCTTCCTTAATTGTTGTTGTTAATCTTTACTTTTCTTTCAATGTTTTTGGTTTGATTTTTTTGTACTAGTTTCCTTCGACACTTACATAAATTGAATTTGTCGTTTTACAACTCAGTTACTTTCATTCAATAATATGATATATTAACCCCTTTCGCAACTTCACAAAAGAATCGTAACAACTCTAAGATATCTCCTAGGACGGGGTGCATAGAGGTGTTAACAAGAAGCCTCTACAAGTCTTCGGGAACCGGTTGGAAAGAGTAGAAATTGGCCAAATAGACAGATAACATGCCAGGGGAGTTGGTCCGCTAAAGAGTGCAGTTTGCAAGTTATCTGTCTATTTGGCCAATATCTACTCTTTCCACCCGCTTCCCGAAGCCTGCAAGAGGCTAGTTAAGAAGGACTGTAACGCAGTAGCAATCAATGTCGCGGACGAGCAACTTTTTAAAGAACTGCCCCTTGAGTGAAGCGAACAGGTTCGAAACACATGGCTAACACATTTACGTACGCACTGTGTTCTGTGCATTCATTAGGCCGATCAACAGTCATGGGTATTAACGTTTCACAACAGAGAGGTTCTGAAACAGTTCTGGTACACTGGCGTGAACAAACTGTCGACGGGACGGCTCAGTAGTTAACACAAGAAGAAGGGTTAAAACAACAAGAGCTCAGGAACTGAGGTTAATCAGTGCTATTAGAGAAAACATTCCTGACTTAGGAAAACTTCTTAATGTAGCGATAAAGACGTTAAGTTTCTATGAAAGTGGAACAATCTATTCAAGGAGGTTTAAAAGCCTCCTTGATCTATTTAATCTTTTGCCGTTTAATCTCAATTTTCTACATGTGCCACCGTGTGATTAAGATTTCTCGCACGTAATAACCTCCTCCTCCTCTGTTTTGCCAGCAACGTTCACTGTAATGTTCTAACTATTCCTGCAGTACATAAGACGCAAATGGTGATACTATACACTCCCAACCTTGTACAGCAGAGAAGTGCTTTATCTGCCCACCTGTCGGCTGTACATGATAGTGTGTCACTGAGTCAAGGCCTTATCATGCACATACACATACTAGTACTAGTGCCGTAATCCTGGGACAGAGACATTGCCGCAATCCTGGGACAGAGATGAAACGTCAAGAAGAATGCGCGTGTCAAGGCCTTTCATCGATGGATGTGAAGATAACATCGAAGACATAGGATTTAGAAGAGCAAACTTGGATCAATTTTAGCTGGAATAGATTTCTTACATTTTTGGCGATTTTTATAGAAAAATCCTGCTATTTTGGGGGTATCACAGCTAGCTGGCGAAACAGCTCAAAACATACCCCTGACCAGAATATACCCAGGTACAGTTTGATCAGGGGCACCACCTTGGTCTGTTACACCGGTCTCCTGTTGGACATCCTTGCTACATCATTGCCAGACACATACTTGGTTTGAACCCATGCCCCCTTCACCCTTGACGTGTCATAGTTGTTACCATTGCTCATCCCATCGTCAATGATTAGATTACCTTATGTGAATAAACTCCCTGAAGAGTGAAATTGGTGTTCCGCTGTTTATAGTTCCACTGAGTTCCAAGGTGATGATGTAAAGCCTTGCTTCCTTGCCTATTGGCACAACAATGTCCCTGACAAATCACAGAAATATGTGTGTAAAAACAAACAAACCTTGACTTTGCAGCTGTCTTTGCTATCTTATAGTACTGAAGTTTTGGGATGCCACACCTACACTCAGAATGTGCACAGTATAGCCCTTTGGCCTATGGCACAAGACTTACATAGGAACAAACACAAAGGTTTGATACATAAACAGTTTGGTGTATGCCATCAAACTTGTTACTTTGTATATTTAACTCTTTTCAGTAGAACATACATGCATAACTAATCATGACTTCTTTGCTATAGCAAATAATGGCAAGTACACTTACCACAAAAAACAAGGTCCATCCATTCGACCTCCTTTACCTACAAGATGACAAAGTTGGGACTGAACATGATAGTAGTAGTAAATGGTTTATTGGTACAAGAAGGACAAGGCGGCCTTGCAGCAACAGCTGAATTGCGCCGCTGTTAACAATAATCAAATTCAGTAAAACCAAATAAACAAGTACATATTATATACAAAATTCAATATTGTCACCGTCATTAGCAATGCTATAACGTGCGGTTGGAGAACAGCACAATTAACAAAAAGCGTTATTGGAGTAATTACAAGAAAGGTGCTCTTGAACAGTACATGACAGATCAATTTTACAGTCCAAGCAGGAGTTTGGCCAACATTGGCTTCGCACTCGTGGTGTATCTCTTGGTCCCTCTGGCCTAGGAGTACTGGAGCGAGTTCCTCAGCTGCCGACCATGCTGTTCTCCCCGCGTCGGAGGAAGCCAGCAACAGAAGCGGGGCGACTGTCCGACCTTTTTTGCAAAGTTCAGGCAGAGATAGCTGTCAAAGCAGTACAGGTACCATACAGTAATCAGACGTGAAATTGAATATTTAACACAATCAGTAGATATGTGTGCAATAATTTTCATTACTACAATGTGTACATTCATGGAGGTAGTCTCCTTTCTTACCTCCAATGGTACATTGTTCTATATTCCTTAGTAGACCTCGCTGCATACCAGCTACTATTGTACTGTATACTTTGCCTGACAATATCAACTGTATGATACAAATAGGATGGAATTAAATCAAATGGTAGGTTTTTGAGAAACATGATGAATAGTAATTCTTCTAAAGACAGCAGACAAAATATTCAAACACATTGGCCTTCTAGTCATACATAAACACTTTCAGTAGTGACCATGTCAAATTTTACCAAGGGGTTACATGCCAAAATTTTCCTAATGTCCAAGAGAGCTTCATAGTATTTGTATTTTACAAGGGATTAGTTTTCATATCTGATCTACGGGTATAGTCAGGAAAACAAACAAAAACGGCAGGCATGTAAAATAGTTCATCATGGACAGCAATGGCTAGCAGTATTATCAGGCCCCAGATAAGCAGAAGGCAGGACAGACCCCCTAATGCCATGTCTGATAGCGTATAATCATCACACTTTGTTGTGATAAGTACAGTGCACAGTCCCTGGCTTCACTATGGATGTCAGTTCATGCATGGTAATCTAGATGCCTGTAGGGGATGCAAATTACCTGGGTCAAATGTCTTAGGTTGCAAGAGTAAAATGTGATTCATCAAGCACTATATAGACTTTCCTGCATTTATTTCCATTTAATCAGAGTCCAGCAATACTGGTTGCATGTTCCAAGGAGGTTATAGTGGAGATAACCTCCTTGCATGTTCGAAGACTACACAGGTGATTGTATTGTAGCATTGATAGCTACATCAAATGTTTACAAGCTAACAACACCAATTTATGAATGATGTTACCATAAGCACTAAGTCTCTAAACTGGATATATAGATACACAAATTGAACATAAATTACAGAGGTTTAAAACTAATAAATTTTTTCCAGAGTCATGTGTGCATCAACATGAAAATCTTACATTCTGTACGAAACTAGCTTGCCAATCCAGCTTTCAGCCTTTTTTCATAATTCTTGACATATAACAATATTACATCAAATGCCATATTTTCATATTCCATTTGCTCCATCAAAGCTGTGGAGGAAATTTACTGAAATCCACAATTCTATTAGACGTAATAATAGTTTTTTTACAGTCTAACTTAATATACTTTGACTCATTACTGATCAAAGTTGTTGACCTCAATATTGTTTACCTTGGAAACAAGACTTTATGTATCAGCATTTTTCAGGTACTAATGTACTATACCTGAAAGGTAGAAATATATATTTAAATTCATATCATGCCACTGTATATAGTGGATTATTTCACCTCTACTGCCAGCTCTGTATGACTTCATCAAACTCTTTAGGTTCAATAAAGGGTTTGTCAATCGACATGATCATCATCTCGCCGCAATACGGGCACTCCGAGGCGATCAGGTCATCCAGTTCGCTTTTCTGCTGCTCGCCCTTGGACATCGCTGTCGTGGCAGCGGACGCGTCTGTGGCGGCTGCGGCCTGCGGAGTGGCAGGTGCTGAAACCAAACGGAAAATACGGTAAATCTTCAAATGTCCGCTGTGTTTTTATTTTCAAGGTGACCTTGTACTGCAAAATCATGACACCACTATTATGTGTGATATGTAAATATAAGATAGCCAGCAATATAGTTGCAAAAGTGTTAATTTTTTCAAGTTTTTTTTCACCACTCATATTCAAACAGATCTTTTGATTTTGTAACTGAGAAAAAACAGAATAGAGGTTTTTCGAAGCGATTGTAATACCAAAAGAAATTCCTCCAACCCTAGGTGTTGCCAAAAATGAAACACGACATCGTTTCTCACCTGAGTTGATATCTCTCAGCAGATTGTCTACTTTGTTCCTTCTGGCAGAGGTCATGTTGGGTGTGACCTCTGTGACCAGGCAGTCGGAATGGAACACGTGTTGGCATGGAAACAGGTAGAAACCACGCGTCAGGAGGGGGTAGCGGCAGGAGGAGCACTTGCCCTGGGCCTTCACCACGCTGTACTTGTTCCTCATCTCCTGGATGTCTGAGCGGATGGACTTGGCGCTCTCCGTGGCATCCTGCATCTCTTCCTGTGGGGTGCATGATGGGAAACAGTCAATATTGCATTGTGGGAGTCAATATTGCATTGTGGGAAGTTATAAGTGCTTTCAGGTCAACTTAAAGGTAAAAGTAAAGCAGATCGACATCAAAGTGTAATTCTTCTTCAATAGCTGATAAGGTTGTACACTCAAATCCCTGGCAAAACATTGCCAACCCACCTTGAGTGCTTCTATGTGTTGGTTATACTCCTGTAGGGACATACAGATGGCATCCTTGAAGTGGTCGATGGTGACGAAGTCAGGGAAGAATGGCAGCACATCCTCTATCTTCAACAGATCACACTCATGTAGGAACTCCATGGCTTTCTGTGCAAAAAACAGGGCAATGGTAACAATTGCCAGATCATTCCGTGTTTTTTTTTTATATACGTACAGGAATGTAGGTACTGTAAGTCTCAAAACGTTCACAGTGGTTTTATTTTCAGTACATGTATTTCAAAGTGGTTTCTTATACTGCAAAATCATGATAATGAAAAAATGGCTTTGAAAGTCAAGTCTGTTTTACAGTTTAGCTTCTCTACATGTAATTGGTGGTGTGGAGATGTGAATCATATCATACATAAATGGTGTACTGTTGATATAGTCAACAACCTACATATTCAAACTCAAGGTAGGGAAATCAGATACATGTACCTGGTAGATATGTTGTGGGTTTCATTCTTACAATAGTTGCATCCTTATCAGCGTGCGAAATACTAGGTTGCCCAGTTGCCCCGTGCAACCATATTTTGCTTGGTGCAACCTATTTCTACACCCAGGTAGCCCAGTGCACTTCCTAAATTTTGTGGTACGGATGCCCCTTTCTTCCATTGGGAACTGTTTATTGACATGTTCCCATGGAAGAGCTCATCACTTCAGTTAAGGGGAAACAACTCTGTGTCAGAAATGGATAAATGCACATTGCATTCTAAAAAAGTTAATCATAATGTAGAAAGTTTAAATTCAGGGCAACCTGGAATTTTGATGGGCAACCTAGCTTTCATCCTAGGTTGCCACTGGGCTACCTGGCTCAAAAAAGTATTTTGTACACTGCTTATATTATTGCTGCATCAGATAATTTGTCCTCATTCTGGTGAATAAACCGGTTTTGCAGACAATACTTGACTGTACATCTAACCCTTAACAGGCGACACTTTAAATATGGAACAACACTTTAATTCCGGAACAACACTTTAAATTGCGCTCCGATGCAGAATTCTGCAGAACTGACCTAGTCCACCGGGACCTACCAATGTTACCTAGTAGACGTAATTGTTATCATGTAGTATATGATAATCTAGAATATTAAGTTTCCTTCTCACACTTATGATTATGTCTTAATAATCAAAGTTGTCCGGAAAGAAACCCTGGATTGTGACTTAAACAGTGATGCCCATGAACCTGACCTTGATGTCCTTCTCCTCCTCCACCACGTGTCGTGCGATGCGCAGCCACAACTTCTTCCTCAGTTCCTCATCGTCCTCCGGCAAGTCAGCGTTCACCTTGGCCAGGTTCACATCCACCTGAAACATAACGACCAACATGTTCACATAGGCTGCACTCGGCACACAGTTTTGTAAAGGTTCTGTAGATCTTGAAATAATTGCAGTCAGTGTTCTACCAGTGAATAGTTTCATCAGGTTGGTAAGTCACTGAATAAAAAGACTCAACCAAGTGTTTTATTCAGAATTGCCCCGAGGAAGGTGACAGACGGTCACCGAAACGTCAGCTGAATAAAACACTTGGTTGTGTAAAAAGAGTCTCTTTCTTCAGTCAGTCATGTAGCTGGGCTGAAGTTTTTTTCCGTCATCTCAATTTTGTTTGACGTAACATCATGTGAGCGCCGAAGGCACAACAATCCTAGGGCGTCTGAGGGCATGTTACCCTGGGAAAATTTTTGAAATCTTGGCCCTGTGAAACACTATTTCCTGCATTTTGAGGGGCAAATTTGGCTGGTAGACTAAGCTTAGTTTAATAGCATATCTTTCTGTATCTTCACACGCTGATTTTTGTCTGTCAAAGATTGAGAGTTGGGCAAAATTTTTGTCCAAGTAAATTCTGTCAAATGACAGAAAGACGGAGGTTGGCTAGGTTTTATTAACATGCACTACCAGATCCATTTGTCTGAAACATTGTGGACTTGAAAAGGTCATCAAAACAAGAGCATTAATCTAAAATTAGACACCATACGTGTACGTACTGCTACCTTATATGTACACAACTGTGCCAAAACATTTGTACAGCAAACAACCATCGGTCTAGTTTAGCCAACAAACTTTGTGTTTGCTAATGACACACTGCTTTAATTAATTAATTGCTTTTAATTCAAAACGTGTAAGAGATGAAAAAATTTTTTTTAAAGGACCCTCCAACAATGGTATAAGTAGAACAATGGGTTGCTATCATAATGTCTGAGTACTGTATATGTAAATTGTAACGTGCCATTTATGGCATGACCTATAATACATTGTACTTTGTTTTGAGGACATCCTCTGTTTGTACAATACTGTCATTTAATTCTTTAATTCACTATACGTATTTACTAAAAGTTTGTTTCCTTTACAAAACATCATTTTCCTAGAGGAGATTGATATTTCCAAAGTAGTTTCTCAATTTTTTTATTTCTGCTAGAAGTCGTCAACAAACCTTATTTAGTAGAAACAAACTTTCCCTCGTAACTCAATCAGTGGCAGTGACATTAATCACGAACCCTTTGTTCTGACAACCGCAATGTTTACATAACCACACATACGTAGACATGCATGTCTGCTGCACCAGTCTTTTGTCCAAGCGGAAGTTTTGACATGCTGTTGTTCCTAATGGATCATGAACATATTTTTCCGTGTTGAACCTCAAAGACACAGTAACTGTACACTATAATCAAGTCATTGAATCCTTATCAAATCTGGCGACACTAGCATTCCTCTTGAAGTTTTCTTCTGAGGTGTAAGTAATAATTAAAGAATTGAATGTAATTGAGCTGTTGTTAATCAAGCCCTACACACATAACGGTGATGTCAGAAAAAGCTTGTGCTTCGGTACACATAGCCATAAACAGCATTAAACAACTACACAAAAACTTCCTCATAATACCACATCTTAAAGCAATTAACTATTCTGCCAATATCTTTTCTATACTGCTGTATCAAATAGTGCTTAACTACATTATTTGTAGACAACGTAAACATAGATACATAGTCGAAAGTCGTTCACTCTAAGTGCAGGTTTGTTCTACACTAAGCAGTACAGATTCTAGTTATTACAACTGCACACACAAGAATACAAAGGGGCTATACATGTACTTGTAACCCTTCACTGTCACCAAACACTACTTAGCTAATGTCTGTTGTGACAAGGTACAACACAACAGGATTCCTACTGTGGGGAATAGTTCACATTCTTGACTTCACAAGGAGTTGTGGTGTGGATGGCTCCAGTTACCTTGTCACAGTGTCAGACATGTATGCATAATAAACACAGCATAGCACAAACCCCCTCTGACTTCCTTCCTTAAAACCCAGAAAACATTCCAACAAGACAATCCTTCTTTGCTAGTTATCCTCACAAAATCAGTTTTGAATTTGTCAATAGTAAAAGTCAGTTGACAATAGTTTTTTTTTTTTTGCTTTGGTTTGTTCACATAACCGGTAAACTGTCTTTAAGGCATAACACAACAGTTTTGTACATTAAGTACAAGCTGTGGAAGACCATACTGATAGACATATATGCACTAACACTGAGACAGACCCCTACTCTTTTTGATAAGTGTGTTTTTTTTTTAATGTGCTCTGGATGTGTCTCTCCTCAAACACAGGACCTTGGGCTTTATCCCTTTCCAGAGGACATCCTTAAACAAATCTATGGCCCAATTTTACACGGGGCAAAAAATCATTTGTCCTAGGACATTCGACGCGTGGTGCTGCGCGGCGCCACAGCAGCGTGTGTTGTAGGACAGATTTTTTGCACGTATAAACAGGCCCGCCACCGCCGCGCGTTTCGGTTTTCGTGTGGCACCACCAGGGTGTGCCACACAAATATTGCCGCGCGTTGGTGGCGGGCCTGTTTATCCTGGCGGGCCTGTCTAATCTGTCCTACGACACGCGCTGCTGTGGTGCCGTGCGCCAAATGTCCCAGGACAAATGATTTTTTTGCCCCGTATAAATTGGGCCTAAGTACTAATTTTTGGAGTGAGAAAATTGCTGTTAATTATTGCCTTCCCCAAGGGCTCAACAGTAGGACCTGCAAAGGATTTAAACCTTGGACTCTAATCTGATATATGCACAATAAAGTGAGAGATAGTGTCCCACCTGTAGTGCCAGTTCGACTGCCTCCTCGTACAGACCCATGGTACGGTAGATGTGCACACATGCCTCCTTGTGGTGGTGCTTGGCACACAGGCGCAGGGCGTACTTCAGGTCGTAGGGCACGCTGTCGGGATTTTGACCCTGGAGTAAACAAATAAATTAACTAGAAAGGTAACATTTGCAAAGCAAATGCATAAAGTTTACCTTCGCATATGGTCTGCTCTGTTAATTCTTACTCAAACCAAGGACAGGAGTCTAAATCCCCCCTGCTATAAAATTGCAACATGATGTAACCCAACATCAGTTACCATGGTAACAGACAGTCTGGTTCAGGTCATTGACCAGGTCAGAGGTCACTGTTTGGTGAAGAGGAGGAAGAGGAAGAAGAAACGTAGCAAAAACAATATGTTTTCCTTCGGTAAACATAATAAAAATGCCTATAGTTTATCAGATGATTAACAGTTAAGGTCCTTTCCACACCATACAGCAAATAGGGCAGCACCATTTCCTTAGCCCTTGGGCCACACAGCTGTGCAAGCACAGATACATGTAATACTAATTTGTATCTGTAATACTACTTCATACTCTTTCCCATAACATAAGTGCTGAGTACAAGGCAGAGAAGCAGTACATTTGTATGTACATTTTTAAATGTCTTTGGAATGGCCTTGAATAGGGAATCAAGTAAAATTTTCTAGTTCTGCTTGGCATATAGAATAATGCAAAAGTCCAAGTTTTAACAGTCTGTGGCAAAAGCCTGGTTTAGAAAAAAAAGGATGATCGATAAATATTCCTTGTTCCTGATACACCAATTGTAACTTTACAGTGATACCGGAAACCTGTTTGTGAATACAAATGTATGTGCTCCAAGATATGACACGGTAATAACAGAGTCACATTTCATAGAAAGCAGGGCAGTTTTCCCTTATCTTGTATCCCAACAAAGTTCCCATGTTATGCTTTAGTTTCTACATTACCTGTATCCTAAGGTATTTGATGAGTTGTTCAGGCTGTAGCTTGGCGTACAGAGACAGTAGGTAGTTGTGGATGGCTGTGTCCTGTACACTCAGGTCATGTACACAGAACTCCAGGTACCTGATCGCTTCACTACTCGCCCTGTGGTCGCAACAAACAAGGCAATCAGAGATGTCAGACTTCACCCCTTTACCCATACTGCTTTGCAAAAGCCTTTCAGTTGTACAGACAAAAATAGCAGCACTCAGGCAACTCTCACATTACTAGCTTGGCAAGTACATTTGCTTGTACTTGTAGTTGAGAAGTGAACATCACCTACTTGGAATCATGGGTGTGGTCGTAGTTCACGAGAGCAGGGATGAGGCGTTGTGGGTCCAGCTTCCTCCCCTTGGCGATCCAGGAGTCCACGGTCTGTTTGGGGATGTACTGCATCAGGACTGGGGAGAACCTGGCATGGGAACATGTGAGAAGATGTGAAATGACAATTCCAATGTAACACTGCAGTTTCTAAATGTTCTGCCAGAGGGAGTTAAGTCACATTGAATCTACAGTTGTAACAAGGATCTGTTAGCCAGACTGACTTGTAATACAGCTCCGTGTCGCCCTGCTTGTTGGTGAGGACGTCCAGCGCGGCCTTGTAGTCGTCGTGCTGGATGTGGTGACTGATGACGCGCTCGTAGTCGTGCATCAGCATGGCGAAGAACACCAGGTCCTCGATGTTCCCGTGGCTGGCGATCAGGTCGTACGCCGTGTTCTTGTTGAAGCTCAGGCAGTCCTTCACTCTGGGAAGGGTAGATGGGTAGAGATATATTGTAGAGTAAACTTGTCTCCACATTATTATAGTTATACATAATTATACAGTCAAACCTGTATATAGGGACCACCTGGCCAATGTGACCACTTTGTCTTGGTCCCTTAAGCTTAGATAATTTTTCCCATTGACAAAAGCATTTAGGATCCTGTCTATAGTGACTCAAACTATTCGTAAAGTGTTCCGGAATTCAGTGTAACATAGAGGCAGCCCTCCCAAATTTAGCAAAATCTGTCAGGACCCTAACATACTAGTACGTATATATACCCCTAGCCCCAAGTCCGCATTTATGACCAAGCGGTAATGTTTTAAGTGTGTATTATGTTCTTCAGTTTTCCATTACTTTACACCATCACAAATCATTCCCTGTCAAGATATGGAAATTAAAAAGCATTTCTACCTTTGATGAGCTAAAAACTTCCTAAACTCGTCCCTCAGTGTGTAGTATTTGCCGTCGTTCTGTAGCCCCTGTTCCTTCAGAGCGCCCAGTCTGTTCAGGTACAGCTCTATCAGCCACGTCACCAGCATGGTAGTCTGGGTCTTGTCCGCAGGCTTCAGGCCACTCAGCTTCTTCCAGAGAAACGTCTGCAAGGCTTTCTGCTGGTCCATCTAGGGAATGAGAGACACACCATGTATTTGTTATTTTTTTTGGTTACTATAAATTTCTTCCAAACAGTGACAAGTTGAAGGGGTAAAAATACTGACCTCCAAGTTAAACCGGACTGAGGGTTGGGAGCTCCCCAAGACATACTTACCCTTACTCCAGAAGGAGGCTACGGGGGGTAGGGAGATGATTGATACAAGTCTCGGGCCTAGTCTCGCGCTCTCGCGAGATTAGGCCACTCCGTGACCAAGATGGACAGTCTGCCATCGAAAATTTGGAGGTCAGTATTTTTTACCCCTTCAACTTGTCACTGTTTGGAAGAAATTTATAGTAACTGTATTTATACGTGACAGATGAATCTCTTCAACGTTATTTTTTTTTGTATTGTATAACTGGTAAACTGCCTTAAGGCATGACACATTAGTTTTCTATGTTAGACTGGACAGATAGGGTTGATCAATTCAAACCAGGATGGAACCCTTCTCTCAAAGAGTCTTATCAGTAAGGGTGGTGGGTTCTTTAACATGCTCAATGTGTAGCTTTCCTCAAACATGCGACATACGACATTACATCCCAGCTGAGAGGATGTCCTTAACTGAAGCTTCAGAGGTACTCTTTTTCACATGAGTCCAGTGAGGAATTTGAACCCAGAACCTTTACTTAGAGTCTGAGTCAACAACCCTAAAAAATGAGGCCACCATATATGATATAAAAAAACTTACAAACAAATGCAGTATGCAGATAATGAATTTCTGTTACTAAGTTCCTCTGTACTTTTATTTCTTAATCATGCTCTTGACATTGACAAACTTCCTTACCTGGATGAACTTCAGAGCCACCTCCTCGAAGGAGTTCTGTGTCTGTGCATACAGCATGGCGCTCTTGTCATACTGCTTCTCCTGGAAGAAGTGTTCTGCATGTTTGGTCAGCACTTTGTCCCTGTTGGCTGGATTGTCCTTACAGTACGCTAGGGCTAGATCGTACTCCCCTCTGTCCAGGTACATCTGCCAAACATCACGCGACTCCCGTACGACCTTGTACTTGAACACCGCCTGGTCCGAGAAAGACCAGATGGACCCTTTGATTGGATCTTTGCTCATACCGAGCAGTTTACCAAACGTTCCCGTTCTGTGGAAGTCCTCGAAGATGAGCTGCTCGTTCAGATGGCAGATGGCTTTCACGCAATCTGGGAACACCAGCAAGATGTGGAACTCCGTCAGGACGATGGAGAGAGGATTCTGGGAGGTGTTGTTGTCCGACGGATACGCGATGAGTTTGCTCTCCGAGGTTACGTCCTGGTTTTGTTGTGGACTGAGGTCGAAGTTACCGAAGTAAACCCCCGGGCCGGTCATCCAGGCAAACTGCTCGGGCGCAGACTTGATGCCCTTGGGATGGTAATACTGAAGGTCGCTGTACCCAAAATTCCCTGGCAGCTCTAAGAACCGTGCAGGGCTGTCCTCGTAATTCGCAAAGACAGGCTGGAAAATGGGCGGGTCGCTGGTGACAGGAATGGTTCCGATGAATTGATAGAGGCGTCCGGGAGTGGTGGCCATGATGAAGTACTTCTGTTCAGACTGGGAGTTGTGCGGCATGCGGTCGAAGTGGAGACTGTTGACAGGCGACGGATTCTCCTTCCCCAGACTGAACACCTGCTTGAAGTACTTATCTGCCGCACCCGCGAAGAACTTGCTCTCGTCCTCCGACACGACCTCTCCTTCAAATATCAGTCCGCGGGACGTGCCGAACAGGATCGGACCCGTCGACATGTCGCTGGTGTTGTAGTTGTTCCATCCCACGCTCTCGATCACGTACCCCTTCAGCTTGACCAGCGGTTTGGGCTTCTTGGAATTTCGCGACAGGTACAGGGTCTCCTGATTGGACATGGAGATGAGAAGGTGGCGTCCGAGCGGGTCAAGGTGCAGCTTGGTCGGCCTGTTGTCCAGCGAGTGGCTGATCTCAACCTCGTCCGTGTTCTCCTTGTTCTCAAGGTCAATCCGCAGGAGGAGGTTACTGGACATGGCCAACACCAGCATGTTGTTGCTGACCTTGAGGTGTGTGATGGGGTCGCGTGGTTTGAACTGGATCTTCTGCTTGTTGAAGATCGGGACTTCGTCCTCGAGGCGGGCGCTGATGAAACCCGTGGAGATGGGCTCCGGGATGGAATCCTTGGACTGACGCTGCGTCCTGCCACTCCCGCGGTACTGGTGGGACTCGTACTGGTCCATTAAGTTGGCCATGTTGTAAGAATTTTTTAAAAGACCTTGTCTGGTATTAACGTTACACTACGTTGAAAGTCAACTTCTTCTGTTGTTCCCTGTCAAAAAAAATGCTGTCACATATTATCATAACATTGTCATAATTTACACATTACTGCCATAATTTCATAGTGAACATACATTGTTTGTTGTCATGAAAAAATACTACAGAGAACATTTTGTACAAAATCCATCATGCCACATCAAATATTGCAGGCAGTCTACTGGTTTCTAGCAGAAATATCTTGCGTTTGGCGAGTTTCAAGAGATTGCCCGTGTTCCCATTACACCACAAGAGTAACAGCTATCGCGCAGAAACGTCAGTTACACAACATATGCGTCAAATTTAGGTTAAAACGTACCTTTTACACGGAAAACAGACAAAAATGGAGGGTTTCCTCCCATCCTCATGTGACCCATGTCAGTTCAAAGGTCGCGACCTCATGTGGAATCCTGGGTAAAAAGATCAAAGTTGAAATCCAAGATGGAGGACACGCGTGCGAAAATTTGAATCAGTTTTTTGTTTGGGCTTGATTCTAAATTTCTGTCTTCCCAGAAAGCGTGGATCGTTGCGATAAGTTATCCGTAAACATCTAAGATGTTGAAGTCGAAGACCTTTGTGAAGAAGACTCGGAAGGGAGGGGTGATGAAGATAGTACGGGAGCACTACCTACGGGACGATATCTGGTGCGGCTCGGCGGCATGTGCAGGGTGCCCCCAGGACAAGCCGGTACTAGAGGCCGAGCCGGAGATCGACAGCTCACTGTGTGAATTTCCTCATTACCTCATACCAGACACAAACGTCGTTTTACACCAGGTATGTGTTTAATTGTGTTTAATGATACTTCCACTCGGTATAATATGATTGAGCAAAATATTATATCAACAAAGTGGCCCAAATTTTGTTGGGGTCGCGATCCACAGCCATAACTTCATGTCATTCCATAAGGTGGTTCACAAATAAGACTCCGCTTGTGCAGTGAGTAATGATGCATTGTGGGTAATATGTCAAAGGTACAGTCCCCCAAGACGTAAACAAACTTGTACAAAGCATGGTCTCAAATTTTGTTTATCTTTCACTTCAGGGGCCTTCATAGCCTCTACCAGACCAACTCCCCTGCCATATATCATCTGGCTATTTGGCCAATTTCCAGCCGCTTCCCAAAGCCTGATAGAGGCTAGGGCCTTCTCCTTTAACACTGGGCATGCACATAGCCGTGGCGACTCTAGCAGGGCCTCTTTTGCTTGTTTTGTATTATACAATGGCCCTACAGAGTCGTGGATGCCCCCATTGGGAAAAACCAACTTTAGCCGACTGTATTAGGACGGTACCTTTACGGCCAGCTTTCTGGGTGTCGCTAGCTTCCCAACACTCTAACTCACTAGGACGGGGGGGTTGGCAGGCTCCTAAACTCAAGTCAGAACCCGCGCGGCGACGGGGCATCCACGACTCTGTAGGGCCATTGTATAATACAAAACAAGCAAAAGATGCCCTGCTAGAGTCGCCACGGCTAGGCATGCACACAGATATTTGTGAACCACCTTATTATGTTGACCGCAAACTTAATGTGCAAAGTAAAGGTACCATATAAAGAATTCACAGTATTTGCTCCTCCATTTTGTAGATGGATGCGTTGGCGGACTCGGCCATCAGGAACGTGATCATCCTGCAGACCGTCCAACAGGAGGTCCGACACAGGAGCGGCACCACCTACCAACGCCTGAGGGACCAATCCAACAACCCCGACAAAAACTTCTATGTCTTCACGAATGAACATCACAGGTAAGGCCACACCAATTTTATTTGTTGCTTCTCGGATTTTTTCAGAAAAAATATGAAGCGACAGGGCGAAAAAATAAAAAATAAAAACAGGCCTGGGCATCCTATTATAGCCCCAAATGCTAGAATACATGATGTACATGTAGGTGACATGAAGTCAACAAAAGACTGGGTTGAAATTTAAACAGTCAATGAATTTTGAACTTTTAATCAAACCACTGCATTGGTACATGTAGATGTAACAACTGTAACAACTAGGAAGAAAAGGACTTTCTTTAATTGTTGTAGACAAAATATGAGCATTTTTTAGTTGATTCAGAACCAGAATTTTTTTTTTTTTGCAAATCAGAAAAAAATGAAGAGGCGAATCCGAGAAGTAACAAATTAAATTGGGGTGGCCTAAGTAGATCTATCAGGAACTTCTAGTATAGAAATGGTCCTGTCCATGATAAAAATGTCCATATTAACATTTACCAAATATTAACTGGGGATTCCAGCATAGATTTAGGTTTGTTCTAAGATATTCATACCACACAGGATTGGGTATACAAAAATTTTATGACACTCGAGTTGTATAACTTTGTATAATATATATATATATGCCATTGAAAGTGGTAATACCTTAAGACCAAATTAAAGATGCCACTGATAGTAAGATATAGAAACTACTTGTAACATACAAAAGTGGTCTGAATCAGAGAAAATCATGTAGTTTTGAAGATCTTGTAAAATACAGTATCGAAGGCTATTCCAAGGCTATTCCAACCATTTTGGTAGAAAAGATTTTAACATACTATGAAAGCTTGGATAAAAGCAATTCAAGTGACAATTCTTCAATGATGGCCTTGCAGTTTCAATCTCCAACTCATGACCTTGCTTATATCGTCAACCAGAGAAACTTATACAGAGCGGGAACAAGGCGAGTCGTCCAATGACTACAACGACCGCGTGATCCGGGTAGCGACCAGGTGGTACAACAAACACCTGCAGAAGAACAGGAAAGATGGCGACACCCCTCAGATCAAGGTCGTGCTGTTGACCAATGACAGAGAAAATAGGGAGAAGGCACAGAAAGAAGGACTGTTAGCATATACTGGTATGGTGTAGTCTTTTCGTTTATCAGTGTTCGAAATACCCGGTAGCGCGGTAGCGCCGCGCAACCTGATTTTCTTGTGCGCTACTTGCTCCCTGACTCAGGTAGCGCGGTGCGCTACCTGAAAATATGTACCGCTGAATCAAAAATGCAAGCGTTCTTTGCGAAGACGGCACCAGGCGGTGCTCACGTGAGCCGAGACAGAGCCAGATCTTGATTGACGGCGGGCGCCGGGCGGCAGCCCTTTGATCTGGGACCGACAGACTGTGCTACCTGGCTCAGAAAAGTATTTCGAACACTGTTTATACTTTAAACGTTATCAATTCTTTATAGAATGAGTACAAAATATTCATAATTATGGGTTATATAGCTTTATAGTAAGTTCACAGTTTGCTTTTGTTGTTTGGTTTTTTCAGTACACCAGTATGTGAAAAGTCTGACAGGAAACCCAGAACTGGTAGACAGACTGGCACAAGTGGACATGGGGGAAAGTGTAAGGTTATCCAGTACTCACAGTACATAGTTGATCTGTTTGTCTACCTTTCAGATTGAGTTCAGAACAGATGTTATTGAATGCTATAACTTTATTTAGGCCAAGGAAAAAAAATGTTGTGTTTCCTGTTTCAGTCCTGAAAAAATTAGGGCGGTAGGTAGGGACTTTCTTATTTCATTATTATTTTTTATTTTTTTAGACTTAGGTGATTGGTGTGTACATATAAGCAGAACATGTTGGAAAATCGATTGCGCACTATTTTATCACTCGGGTACTCAGCTGTCAGATCATGGAGCTAGAAAAGTTCAATCAGCTCGTAAAATTTATGTCCCTAGCCCTTGCAGTGGTAGTGACACAGCAATATGTGGTAGGGTCCACACAAAAATAAGGCTAGAGTCGGCGTTTTTTTTAGGGTCGGTCGGGAAACAGGAAACACAACATTTATTTTCCTAGGCTTTACTTTCACATAGATTTAATTTCATGGTAAGAGGTAACACTACCCTAGCACAAAACCATGTATTTGCGGCATCATGATTTTCTGGTCATGAAGAGGCACCAGGAAAACCGTGAAAATAAAGCCACTGCAAATATTTCAAGATTTGCAGTAACAGTCTGCTGTAGGTTTACTTTGAGTTTAGATATCTGTGTTCCATTGAAGTTACTGACATGAATCAGTGTACGAAATACTTTTTTGAGCCAGGTTGCCCAGTGGCAACCTAGGATGAAAGCTAGGTTGCCCATCAAAATTCCAGGTTGCCCCAAATTTAAACTCTTCTACATTGTGATTAACTTTGTTAGAATGCAATGTGCATTTATGCATTTCTGACACAGAGTTGTTTACCCTTACCTGAAGTGATGAGCTCTTCCATGGGAACTTCTCAATAAACAGTTCCCAATGGAAGAAAGGGGCATTCTTATCACAAAATTTAGGTAGTGCACTGGGCTACCTGGGTGTAGAAATAGGTTGCACCAAGCAAAATATGGTTGCACAATGCAACTGGGCAACCTAGTATTTCGTACGCTGTTACTGACATGAATATTATTGTTGTTTTTAAACACTCCATTGCAGACTGATAGTGATATCAAGAATGAGGCTACAGGAAGAGTCTTGTTCCCAGAGCACCTTCCGCTGTTGCAGCTCCAGACTGGGATCAAGAATGGCAAGTTTCTCCAGGGAAACTTCATGACTAGCAGAGAGAACTACTTGGAAGCTAACGTACTGGTGCATGGAGATGACTCCAAATCTGTGAGTAATTGTTCTTATGTACAGTGTACGAAATACTTTTTTGAGCCAGGTTGCCCAGTGGCCCCCTAGGATGAAAGCTAGGTTGGCCATCAAAATTCCAGGTTGCCCCGAATTTAAACTCTTCTATATTATGACTAACTTTGTTAGATTATGCAATGTGAATTTATACATTTCTGACAAAGAGTTGTTCCCCCTTACCTGACGTGATGAGCTCTTCCATGGGAACTTCTCAATAAACAGTTCCCAATTAAAGAAAGGGGCATCCTTACCACAAAATTTAGGTAGTGCTCTGGGCTACCTGGGTGTAGAAATAGGTTGCACCAAGCAAAATATGGTTGCAGAGCGCAACTGGACAACCTAGTATTTCGTACGCTGATGTAGAAAATTTAGTTGTTACTATACATACACACATTTAGATTCCACAACAAATACAGGCATGCACGCACACACAGACACAGACACACACACACACACACACACACATACGCACACACACACACACACACACACATACACACTCACTCACTCACACACATACTCACACACACGTTGGTAGTAGGAAAGAAATGTCTGGAAGTTCCTTCTTGCATAATCTACAACTTAGGAAATGTCTTCCTTGATACTACAATGAACTTTACTTTTCTTCCCTCAGGTCTTCATCCAGGGCCACGCCCATCTGAACAGGGCGGTGAATGAGGATGTGGTTGCCGTGGAGATGCTGCCTGAGGACCAATGGAAATGTCCGTCCTCTATGGTGCTGCAGGACAAGGATGGGGATGAGGAGGTCAGAGCTTCACCAGTCAAATGTAGCTTTTTTCATGAGCTAGTTGCCATCAATGGTAAAACATTGGGAATTAAAATTGAAAGACAACCACTTGTTTAACAAGAGCCGACGTTTTGCTGACCGTCTCTTATCTTCGTCATATTAGCCCTGATGAAGATGATGGTCATCGAAATATCAGCTCTTGTAAAACAAGTGGCTGTGAATAAAGAACTTCGCTATTCAATCATTCACCAACCTGATGAAATTTTTCACGGTTTGGGAGTTAAGTTGGAAACTTTGGGAGTTTAGCTGGAAAGTATGACATGTATAATGTGTGTCAATTAACCAGGCAAAAATGGTGTGTTTCTAGATGGTGTATTTCAAAAGAAGATGGAGGAATGAATGCTTGCAACATTTCTTCAATGTAATTTTCTTTTCTTTCCAGACGTCTGAGCCAGACCTGGGCTCCCCGAAGGTCAGGGGCAATGGTATCCCATCAGGCCGTGTGGTGGGGATCATCAAGAGAAACTGGCGGCCATATTGTGGTGTGCTGCAGACTTCTGGGATTAAAGAGGTACACGGAGAATCATCAACTTTTCATCATCCATTTAATACTACCCAGTATTTCATCCATAAATTCAAGTCAGTGTAACCCAGTGTTCTTGCCAGCGTCCATCTTTCCGTCATTTGATGGAATTTTGCTGCTCATTACAGACAAAAATTTTGACCAATCCATCATCTTTGAAAGACAACAAGACTGGCAATGAAAACATACATTGCCATGGCGACGGTGGTTGCTGTTAGGGTTATTGTTTGCATGGCACTGCGGCCCTGCCATCATTTCATGATTTTGAGGAAGACTTGGTACCTATACTGATACAGTGTACTCCCCCCCTGAGTGTATAATGAACGAGCCCCGGGGTCACAGAAAGTAGGGCATCCAGCTGGGGCAGCTCTGAGAGGTCTTCTGTGGGATTCCCAAAGGTGTCCAGGAATGTGGGCATAGATGTAGGTCAGAGACATGCCTGTAGACATTCCATTCCTGTGGACAAAATGCCTGTACAATTCCTAGAATTCTTGTGAATCACACACAATACTGTACCATTTGGCTCCTCCCTGAGACGTCGCCAAAAATTGGTGTGTAAAGATATGGACAGAGCTGTCATTAAACTAACCATAGTCAACCAGCAAAAGTTGCCCCTCAAAATGCGGCAAATAGCACTTCAGAGGGTCAAGATTTCAAAATTCTTGCATGCCCCCAGACTCCCCTTGAGCAGTTGACTTGATGTTATGTGGAACAAAATTGAGATGGTGGAAAATAATTTCTGGCTAGAACACTGGTGTAACCTTATCTACAATGTTAACATATGTAAGTACATAGTAAACATTTTTGTTTCCCCATAGGCCACTAGACATCTGTTTATGCCAGCTGAGAGGAAGATCCCCAAGATCCGAATTGAGACCAGACAGGCAGAGACACTCCAGGGACAGAGGATAGTGGTCAGCATTGATGGCTGGCCAAGGAACTCTAGATACCCAAAGGTGGGGTTAGAAATTTCTTCCTGCAAGTGCTTGCTGCAATACCCCATCTCTTTCATAGGGGGCTCTTTGATAATCTAGTAACCTATGATATGCCATGGTTGTTTACTTGTTGTGTACCACAGTAGTGTTAATGCACTACCTGATATTTGCAATAATGGATTTGTTATTCCAGTGTATCCTGCAGAACTTTATATTTTCACTAGAGGGCTCTCTTAAACAGTGACTGCTCAACTACTTGCTAATAATAATAATTGATAGGGGAAACCTTGTGGGTGCTGTGTTTTTGGATTTAAAAAAAGCCTTCGACACGGTTGATCACTACCTGTTATTAAAGAAACTGTCCTGGATTGGAGTCAAAGATGTTGAACTCAAATGGTTTACCAACTACTTATCTGACAGGCAGCAAGCAGTGTCTCTAAATGGTTGTTCCTCAGATCATCTCCCAGTTACAGTTGGAGTGCCCCAAGGTTCCATACTGGGGCCGTTGTTGTTCATCTTGTTTATAAATGATCTTCCAGAATCTGTATCCAGCAAAGTATGTCTCTATGCAGATGATACTGCCATTTTCTGCCCCAGTGATGACTTAAGGTACATTGAAACCACCCTGAACAATGAACTCACTCTTTTATCTTCATGGTTTCAGACAAATCACTTGACATTAAATGCATCAAAGACAAAGTGGATGCTTTTCGGTAGTAGTGGAAAACTAAAATCTTTAAAACCAGGTACAATCAATATTGGAAATGAAACCATAGATAGAGTGTATTCGTTTAAGTACCTAGGAGTTGTTCTTGACGATAAATTAACATGGAATGAAAACATGGATAAACTTTGTATTAAGGTAACCCAGCGTTTAGCCTTACTCAGGCGTCTTAGGCCCTGTCTCACAGTAAATGTAACTGCTATGTTGTATAAGTCAATGGTGCTCCCCCTCATGGACTACTGCGACACAGTTTGGGAGAGCTGCGGGGTAGTAAGAAAGCGGCAGCTCCAGGTGCTGCAGAACCGGGCCGCCAGGATAGTTCTACAGTGCAGACAGCAGGCCTACAGCGTACTTGACCTCCACCACAGACTCAACTGGCAGCACCTTGGCGACAGGAGGAGGGATCATATGTGTATTATGGTGTTTAAATGTATAAATGGTTTAGCACCAACATACTTATCATCTATCTTCTCACACAACTACAACTTCCACAGCTACAACACCAGACAGACATCACAACTCTACATACCTTTATTCAAAACCACAGCTGGACAACACACATTTGCTTACCGGGGTGTTCATTATTTCAATTCTCTCTCAGTAAACATCACTGAACAAACATCTTTGCAATCTTTCAAAACTGCTCTGAAGAACTCAATTACCTAATCTTTGTGTACATTGACCTCTGACCTCCAAACGGCAAGCCGACCTGGACTGTTAAATCGACACGAATTATGGATAACGATTCGGATCTGTTTATATTGGTCTTTGTTTGTATCTGTATGTATGATTTTATTGTATTATGTACTGGGCCCTATTGAAAATCAATTTGTCAAAATTGAACTAGGCCACCCAGGTGTCTGAAGATTCAATAAATAAAAAAAAAAAATAAATAAATCATAGTTTGTAAATATCATTCTTAACTTAGCTTGAGATGTGTACCTGTACAGATATTGGATTTAAGTTGTATAACATCTCTTGATAAAAGATTCAGAAGTAAACCAAGTTCTGTATCTCAATTCTTAAAATTTATTCCTGGACTGTTCGTGTTACCAGAAATATTAAACCTAGACAGTCAGACCTTCAGTTACAACTGCACAATGTTATTTCTGACAGAAAATGTGTACTTGATGTTGTTAATGCCCATGTCTTTGTCTGTCTAGGGTCATTTTGTTCGGAAGCTTGGTGAGGTGGGAGACAAGGACACAGAAAACGAGGTCCTCCTGTTGGAACACGACGTGCCGCACCAACCCTTCTCACAGGCCGTACTCAACTGTCTACCCAGCATGCCCTGGGGCATCACCATGGAGGTCAGATTCATGTGGTTTTGAGACCAGCTTTGGTGTGTTTTTCTGTCATGACAACATGTGTTGACAACTCGACTCAACCAATTTTTCTGTGCAGTAGAGAATCATACTTAAGTCCATCTGCAAACAAAAGTATTATTTTTTAATAATCATGGACAAATTCTATCCTACAATGAGCAAAATCTCCAAAATTTGTCCTGTTATATAGTTTGATTTGTCTGTAAACCTTTATCAGGACACATACAAAAGAGTGTTTTGAAGAAAAATTGCTGCCTACAACATTACTTACTTTAAAGGGGGGCAAAACTAAATTTTTTTTAGTCCACTGCAGTATAATAAATATACCACAAAGTACAATTCTTATTTGTTTTACATTAGTCCATGACAGATTAGCGTTGTTACACCATTTCAAACTCGCACCTTTAATCTAATTTAATCGGTGAGGTCTCACGTCCTTTGACCCTTGTGACGTCAGGGTGCAGCCACCACGCATCTCACAGCACTAAGTATCCTGCACCCTGACGTCACAAGGGTCAAAGGACGTGAGACCTCAGTGATTAAATTAGATTAAAGGTGCGAGTTTGAAATGGTGTAACAATGCTAATCTGTCATGGACTAATGTAAAACAAGTAAGAATTGTACTTTGTGGTATATTTATTATACTGCAGTGGACTAAAAAAAATTTAGTTTTGCCCCCCTTTAAGCTGTCATTTTACCAAAGAATCAAGCTCTCATCCAGCATTTGAAGGTGTGCATTTGCATGTTAAATTTGTAAAACAATCTGAAATGTCAATAAAAAATTTTCTAGGACCTAGCCTGTAGAGAGGACCTGCGTGACATCCCCATCTGTAGTGTGGACCCTCCCGGCTGCACAGATATCGATGATGCGCTACACTATCTGGAAAAGCCCAACGGCAACGTAGAGGTACATGTAGGAACACATTTGCAGTGTTACACTAGCTTTGCACTGAGTGAGGGCCTGCATGGGGGGTCCCGACAACGCTCTACGCTAAATTCTGAGAGCCGGCTATGTATTACGCTGAATTCAAGAAGCCTCCCCCATTACGCTTTACGATAAATTCCGGGTATCTACAACGCATTACGTGAAATAAAACGGCGAATTACGCTCTACGCATAGTGCACTGATTACGCTCTACGTTGAATTAGAGCGGTCCGTCTACACTCTACGTAGAATTAAAATGGCCGATGACGCTCTACGGAAAAGGGCATGCGGGCCCCCCTGTCTTGATGGGACTACATGTAGGTATTGAAATGTAAGAAAGTATTGAAAGGTGACCTTTAACATGGTACTTTGCACTTTGTAAGACAATAAGGAATGTTTCCCTTTTGTAGGTTGGAGTTCACATTGCTGATGTCACCCACTTCATCCGCCCTAACACTGCCCTGGACCAGGAGGCAGCTAACCGAGGCAATACTGTATACCTGTGTGATAAGGTACTACTGGACACAGGCTAAAATTTATTTTGGCCTCGAAAATGCTACGTCAAGAATTTCATACATACGTTTATAATTATCTCTATGATCTTTTCTGGCCCATCCTTTACCTCAGACTATATGGTATATCATAGCCTAAACGTTTTTTTCTCTTGTACTGACTTTAAATTTGGTCTTGTTGTAAAATACATTCCATTCCAATATTCCATTTTGGTATGACTATACTGCTTTCATGTAGAAGAATGTGAATTATAGACTAGTCTATCAATCTATTTTGAACTTTATCATGGAGAGAACCTGTCACTCACTGGCCTCTCTCCTGTTGTTTGTTGTGTTCCTTCCTCCCATGGGAAGGTCACAGTGCACCAGGTAGGCTCTCTCTCTCTTCTGGCATACTTTAGCTGCTGCTTTTGTTTTTGGCAACTCCAGCAGTATGTCAAATCAACTATGTTAGTTAGATGGGTTAGTTACAGGTAGGGAGGTTTTAGTTTTCATTATTTCCACTCGTGTGAAATTCCAAAATGGCCAAATTTTGTCCCTTTGACACAGACCAAAAAAGGATGATTTTTAGGAATCTTAGGAAAATATGTTTGTTCGTTATTTTCACTGACAAGAGTTTGATTGTAGCATAGCACATTGCAAATGCTAGCTTTTGTTGCTTGCACATTTCAGCTCTACCTTTTCACAACTGTGAGACTATTTGGCAATTTCTTAATTTTGAGCTATTGGTCAAATATTTGTGTAGTGGTTGGGATTTCATGTGACAGAATTCTTATATGTTTACAGCGTGTGAAATACTAGGTTGCCCAGTTGCACCGTGCAACCATATTTTGCTTGGTGCAACCTATTTCTACACCCAGGTAGCCCAGTACACTACTAGTACCTAAATTTTGTGGTAAGGATGCCCCTTTCTTCATTGGGAACTGTTTATTGAGAAGTTCCCATGGAAGAGCTCATCACTTCAGGTAAGGGGAAACAACTCTGTGTCAGAAATGTATAAATGCACATTGCATTCTAACAAAGTTAATCATAATGTAGAAGAGTCTAAATTTGGGGCAACCTGGAATTTTGATGGGCAACCTAGCTTTCATCCTAGGTTGCCACTGGGCTACCTGGCTCAAAAAAGTATTTCGTACACTGGTTTACTAAAAAAGATGTGATTTTCCAGAGAATAGACATGGTGCCAGAGCTGCTGAGCTCCAACATCTGCTCACTTAGAGGCAAGGAGGAAAGGTACAATCTTGTTACATGTACTTATAATTTTTTGGTGAAAACAAGATTGTTAAAACTCTACTTTAACCAAAGATGTCCCATGTTCCATCCAGCAGGTTTCTGGACTGGTAAATCTGGCAATTTCAAGTTTTCTTTCATCCAATAAAAGATATTCTTGGTAGAATTTCTGATTGCCATAATTGATTATGGGTAGATGTCCTGAAGTTGTTCCTAATATATTTCCCACCAGATTTGCCTTCTCGTGTATATGGGAAATGACCAAAGATGCAGACATTGTGTCTACAAGGTTCTGCAAAAGTGTCATCTGCTCCAAGGTAAATATATGCAGACATTGCAGTGTTTGTGCAACATTGGCTGTACTTTGTCAAAACTTAAGTTAGATGTTGTTTTGTGTCATTTTTGGTGCGAAATATTGTTTTGGCTTGTCTGTCCGTGTATGTAACACTGTGTGTGTGTGTGTGTGTGTGTGTGTGTGTGTGTGTGTGTGTGTGTGTGCGTGCATGTATGCGTGTGTGTTCCTGCGATTCCCAATTTACACAATGCAGCAACATTGTCATTCATCCTTAGTGCTACTATTTTTTTCCTGTGGGACTGGAAGGGTGGAAATGCAGTATGAGAAAGGGGGTGAAGTCTGCCATCTCTCACTGCCTTGTCACACCGTTGTTTTCAGGCCGCGTTGACATACGCTGAAGCCCAGATGATGATTGACGATAAGAACAGAAACGACGCGGTGACATTTGGGCTGCGAGGACTGAATGCACTGGCCAAGATTCTCAAGAAAAGGAGAATAGATGCTGGGTAAGAATGTGAAAGCAAACTCCTAAGGGGGCCGTCACATTGCCAAAAATACGCGCGATCCTCGGTCGATCTCAAAATCGGGCGACCTTTCGGCGATCAACAAATACGGCCGAAGCTCGTCGACAATGTGACGCAGGCATTATATAAAGAACACGTTTTGCGTGTCAGCGAGCTTCGGGCGACTCCGAAAAAGCGCCTGCGATCCCAAAAATATGCGCGATGCTCGACGAAACATCCGGCGTACTACTGCTGTAAATGTCGTTTAGAGCTCGCCGACTCGTCGGCCGACCGATTTTCGCGCAATGTGACGGCCCCTTTAGGCCTAGAGAAAAAAAATGTTGTTTCCTGTTTCCCGACCGACCCTAGAAAAAACTGCCCACCCTAGCCTTTTTTTTGGGTGGACCGCTGCAAGGGACACAAATTTTTCGAGCTGATTGACCTTTTCTAGTTCCATGATCTGACATCTGAGTGATGAAATGTTGTACAATCGGTTGTTCAACATTGGCATTGAAAATATAAGTGTCCTCATGCAATTTTTACTTTGTTAAGATACTGTACTGTATAAGTTGGATCGCCAAAGTCTAAAAAAGAAAAAAGAAAGATAATCCCTACCTACCGACCCTAATTTTTTCAGGACTGAAACAGGAAACACAACAGTTTTTTTCCTAGGCCTAACAATTTGAACATATTGAAAATATTATTCAGTTACAAAGAGATCCTTATGTGGTTAGAATGGTAGCTAATGTATATTTTATACATTATAATTCAGTTACCTTTTTTATACTTCATGTTTATTTGCTTTTTTTCAGAGCTCTGACCTTAGCCTCTATAGAGGTGCGTTTCCATGTGGACAGTGAGACTCATGATCCTATTGACCTAGAGACTAAAGAACTGAGGTAGGTATATCCGTGAATAGTTTCATCAGGTTGGTAAGTCACTGAATAAAGAGACTCTTTCTAACTGTTTGAACAACTATTTTGTATATATCCACTCCTGTACGTTTGGGACCGCATTGTAAATACAGTTCCCTAAACAGTGCATGTGTACTTGTAGATATGTAAATACGTTTGGGAACGCATCTACAGCAGCGACACCTATGCTGCAGTGCAATGTGAACCGGTCAGAATTGCCCTGAGGAAGGTGACAGACGGTCACCGAAATGTCGGCTGAATAAAACACTTGGTTGTGTAGAAAGAGTCTCTTTATTCAGTGACTTACCAACCTGATGAAACTATTCACTGAGGTAGGTATAGTTAAAGATACAGCAGCTTTAACATTCCCGCTTTAAGTGTACAGTACCACCACTGTAAGATGTAACATAATTATGAGAAAGGCAAAACAAACTGATGGCATAATTTCAGTTAGGTTTATGCCATGATTACGTTCAAAATTGCGTAATGCATACAATTACTGTCCTCGTAAATTATGTTAAATGTTACAGGAGTGGTACAGTAGGATGGTCAGCTGGATATATTTCCTTCTCTCCACAAATTGTGTAATGTCTTTCTTTTGATT
Source organism: Branchiostoma floridae x Branchiostoma japonicum (assembly GCA_013266295.2). NCBI lineage: Eukaryota > Metazoa > Chordata > Leptocardii > Amphioxiformes > Branchiostomatidae > Branchiostoma > Branchiostoma floridae x Branchiostoma japonicum. The sequence continues at coordinate 13,542,672 of CM023827.1, forward strand.
TTTATATTCAGAATGAGCTTATATCTCCACCAGGGCTCAGACTGTTAAATCTGACAAATCGTTTCAATATGTCTAATTTCACATTGAATAAAGGTTTGTAGACCTCCTAAGGCCAAAGGTAGTCCTGGTAAAGCTGTATAAAGTATTTGACTGTGTCTGTCATGTTCCAGAGAGACAAACTCCATGGTGGAAGAGTTCATGTTGCTGGCGAACATCTCTGTAGCGAGGAAGATCCTGAGTGATTTCCCGTCCTGTGCCATGCTGCGCAGACATCCCCAGCCTCCGCCATCTAACTATGACGTTCTCATCAAGGCAGGCGAGTCCAAGGTAACATTACAGGTTCCACAATATGTGGGACACTAACTGGAAAAGTAAGGATTAAATCCCTACTTTTCCAATTAGAGTAAATTGTGGTTCGGCATTAGGACGAAGGATTCTTCAGGATCATTACATTGACCATTGCAAGAGGTAAGACAAAATGGATGGTAAAAAGACAAAGTAGATTGTAGCAAGCTACTAATGGACTTCTTTGCTATTTTAGTGATGGCTGGTGATCATACAGTGCTTGAAATACAAACCCACAACCTGCAATTTGTAGAAAAACTGCAGTTTCGCAAGACAAAAAACTTTCAGGCGAGGTATTATGAATCACAGCCACCACCAACTAATCAACATCTTTCATTCATGATCAAGCCTGTGTTGTAGTAGTGTAGGAACAATTGCGTGTGTATTGGTAGACAGCTTTTCCAAATTGCAGGTAAAATTCCTGACAACTTGCAGTCAGTATAGCCTGGGTGCCAGACTGTTTCCAGGGCCTACACAGGCGAGTTCCTTGGCTCCAGGGCCAACATGCCCCCAAGGAAATCATACTACAGCCCCCCTCAGTTAGACGCTGATCCAGTCAGTATGGCAGGTAACAGACAAAAAGTATTTCAATCTCTGATCTTGGCACAGATATCAATACAGGACTACCCCGGTATACAGTACTGATAAGCATGTGTCATATTTGTGAGATAAGGCAGCGTGCGAAATACTAGGTTGCCCAGTTGCACCGTGCAACCATGTTTTGCTTGGTGCAACCTATTTCTACACCCAGGTAGCCCAGTGCACTACCTAAATTTTGTGGTAAAGATGCCCCTTTCTTCCATTGGGAACTGTTTATTGAGAAGTTCCCATGGAAGAGCTCCACTTCAGTTAAGGGGAAACAACTCTGTGTTAGAAATGTATAAATGCACATTGCATTCTAACAAAGTTAATCATAATGTACAAGAGTTTAAATTCGGGGCAACCTGGAATTTTAATGGGCAACCTAGCTTTCATCCTAGGTTGCCACTGGGCAACCTGGCTCAAAAAAGTATTTCGTACACCGGATAAAGCAGATTTGTGCTGTTTCATCATGTACCACCATGCCTGATCCAGGGAGTAGACATCGAGACGGACACCTCCAAGGCCCTGGCGGTGTCGTTGGACCAGGCCACCATCCCCAGCGAGCCGTACTTCAATACGCTGCTGCGGATCATCTCCACGCGCTGCATGATGCAGGCGCTCTACTTCTGCAGCGGAACGCTTCCCGAGAGCGACTACTTCCACTACGGGCTGGCCACGCCCATCTATACACACTTCACCTCTCCTATCAGAAGGTACAGAATAGCCACACTATCTATGATATGTACAATGAAAAGACAACAACATCTAATATTATATATAATTATATACAATGTAGATCTCTATTATTATAAGATTATAAGACTTACAGTAGTGTACATAGGTACATTTCTTGTTTGTACTGCTATCATTATTGATCTGCACAAAATTTTATGTTCTTTATTCTACACTCATTTGAGTTAGGATGGAGTCAACAAATTTAGTAAATCATAAAAACATGCTAAAATCGAAGGGGATAATGATATGAAATTAGTATAGCAATAACATTTTGTAGTACATGTAACTTCAATCAATGGTTTCTGCCCTCAACATGCATTGTATACTGTATCCTATCGTATCATAGACACCAATTTTAACAAAACATTCTAAAACCAGTCTAAAACATTATGAGTAGATGTTGGATCTGCGTTATAACATTCATACATTTACAGTAGATGATACATACATGTAGATGGGTTTGTAGATGACCCCTAAAAGACAGATACTCCTGAACTACCACAATGGTTCGAGTGGCTGAGGATAGCTGGCACTTGACATAAGTCAAGTAAGCAAGATGTCTCCAGGGGTCGAAATATCCCTCTGTGTGCAACTTGGTGCAAGTAAATTTGGTGTCGTGCAACTAATTTTTTGCCGGTATGCATCGCGGTGCAAGTTTGCTTTATCCGCTGTTACTACCAGCTACCTGTAGAAATACCCGATAAAGAACTGGAAAGGGAACAAAACCATGAAGTTTTTATTAAAGTTACTACATGTACTTTTGGTTGTGTTCGTTTTATTTTTGGAGGGTACATCTATTTTTCTTCTGGTGCAAGTATTTTTTTTTCATCTGCACCAGTGCAAGTTGGCCCCAAAATCTATTTCGACTCCTGTGTCTCTGTTCCAAAACATGGAATGGCAGCACTTTTACAGTATGACTGTTGTCCATCCCAGTTTGAATCCCTGTTGACTCCTCACAGGTACTCAGACATCATTGTTCACCGCCTGTTAGCTGTAAGCATCAATGCGGACAAGTCCTACCCTGACCTGCTGGACAAGTACAAGTCTCAGGCCCTGTGTAACAACCTCAACTTCCGACACAAGATGGCGCAGTACGCAGGCAGGGCGTCTGTCGAGCTCCACACACAGGTGAGGTCTTTCAAATTCAAACTAGAATTTACGGAATGGATGTCAAAATTAGTTAGACAACAGCTACATGTAGTTACCTGACGATGTTTTGGTAGTGCTTTTGCTACCTTCTGAGGGACTTTCTCTTGGTTGTGTATTTCTACATCCATTGAAACTATTTGTGGATAATATTTACTGAATTGGGATGAGTTTGTAGAAGGCCTCGTGTAAAATTATGCCTTCCAAGATTGGATGATACTGACAGGTTAGGCCACACCAATTTAATTTGTTGCTTCTCGGATTCGCCGCTTCATTTTTTTCTGATTTGCAAAAAAAAAAAAAAAAATTCTGGTTCTAAATCAACTCAAAAATGCTCATATTTTGCCTCCAACAGTTGAAGAAAGTCCTTTTCTTCCTAGTTGTTACATCTACCAATGCAGTGGTTTGATTAAAAGTTAAAAATTCATTGTTTGAATTGTAAAAATTTTAACCCAGTCTTTTGTATTGACTTCATGGCACCTATTTTAGCATTTGGGGCTATAAAAGGATGCCCAGGCCTGTTTTTATTTTTATTTTTTTTTCGCCCTGTCGCTTCATATTTTTTTTGAAAAAATCCGAGAAGCAACTAATAAAATTGGTGTGGCCTTACAGAGGTTATACTGACAATGTAGGTAGCATTTAATCATTTCTTGCCAAAGGCTCTCTGCATTAACTTTGTGTTGGTTATGAATTGACCAACAGTCAACTGGTAGCTTACCTTAACATGTGTTGGCGAGTTAATGATTAATGATAATTGACAGTATAGTTCCCTTTACATAACTTGTTGCAGTTCCGATTCATGGCAACTGATGCATGTATGACTGTGGCCATGCAATGTGACAGACTGAAAACCTGTTAGTTTACTCCTGAATTTTAAACAATTTAATTACTCACCAAGTACCTGACATATATATATAGTAGAGGGGATTCATTCCTCAAGCTAACCGACATCTTGCACACGCAGTCGTCCCTCAGTAAGACATCTGGAGCCGCATAGTTCCCGTTTAGAACTTTTATTCAGCCTGTCACACACCAAATACCTGTATGTTTGACAAAAGGACAATGCTGGGTGCAACTTGAACCCTATTGTTACAGTATCAGGTGTGGGGCCTGCTATAAATACACAACAAAGCAACCACTGATTAATGATTACAAGCAGGTCTGGACCTGAGCAAAGGTTTCAAATCAACCAGTTTCGGTCACGTGACCTTCATTATGCACCAACCTTAACAAAAACATTGTTGTTCCATCAAATTTTATCTAAATTTAAAGCATATAAGACTTTTTCTGACAAGGAACTTTTGACCTAAAATTTCATCTGAAATTACTTTCAGTCTTCAGTAACTCTAGGACTCATTCAATGTGGAAATCGCTTCTATTTTCTATTCTTTGTATTGTGTATTTAGTAAACTTTGCCTTAAACCAGGGCTTACTTGAGAACGTTTTGGTCTTATTTGTGTTATGTACCTCACAATAAAGGAAATGAGTATCTAGGAAGATCTTAACTCTCCACCAGTTGTAACAGAATTAAGGAGATTTCTGTGATATCCTGAAATATTTTGAGAAAACACCCCGATGTTGTAACTACACTACAGCTGGTCCAAACCACGAACTAAAGCACCTGCTTGTGTCCATGGTTTATATACAATGAAACACAGCTTTAGTTATTGGCCGCGCAGGCCTTGGGGGACCCCAGACCTCGGTCTGGGGACAAACTGTCATGGACTTCGGTCCAGACACGTTGAATACTGAAGACGAGCATGAGCAAGAACAATGCATACAAGTTATACAAACCAGAACCCACTACGTTCAAAGCACGTTAACTGCAAGCAAAAGAATTGTTCAGAGCATGAAAACTTCGCAACCATTGTCAAGCCTTACACAAACCCTCCTACATTGTTGAACTCGTTATGAACCCTGTGAAAGCTACATACTATGAACAAGGAACCCTATGCAACCTACGTACTGTGAACAAACTGGACGGTTTGGGGGAACCATTGAGATCCTACGTCTTCAACCTGGTTAAACCCCCCGTGAAATCTAACCTGCGTCTGAATGAGTCCGCGGTTGCCTGACGTCCGAGAGGCGACCGCAGCCGTGGACTGATACGGCCATGATCTCGATGGTTCCTTTTGCTTTTGTTATGTTTATCTAATATTGAAGCTACATGTTCACATTGTATATGTAAGCTGCAATTGTGGGTAGCTTTCAAAGCGCTGTCAATGTCTCACGAGACAGAAGGATGTCTACAAGTGACTTTGGGCAGTGTTACAGTTTTTGTCACTGAAAAAATTACTGATGCTTTATTAGTAGATCTCTTAAGATTAGTAGGGACTATTGATACAATGTGTTAATTAACTCGTGGATTTTAAGCATTTTAATTACTGGTACCTGTCAGTTTGACAAAAGGACAATGTTGGGTGAACTTGCAGGGCGTGGCATAAATACACAACAAAGCAGGCAAACCAGTTTTGATCACGTGACCTTCATTATGCACCAACGTTAACAAAAACATTGCTATTCTATCAAATTTTGTCCAAATTAAAGGCATATGAGACTTTTTGTGATAAGAAGAGTACACTTAAAATTCCATTGGAAATCACTTTCCGTCTTTGTTAAATCTTGGACTCATTAAATATGTATTTTCTATTCTTTGTATTGTGTATTTATTAAACCTTGCCTTAAACCAGGGCTTCCTTGCAGACGTTTTGGTCTTATTTGTGCCATATACCTCACAATAAAGGAAATGAGTATCTAGGAAGATCTTTAGTTTCTACCAGTTATATCAGAGTTAAGGAAATTTCTGTGATATCCTGTTATATTTTGAGAAAACACCTCATGTTGTAACTGCACTACGGCTGGTCCAAACCGCAAACTAAAGCATCAGATTATGTTCGTTGTTTATATACAATGAAACACAGCCTTAGCTATTGGCCACGCAGGCCTTGGGGGACCCCAGATTTCGGTCTGGGGACAAACTGTCATGGACTGAACAGTCCAGACATTAATGCTGAAGACAAGCATGAGCAAGAACAATGCATACAAATTATACAAACCAGAACCGGCTACGTTCAAAGCACGTTAACTGCAAACCTTGCACATATACCTTCCTACGCGACCGCGTACTGCGACACGTATCTGGACGGTTTGGGGGAGCCATTGAGATCCTACGTCTTCAACCTGGTTAAACCCCCCGTAAAATCTAACCTGCGTCTGAATGAGTCCGCGGCTGCCTGCCGTCCAAGAGGCGACCGCAGCCGTGGACTGATACGGCCATGATCTCAATGGTTCCTTTTGCTTTTGATTGGAAAGTTTATCATATTGAAGCTAACATGTTTAGCTCAAATCATGGGTAGCTTTCAGAGTACATGTACTGCCATTTGTTTAATGAGACAGAAGGATGTCTACGAGTAACTTTGAGCAGTGTTACAGTTTTTGGCACTGAAAAAAATGACTGGCACTGCATTTAGTAAAAGTAAATCTCTATAGATACACTTTTTAAAAATGTGGCAGTCATAGGGTACAAGTTGAAGTTAACAATGTTGGGAACTGATTGATGATATCCACTGTATTACCTTACCTTGCCTTGTTTTTATAGTAACTGAAGTACAGCAAACAACCTTTCTCCCAGTAGTTGCCATGAAACGATATTACGAAGAAGATAAAGTGTTCAATTCACCGACTGTTGGGTCTGGGATAGAACCTGGGTGCATACTATGAATTTTCAAAGTAGTAAGGCCAAGGAAAAAAAATGTTGTGTTTCCTGTTTCGGTCCTGAAAAAATTAGGGTCGGTAGGTAGGGATTATCTTATTTTATTTTTATTTTTTATAGACTTTGCTGATTGGTGTGTTTATATAAGCAGAACATGGTGGAAAATCGATTGTGCAATATCATACAGTATTTCATCACTCAGACCAAAAAGGGGAATGTGACATGATTTCCGACGTTCCGTTTTTTTTTTTTTTTTTACTTGAATCGAAACTTTTTTAACGTTAACATGCAGGGTTCCACACAAAAATAAGGCTAGGGTCGGCGGTTATTTTTTGGGTTGGTCGGGAAACAGGAAACACAACATTTATTTTCCTAGGCCTAACAGACTGTAATAGGCAGTTTCAGGGGGAACTATTGGTATCCTGGTATTAATTCATCAGTGACGTTGCAGTTTCGGTGTCCCTCCACATTAACATGCACATGAATGTGTCCGAGGTTGCCTTGCACCTGTGACTAAGACTCGACAGCTTACATTGGTAAGAAAAAAATGATGGAGTTAAGTAGCATATTGAAGTATACATGTACATTGTACTCAGAAATCCACCTCTGAAATCAGGTGCATGCTACACAATTAAACCTCTGACCTGTCTTAATTTGCATAAGGGGAATCCCTGACTGAATTTAGTCTCTCTATATTCCACAACACAAGTTCTTGTTCTTTTGGTTACTTCAGCCTTGCAAATTAAAATCTTCTCTTTTGTTCTTTTCTCAATCATGCTTCATGAGTGTAAAGTAAAACATTTTGTTTTGCCTCAAAGGCTTGGTGTCATTTACTTAGTGTCAAAATGGTTCAAACCGACAGGTGTCAATTGTAGATAATGTTTTTTGTCTGCCTTGTCGACATTAGTCAACATTCTATCAGTAATGTTACTGAGCTACAAATTGAAGTTATTGAACCCAATGTCTACTTGCAATAACGGCTTGAAAAGGGTGACAACATAACTTTGTTTATTAAAGGGTCATGGCAAGGGCGTAGTTCAACTGCCAAGCTAGTTTCGGTCACATGAACTTCATTATGCACCTGTTGTTTGGTCTTGTTTCGGGTTTGGAGATATTTTGGAAATCTGAAGCTTGCATGGCGTTTTGTGGCAAAGAATCTTCAGTCGAAAACTTCATGAGATCTTGGTACATCGTTAAAAGGAAACCAGAACTTGTTTACTGAAGACAAGGCTTTAAATTTTGTGAGTTTTGCCTGGTATATGGGTGTTGACATGAACTATTTTCAAATCTAGGGGTTATTCTCCACACTACAATGAAGACAGACTTCAAAAGTGCTTCATACAGCAAGGAAGGCACAAGTTTTCTTTCATAGTACATTTCGTTGGGATGATTTAATTTTGGATCAGGGTAGTTTGACATAGAAAAAGATTTGAGGAATCATTTTTATCATAAAGGACACCCAGAACACCCCTGTGTCTGTCTTGGTTGGAATGTTCCAAACCACAAGGGAAAGTGTTCGCTTTTACCCGGGATATAAAAGCAAGAAGAAACAGTTTTCACATTGGCCGCGCAGGCCTTGGGGGAACCCAGACTTCGGTCTGGGCACAAACCAGAGCAAGACAAAACAAAACACAAACCACAACCAACAACAAACCACAAGCCACAAACCAATGGTTATGGTTTGGGGGAGCCATTGAGATCCTACGTCTTCAACCTGGTTAAACCCCCCGTAAAATCTAACCTGCGTCTGAATGAGTCCGCGGCTGCCTGCCGTCCGAGAGGCGACCGCAGCCGTGGACTGATACGGCCATGATCTCGGTGGTTCCTTTTGCCTTTTCACGCTTCCATCCCACAAAACTTTTCTTCATATGCCATACATGGTGTCTTTTCCTAACTCTCAAACATTAAGAGTCAAATAACAACCTGCCATTTGTTTGTTAATTGGCCAAAGGTTACTTAGGTTGCCCAAATGACCTGAAGTATTTCATTTGAGTTTCAAATGACACAAAATAATGCTTCAACTTCCTTCATGACATCAAAAAGTGAGGCGCTCTGATCATCATGACTGTTCTCTTTACTTATGCATTCTCAGTTTCAAATTCAGCTTTCCAGTAAGGCCACACTGATTTAATTTTATGGATGACATCCTCTGGGGACCACAAAACTAATGCGAGAGGGCGAAAAAAAAAATCCAGCAAAAAAAAAAAAGCTGCTTAACCACAGGAATACAAAGCCGGTATTGCGAATTGAACCACAGGACACACTGACTGCATCAAACAAACAAGTTTTTATTTGCAGGAGGTAGATGTAGATAGTCTTGTTCAGGTCTCATCCTCCTTCACAGCTTCCTCCTTCGTTTTACGATAAGCCGCCCTTTTGCGGCATTTATGAGTCGGCAGTCTGTACTGAGTTCCAGCCGAGTTCCGGAGTTTCGTGAAGCCTCGAAAGACATGATTTTTTAAAATTCTTTTTTTTTTAGAACAGGCGAAAATCAATGCGCGCGCGGATGTCATCCATAAAATTAAGTCGGTGTGGCCTAACAATATTTTCCCTGCTGAAAAAAAATCCCTGTGACCCTCTGGCCTTTTCATGTTCTGAAGAAAGATTACAGACAAGAAATCCTCGATAAGCTAGATTAGGCCTCTGACCACTCAGAGCTGATAGAAGTGAATCCTGACTAAGTGAACTGGGGTGACCTTTAGGTCAGGTAAAATATCAAGGATATTAAGATGGAGTTGAGCCAAATCCTAATTGTATATAATATTGTACTAGTGAGCCTGTTTTGATGTGGTAAAACAATTGTTTTTGCTATACAATATGCTATGGTGAACTATAACTCTCAGCTACAGAGGGTCATTGCCACACATCAACCAGAAGTACTCTACAAACACTTATGTCCCGTATCCTACCGCCACAGCCACAACACTCGTCATGCTAGCAGAAACACATACAGTTTAATGAAACCAAAAACGAACGCCCTGAAGAAGACTTTCATTTACAGATCTTTAACAGTTTGGAATACTTTGCCACATGAGGTACAAGCAGCAACCAAGAGTAGGTTTAGGCAGGAGTTGTTAGAGCACATGCGTACATAGGCCCATGTTGATAGGCACATGTGATGTTACTTTTAAATGTTAAGTTAAATGCTGTATGTAAATAATGTTGTAATTCCGATGTAGTGTATTTGTACTATTGTGGTGTATTTTAACTATTGTTAAGTATTTTAACTCCAGGAAGATTAGCTACATACTTGATTTTGTACCAATGTCTTGTGTGTCGCTAATGGAGTTTAATAAAGCACAAGCATAAGCACATAGCCACTGAAGGTTCCACAAAGTCAGGCTACAAAGTGCCATAGTAGCACACCAAATGAGTGGCTAATCAACAGCTCACGGCTGCCAATAGTTTTTTCTTAGTATTCTTGCAAATCATATTAATTTCTTATTTTTCCAACATCTTATGTTTCAGCTCTTCTTTAAGAACAAGGTGACAGAAGAAGAAGGCTTTGTCCTGTTTGTGAGGAAGAATGCAGTCCAGGTTCTCATCCCCAAGTTTGGTTTCGAGGGAACGATCTTCCTGAAGGCCCAGGATGGGAGAGGGCAGGATAGCCCATTTGTGTTCAATGAAGAGGTCATTTGTTTTCTTGTTTATTGTGATGTTTATGCTTTGTTTGTTTGTTTGTTTATTCAGGAACCTCCATTAGTGTACAATGTCATACATGAATACACTTATTCTTCCTGGAGTCCTCTTAAATATAAAATACATGGTCAACTGCATGTTGTTGGTAATTGACTACTTCCAGCTCCAAGTGTTTGTCTGTAGGGCTCTAAATAAGCAACCTGCAATTTTACAGGCCCCAAAATCAGACTCCGCATTATGAATCATATTTTAGCCTCATCATCATTGGTCCACCGTATTGGTTGGGGTTACGGCCTGGTAGCAACTTACTAAAGTCTAAACTGTACTAGCTTCAAAGATGTTCTTGTTGTGCTCCATGAAACCAGAGTTTCTAGAAATAATACTTTTGAGTTTCATAAAAAATCTGGATGTAAAATATATTATCGAGTTTCCTGGCTGCTTTTCATTGACGTCATAAGGGAAGAGGTAAGGGTTAGACAAAATAAGCAATATAATTCATATTGTTTAACATACTGTTTAACATATGGATAGAATATAGATAGATTGAGTTCATCAGGCCAAAAAAGCTGTATCAGGACACAAGAACATCAGCTTAGATTTTTGCAGAAATTCTTTTGAAATCGCAAGAAATTTCTGACCTCTTGCAATATCGCAGGTGATAGAAAAAAGTGTTTTGAGCCCTTCATCTGACAGGCGGTTTTGATTGACAGGAGTCGTCGCAGACTGCAGGTGAGGTGAAGCTGCGGATGTTTGACCGTGTGGTGGTGCAGATCACTGTGGAAACCTCCCACATCCAGCACCAGAAGCTCAGGATCAGGCTCGTCAAGCCAGAGGTGGGCACAGTAAAGTGTACATTAAGGCCACACTGATTTAATTTTATGGATGACATCCTCTGGGGACCACAAAACTAATGCGAGAGGGCGAAAAAAAAAATCCGGCAAAAAAAAATGCTGCTTAACCACAGGAATACAAAGCCGGTATTGTGAATTGAAGCACAGGACACAGTGACTGCATCAAACAAACAAGTTTTTATTTGCAGGAGGTAGATGTAGATAGTCTTGTTCAGGTCTCATCCTCCTTCACAGCTTCCTCCTTCGTTTTACGATAAGCCGCCCTTTTGCGGCATTGATGAGTCGGCAGTCTGTACTGAGTTCCAGCCGAGTTCTGGAGTTTCGTGAAGCCTCGAAAGACATGACTATTTTTTTTTTTTTTTGAGAACAGGCGAAAATCAATGCGCGCGCGGATGTCGTCCATAAAATTAAGTCGGTGTGGCCTAACCTTTAACATACCGAGCTACATGTAAGCTACTTTTGGAAACGACTGACAATCCTTTTCCTTTCAGAAAGGATTGTCGTTTCAGTGTAGGTTCCCAAACGCTGTGATTTGGACTCCCTATGCTATGATTTAGGCCCCTATACATGTATACTGTCTTTCAACCAGCATAGGGGTGTTTCTTTTTGTACAATACAAAATGTAATGTTGTAACCATGATTTTGACACTATACCAAAAGATAGCTATATAACCTACATGTATAACTATGTTTTCATGCCTGTATTCTTTGTATGTCAAACAATTCTCTGTCATGTTTGTGCTGTTTTTTTCACCAGGTACCTGGCTTCAGTGTCCCTCCAGTCTGCACCAGTGATAATGTGGAACCTCCAGTCAAAAAGGTTAAAACGTGACCTTTTGCATAACGGCCATTGACATTTGTAATCCACTTCATAATAAGTCCCTCAGACGTCTGTCGCCGACATGTGGCTCAGCTTCTTTCCCCTTTCTAAGGTCCATCAAAAACAGTATTCTTCATACTAGAGCTAGACTAAATGTCAACTGTCAGTACTCTTGAAGCCGACATCACAGAGCAGTAAAAGAGCTTGCCTGATGAGTTTGGGCAGCAATACAACCTGTGCCCTGACGATTACTGCGCGATTTCGAGGGATCGCAGAATGTTCATAGGTTACCAAGTCCATTCCGTGTAATGGTAAATTTTCAGGCAAAAAATATGCTTGACTCTCTGGTGAACAACTGCACTTTATGAAGGGAACTTGACAGAAATTATATTTGTAGTGCCATATCTCTGGTACATGTACAGAGCTCGAAATACCCGGTGGCGCACTGGCGCGGCGCCACCTGATTTTGCTTGGCGCGACTTATTCCTAAACTCAGGTGGCGCAGCGCGCCACCTATAATTTACGGTAGGGACGTCACTGCTGCGACACCGCTCTTCCCCAGCTGCTACATGTAACATTATCCTTGCGCAAACGAAGAACATGGCGCACGTAACACCACCCGCATAAGTGTGCCGCCATGTAGAGGCGTGGCATTCCCACGGCGGCAGCCCTGTGATGTTGCGCCTGGATCGCGTGTACTCGCTGCCGCGGAAAATTCAATTAACTATCCGCCAATCACTGCGAGTCGGCGAGCTCAGTTGGTATCAAGGACGTTCATGGTTGGTATAAAACCATTCCCACTAAAATATACAAAATCCAATCATGCAAACAGATTCTTTTGTATCTAGATGTCGTTCATTTAGTTAAAAACAAAATAATTGCTCTTCAGATATCACTGATTGTTCGTTTATGGTCGTTTTTGAACATGAAAATGTAGCGAAAACTTTCCTTTGTTTACAGCGGCTTGGGTTTTCCCGCGTCGGTTGTCTGTCTCTGCCATTATGCCAATGTGGTAGTCAGCAGAAAATTTGCTCCTTTTAGGCTTATATCTTTAATGAAAAACCCATTGTAGTCTTAGATTTACATCTTAAACGTTAATAGTAATGTATTATAACGGTTTTAATAGCGTATTTACGCTTTTTGATGCTATAAAATAAAAGAAAATTTACCTCATTTTAATACATTTACCTCCGTAACAGTGGAGTCTTCTGATGACCCCAATTGACCTTTCTTTCCACTATGCCAGCGCCATTTTGACAAGACGAAAACTCATTTTCTCAGCCCAAATTTCTTGAATTATCCCCACGAAAAACGGAAATTGGGCACATATTTATGCGTTTTAAGGAATTGTAAAACCAAATATGGATATTTTTTAGTTTTTTTGTAGAGAAAATTGCTGTAATCTTCGCCGATTCCACCGAATGCATAAAAGCACCATGCGCCACGCACGGCCAGGCGTTTTGGGAAAAGTCGGAAACGCAGAAGGTGACCGTAGACACTTCGTGTCAAAATGAAGGTTTCTTTATTTCAAATACATATGGATTCTAAACTCAATTCACATTTTGATAATGCAGCGGTGAAAATTACCACAAGGTTCAATATAACGTCCGGAAGGGTGGCGTTACGGCCGTGGTGCTGAGCGGGTTACGGCCAGCCCTTACGGCCAGCCCACAGCGGTCGGCCGCGACCGCAATCAGCAGTGTTGATATGCCGGCGGGACCGGAATGGGGTGACCGCTGGCTGCGTTGGACAGGTGACCGCTATAGCACAATCCTTAATGCTTAGGTCAATCAAGGAGCTTCTACAAGCTCCTTGGGTCAAATTATGGGAAAAATTCAAGGGACCGACAAAATGTGACCGCAATGGCCAGGTGACCTCTATACAAAGGTGACCGCTAGTACAGGTTTGACTGTATATATATTCTTGTGATTTTGATACACAGACACAGTGATTGAGAGCTCAAAATACTACAATCTGTTCTAATATACCCCCCTCAGCTTAATACCCCCCCCCCCCTGCCCCAGTTAAGCTGCCAGGTCCAAAAAAATAACCAACAGTCATAACTTGTTTTCATATCCTTTTTTTTAAGTTAGGCATACAAAGCCCAAGTATACAGATGCTGTAGTTAACATTTCAAGACATTGAAAACATGTAAATGTGGCATTGATTCTTTATTAAAACGTTGTTGTTTGAGAGCTTTTGTGTTCTTTACATTACTTTATTTTATAACATAAAACTTAAGTAGTTATTTAATAACTAGAAGAAAACGTAATAGATATAAGTAGCAGATTTGAAGAAAATGATAACTTGGAAGTGTTGCCACTTGAATACTGATGGCGCCACCTGGCTTTTGACTCAGGTGGCAACATGCGCCACCTGGCTGAAAAAAGTATTTCGAGCCCTGATGTATACAGTTAGTTGTACGCTCACCAATATTATTTGCTCATTAGTTTTTGCTGACATGGGCCTGGTGTGGTATAGTGATAAATATACAGTGATCTTTTTAAACTTGATCATTTAAGAGGGTTAACATTTTAGTGTAAGTGGTATCATGTACAGTATTATGTACATACATGTGTCCATTACTACTCTGTTTTGCAAGTGACAGTCACATGTAATCAGCATACTATGTTTTTACATTTTAATGTCTAACAAATGTAATGTTCATTTTCTTTTATGTTTTATGTGTTTATGTTTACCAGACGTTCAAGTTAATTACAGCATGATTTTGACACACAACTAACTTCTATCACTGTGCAGTTATATCTTTGTGAACATGGTTTATGACCAGAAATAGACACACCATTATCAGTCATCTTAAGGCTCGGTCACAATAAAATATCATCACAGAATCATCCAAAAATCCAGTCGACAATTTATCAATCAGACGATGTGCTGTATACATGTAAAAGTTTTGCTGCTACATATATGCCATGTACAGTTGGGATCTAAAGAAACCAAGGCACCAGAAAAACCTGATGCTATTCATGTATCCCACTATATTTGCTCAAGGGTTAGTTTTTTTGACATGCTGAGATTAAAATGGCCGCTGCATTCGACATCTTGCAAAATCAGAACCATTATTGCTTTCCAACAGCAAATTGTACCATCCAAATCAATGAAGTTTTCACAACAAAGCAAGAATAATTGTCCAGGTGTGAATTGTATAGAAATAGTAAAGAAATAAAGTAGAGGGGTCGTTAGGTTGGGACATCAAATTCACCCTAAGGCCACACCAATTTAATTTGTTGGTTCTCGGATTTTTCCAGAAGAAATATGAAGCGACCGGGCGAAAAAAAAATAAAATTAAAAGAAGCCTAGGCATCCTCTGATAGCCCCCAAAGCTACGATAGGAGCCTTGATGTCACCATACCAGGCTGGTTTAATTATTCAAACAATGAATTCTAAACTTTTATCAAACCAGTGCTTGATACATGAAAGAAACTGTAAAACAACGCAGACAAGGAGCTTTCTTCAACTGTTTTTGGCAAAATAGGATCATTTTGCAGTTAATTCAAAGCCTGAATCCAATTTAATTTTTATTTGCAAAGCAGAAAAAAATGAAGCGGCGAATCCGAGAACCAACAAATTAAATTGGCCAAATAAGTTTCATTGACTAATTTTACATGTTTTTAATTCTCAAACTATCCAATATTCTTATAACAAAGAACATACAACATAGCAGACCACCATTCGGTATGACTTGTTTTATTATACCAAAGCAGATGACAAAGTGGCAATATCATAGGAAAGGTCGCTACATTTGTCACTCCTCAAGTAGACGGCCAAATGGCATCAGTGGGTAACAATTGTGCAATAAAGCTTGTTTTATGGCACCAATTACATGTACCTCTGCCAAGGACATATCATTTATACTGTTGTGTGGTTATCAGTAGATTTTTATGATCTTTTTTTTTGCCTGGGGAAGAAATTTGTAAACAACTGGGAAGGATGTTCAGACCCAAAATGTTTACAAGGCAAAAGTCAACGCGACCTTGGCAGAGGTTTACACTCCTCAAGTTCTTTCTGGTTGAATTCTATACTTAAGTACAACTTGCCTGATGGAATGTTTAACTTTACTGAGTGAAGTCTTCCCTTTTAAAGACAAAAGCAGCCTGTAGCATTTTATAATCACACGATCAGCCATTGACATATTTTCACTGCCAGGTCGTAACCAGTTTACTACAAGATGCTCTAGACTATGCCCAGTCAAACTGGCTGTTACTTCTTTTGCACTTGACACTCTCAACACACGCTCAATTTTTTTCTAGCTAAGCCTTTCAGGCATAAGAAAATTCTGCCACTACTTCATAAGCTTAACCATATCCTTGCACAGCTACTTGTCTCATGATCACTGGAATGCTTTAACAGATTGAAGGTATTATAATCCTGCAGACCTGCACTGACAATCTAATGTTATTGTATAAAACTGAGCAAAGCTCATCAGCTCTTGTTTGCCTTAGATTCTGTTTCAAACCTTTAGTTTGACAAATCGAATGGTTAGACTAATTATACTGGTAGTCTTTGCCTATCAGATTTTTTTGTCTTGCG
Source organism: Branchiostoma floridae x Branchiostoma japonicum (assembly GCA_013266295.2). Classification (NCBI taxonomy): domain Eukaryota; kingdom Metazoa; phylum Chordata; class Leptocardii; order Amphioxiformes; family Branchiostomatidae; genus Branchiostoma; species Branchiostoma floridae x Branchiostoma japonicum. Next base: position 13,559,053 of record CM023827.1, read on the forward strand.
GTTGCAGACAGGAGAGTTGAGTGGATTTTTTTAGATTACCTGTTTGGTGGAGTCTGACTTGTACTGTAACAAGTAACAGTCATTCGAGTCATTCTTGATTAACGGAACTGGAATATTAATTGAGCAAATATCTGCCAAAAGCTTTTCCATAATTGCTCCTATCATTATATGGTTACAGGAGTACAAGGGTTTAATAAGTCCTTGGCATCACCAAGGTGAAAATGATGATATAGCACGACTTCAGATTTTTGCTCCTTTTAACACACTTGCTCACAATAACCCATTTCTGCACACCATTGAAGTCTGTCATCCTGAGGAAAATGCCAACTCGCAGTGGGGAACCATTGTTCCTGTTCTTATTAAACCATAACTGCTGTAGTTACCTTTTTTGGGAATGGCAAGTCAAGAACCTAACGGTTACGCCTTCTATATCATCTATCCTGCGTATCTTATTCAACTTTCTGGAATCATTTAAGTTTGAAAAACAAAAACCTTAAAACTGACGTCAACAGCACATCAGCAAAAACAGAAAAAAAGGAGTCAAAGAGTTTAACCCCTTCAGTTAGTCAAAAGCCTTAAAATTTATCACCAAAAAGCAGAATCACCTGTACCAAAATTAGTCAGAAACATTTCCAATCCCCTTGCTCAGAGATGCACTCCAGGATAAGCTAGTAAGATTAACTTGACCTATCTTATCTAATCTAAGAATTGTAGAAAAGTACTGGACTACAAAATGTTAGAAATGTTGTGAAGGATGTAGCCCTGTAGTTTTTACTGGGCCTTAAGCCTTCTTCTCCTCCTCGATTTCTGAAAGTAAAAAGTTGAGATGAATTAGTGTTGACAAGCTGTGCAACAGAATTCATTGGTTTACAATAAACAAAACACTTTCCTCACTAAACCATTTACTTATGGCTTCTACAGTACTGAAACAAAACAAAACAGAACAGAACATTCTACATGTATGTTTCCCTGTCTAAACTGTGGAAATGACTACTGATGTAACATGAAAATTAGAAGTGGGCTAGCACAACTGTGTGGCCCAAGGGATATAGAAATGGACAATGGCACCCCTCTGTACACCAACTCAGTCTAATAATTCATGACGATAATGACTCTTGCTCTACTAGATTGGCACACAATTTGCTTACGTTCCTTAGTTGGGAGAACGTTTTTCTCCGCAGTTTCTGCATGTTTCAGTTTGCTTTTGTCAAACCCAGACACTGCTTCTGCTGTTATGGCGGCCCTATCTTTGTGCATCTCTGGAACAAGAAAACAATAAATCACATAAAATACATTAATTATAATCAATGGATAGCTTCACAGTCAGTCATCATCAGCTGTCACTAAGACCCCGTTCACACTCAAAAAAGTAATCCGGATTTTACTCGTCGATTCGGATCAGAATTCATCAATCCGGATCATTTTTTGGAGTGTGAACTCTCCAAATCGCTTCAATTTCCTCCGATCCGAATCAAAAATAATCCACCTCAAGGAGGTAGTTCAAGACGTTTGCAGCGGATCCGGATTGGATGTAACTGCGAGTGTGAACGCAAAGTGAATTGGCTTCTGACTTGCTTCGCTGGTGGGATGCAATGTGCCACAAATACCAGAACCTATTGGGTTCTAATATGCAGTGTACATGGGACAAGGACCTTGTGTGATGCTATAGATACAAATTGCCAATGAAGTATGAATAGAAAACATGCAATATATTCCGTTACTAACGTTACACTCACGTGGAATGGCGAGTGGAATGAGTGAATGTTACACCCGCTGCACAATATCAGCCTTCATGCAACGGGAGCTAAATCCTGGCCACCTAAACATGTTCAAAGAGGTGTCCTCTGTATTTCTGCTAAGATTCCATGGTGTACACACTTTTTGAGTTCCTTTCTTTTGCAAAATTTACAGCAGAGTTGCAGCGGCTCCATGTTCAAGGTGGTGGGCTCTAATCAAGTGACTCCTCAATCCACTACGAGTGTGATGCAATTCAGATCGGCAAAAAGCAGTGTGAACGGTCTTGTCGATCCGGATTGATAATTTTTGATCCAAATCAACCTTTAATCCGGATCATTTTTTTGAGTGTGAACAGGGTCTAAAGCCTGGCTGCAGCTGATCATTGGGGCACCACAGACACTCAACCATTGCATTATACAGGCTATATCACAGCAAAGACTTTTGGATGTATATGTATATGGCTATTGAAGCACATGATCCTACCCTAGGCCTTACAATGAAAACAATCACTTGTGCAATTTTAAGGAATAGACATGGCAAACCCAAACAATATCACACCACATTATCTTGGTTACCCGGTATCTCACCTTCAGAATCGTCTAACCCTTGGGAGACGGGGGACAGCTAACGTTAAACCGGATAGTGTTTAGTTTTCAGTTTATTTATTTCACCAGCTGTTGCTCTCAGGTCAAAACAACCTGTTTTTCAGGCAATGCTGGGCATACAATGAAACAGACTATACAATATTACGGAATCACAAACAATACAAAATGACATAACAACAGCAAAACAAAACTCAGAAAGTTTCACCTCTCCGTACTATTATAACATCACAGTTCCTGTATGAATTTTGCCTGTCCCAAAGTCTCACGTTGATTCAGTGACAGGCTATTCCACATTTGGGGGCCATAGAACCTTAAGCTCCCCCTGTAGCAGGTCAGACTTGCTACAGGACAGTCTAACTGATGGGGGTCCCAGTCGGCGAGCAGTGAGTGAGTGAGAATCATGTGTTATTGATAAGAATGATAACATTTTAGTCTGATGGTTCTTGTTGTCTTACCCTCAGCATCAGGCTTCAATTGCTTGACATTGGTCTCTGCATGCTTTAACTTGGATGCATCCAGTCCCTCTAGGATCTTTGAGGATCGCTCTGCAGCCTTCTCCTGGTTAATGGCTATGAAATAATAACAGTTGGAGAATTAATATCATAATAATTATTGACCTCATGCATCTCTCTTATCTAGAAGTCAGCAGAAAATGCTGTGTAACAGGGATTGAATTTTTTTTTTCCTGGGGAGGGGGGCATTACTAGAAAACATTATATTATAACACACACTGTCAAGTTTGTTGTACTTACTAGTTTCTGTAGGCAGAGGGTTCTTCTCTTCAGTCTCCACATGCTTCAGCTTGCCAGCGTCAAACTTGGTCACTTCAGAAACGTCTGGTTTGCTCATCCTGGCTGGTAGATTTGGTCACTTGACGTCAGATAAAACTGAAGAAGAAAAATTGACATACATGTAACTAGAGGTCAACGATCTCATGCCTTCGTCAAAAGATGTTATCGTTATATAACTTAAGAAGGAAGAAGTGATATATTAGTCCCCCTAAATATGGAAGTTGGATTGTGAAAATTACCCCTGCCGATGCAGTCTGCAATCGTGCATTGGGCAAGGGAAAAACCAGCTGTGCAGGCTGTAAGGCAACACCGCCTGCAGCTACATGGACTATCCCCTCTGGGACTTTCTCCCTCTGGGACAGCCTGTAGCCCATGTGTCACAATGAAGGTAGAGTATCATGGAAGGTAACTGAATTATAGAATTGCTTCATTTATTATGCAAATTAGATCATAATTTGCATAATTGTCATCTTATTATGTCAAGCATCACTTAAGCTACCTACACACTAAATATCAGGACGATCCGTCGACCGGTTATTGAGTTATCCTACTTTAAACATTTTCATACAAATGCTCCTGCAGTTCCAGAGCAAGCCGCTAGGGGGCCCAAACTTATGTCACTTCTTCCCGAGCACAAGACCTATCTACCATCCAAAAATCATGACCCTAGCTCCTCCAGATCACCATATTTCAAAACCGGAAGTACCGCTGCAGTACCATAACGAGCCGCCAGGGGGCCCATATTCCTATCACTTCTAGGTCTCATCAAGACCTACCAACCTACCAAATATGAAGACAATCCATTTAAGCCTTCTCGAGTTATACTGTTGACACTCACACACACACGCACGCCCATGAAAACATACCCTTCTTGACGAAGGCAATTAGATACGAGTATCAAACCCACTGAAAATGGTGCCCTTATTGTTATGGTTCTAGAATAGTGCCAAAACTAGGAAGACCACAAACCACCTGCTCTGCAACTAGAATTCCTATATAGCTGGCCCTATTTTCTCCTCATTTACGTAAGTACAGACAGATACCAGATCTCCTTAGAGAGTATGATGTACACTGTACATGGAAATGTGTGTAGACAGTTTCCAGTGATAGGTGAGCCGGAACACTCTACAGACTACCATCCCTGGTGCCCTCCAATTCCACATGGGACTGGGACAACTAATCATAGTGTCATCTTCCTCCCTGGAATACCTTTTGCAAGTCATGAATGCATGTCGTTATTCAATATTATATAGCATTATGATGTACGTATTCATCTCTAAGAAAAGTAGACTAATATTTCTAACGAAAAAAAATCAACTGATAATGTACTAGACATGTATTGAAGAAAGACTAACTTATTTAGATTATATACTGTAAATTCATCTAAGTTCATTCACAGTTTTCAAGTTTGCAGTGAGCAGGCCTGGGGGGGGAGGGGGGCATGGAAGACAAAATACAGTACATGTACACCATATGATAAGTTCACAGTCATTGCAAAAACCGCAGACTTTAAGTCACTGCAAACATTTCAGGACTTACAGTCTTTTACTTTTCCTGTGACTCAAGAACACGAATTGTTTCTTGACCTTGAAAGAATTGGGACAACAAGCACACTTCATTACACGTCTCCATGCAAATTTGTCTGGCCCACGTGCCCTAAAGGTTCACCATGCAACCAAGCATGCATGGAATGCACTTATATCAAGAGCAGTGTGCTTTCCCCCATTCTTATTCTGCTCACCTAATACCGCTGTCTGAATGACTTATAAGATACCATCTATCATTGCAAAGATGGTGATCCCCCTAGAACAAGCTTTCTCCATCAAAACTAGCGGTGCACGTTTCGTTTGCACAAAGAAAGGCTTTGCCTCCAGACAGTTTTCCTCATAGATTAGAGTTCAGACATAGTTCAACAGGATGACAAAGGCACGACGTGCTAACATGCTACACCCGTCTGAGTACACGTACTGTGCCTCCACATTTGCAAAGACTACGGTAACTAGAATGCATAGCAACATATAGTTGTATATCCTGAATTCTTTTTGCAAGAAATATCTATTATACACATTGTACTTACCAACAGGAACAGTACTGTGTGATCAGCTGGAAGTTGGCACTAGCACTGAGTTCTAACACGCTACAGGCTGGGAAACAGGAAGTAGCTTACAGAGTGATGTCATATATAGGCTTACCCAGGCAGGAAATTCTGTACATATAAGGTCATGTAACATCACCTGGTTGGATCAGGCTCGAGCTCCTACCATGGAGGGTGCATTCTTGCCCCAAAATGGGGAACTGAAAAACCTTTCTTCCCCCGACAGATATCCTAGTTTTGACTCAATCCTTTCACAATTTTACAAAATAAAAAAACGAAATACATGAACTGTATTTTGTTCAAGCTAACAAAGAACAAACCAGGTATATGCATATAAGTTAATATATGTCCACAAGTTTTGAACATAAAAAATTGTTATAGACAGCAATGTCCCTAATTTAACAATGGTATGACCTAGAGTATACCCATGGGAGAGGGTGACTCATACCCATCTATCTTTATTGCGCATGTATAACAGGTGCTGCAAACTTTTCCCACGATACTCCAAAACACATCTGGTGATCAACATGAGATCGAACATGCACTGTGGCCAATAATGACAAATAACTGACCTTATCTATTAGGAAGACTCTTAGCAAGGAATATAATCTGTAACCATCTCGCAACCTTTTTTAATTTTCTTATTGAAAGCACATACCTGAATGGTCATGTTCTTATGTATCCCAGTTTGTACAACTACAAATGTATTGAATCTAGCAACCCTTTTTTAATCATACCGCAGTAAAACTGCCTTCCAGAAACTGATCACAAGCAAAACAAAAGGCATCAGGGGCATATCCCAGTTGATCATTTGTAAAACCAACCTTCCTTATCAAGCTATCAGCAGACATGGACGATGTGACAAAACAATGCAGGAAGGCAATATGGATGTCTTGGTGCAAACTTGAGCAACAATGTAACGTGAAGTCCTTACCTGAGAGCTTTTCTTCCTCGGAACACAAAGGTCGAAAGAGACCGTTCTATGTGTGCACCAAGAGTTAATCTACATGTAGCTGTGTATGTGGGTGGACACCAATCAGGTGTTGCACACTACATCAAACTTTTCCCACGACACTCCAAAATGCATCTGGTGATCATCATGAGATCGAATATGCACTGTACATTACGTGTTTTGTGCGGCCATTTCTTGGCCAATAACAAAAAATAGCTGGCCTTATCTATTAAGTAGACTCATAACTTTGAAGGAGTGTCATCTGTTACCATCTCGCGACCTTTTAGGTCGTTTAATACTGGTCAAGTGCATACCTGAATGGTTATACTAATGTTCTTGTGTTTCCCAGTTAGTACAAGTACATCCAGCAACCTTTACAATCGTACCAAAGTCGAACTGCAATCCAATACCGGTAACTGCCCACAAAATGAAAGCTAAATCATGGACAAAACTAATACCTTAGTTACTTACCAGCATTCCCAAGTACACCAAAGATATTACTGTGCTTCAGACATGGACAAAGTGACACAACAATGCAAGAAGGCCATATCCGATGTCTTGGTGCAAACTTAAGCAACAACGTACATGTAACGTGAAGTTCTTACCTGCGAGTTTAGCTGTTCTTCCTCGGAACACAAAGGTCGAAAGAGACCGTTTCATGTCCTCACCAAGAGTTAATCTAGCTGTGTATGTGGGTGGACACTTCTCAGGAGTTGCTCACTTGGTTTTAGGGGGTGTCTATTTCAAACCATTCCCCCCTCCCGCCCAATAGATCAACTTAAGACTTCTTGAGTTAACTTGTCACCACCAATATATGATTATTGGGTACACTGTTTTCAATTTCCATAGAAAAGTAGGGTTCTGCAACCTCATACCTTCGCCAAATGATGAATTTTAAATGTTTCTCATTAATTATGCAAATAGGATCCTTATTTGCATGAGTTACTGTATATCAGTTGATCATATTCTCCACCCAATGACAGTCTTTGTAGCATTTCCACATAAATTACGCAAATGAGGTTCTGATTTGAGTAGTGTTTCAATTTTTGGAGGAAGGGGAGGACCATTTTTAAACCAAGGTGACAGGTAACATAAAAATTTTGATCCAGACTTTTCACCATTCCACCCCCACTAAATGTTGCACAGTCCCTAACATAAAACATTTACATGTAAGTTGATAGGGTCAGTCAGCAAGGCCTTGGAAGACCCAAAACAGTGTTCAGGAACATGTTGCAAACAGGAATGAACTTATGAAGAAGTCCATTCATGTTTCAACAAAGTAAATTTTGTTTGAACCATTCTTTATTCATGAGAATTGCTGAAATCAACCTGCAGGCTGCTTTCCATTGAGGCCACGAGGGAAGATGTATTAAAGGGCCAGACAAAATGTATAACAAAGATTCACTGTAGAACAGACAAAGATGTAACTTGGCTGTCAAAATGTTTGCTTTATCTTGAGAGTTGACACTCTACAACTGACACTCTGCTGCAAAATCACTCTGGCAAGAAACAGATGGTTTGGGTCAATGTCTTCATTTGAAAAACGTGAAGAATTCCTACCTCCAGCCCAGGTATGCCGAATATTCCGAAATGTGCAGAACCAAAAACAAATAACCCTGGGGAACTGCATTCTTTTATGTTAGCTTGTCAACTTTGACGCTGCATTTATGGAAATGCCTTTTTTTTATGCTGAAACCTCTGAGTAATATATTGAAGCTTTTAGTGAGAAGTCAACAGTCACCGGTGACAATGTTCCGTCTTTGCCAAAAAAAGGACAGCGTACTACGTACTTGGCAGCTGTTTCTAACGTAGTCTTTCTGACTTGTCATCAACTGTTCTGGTGGGTTCTTGACTTCATAAACCTACAGAATCAGGGTTCTATGTAGACTACATACATATACAACCGAGGGGCTTGCCTTTTATGTACATGTACCTAACTTACAACTAGGGGCTTGCCTTTTATGTACATGTGTATGTACCTTACATGTACGTACAACCAAGGCGCTTGCCTTTCATGTAAATGAACCTAACATACAACAAAGGTCCAAGAAGCTTGCCTTTCATGTACATGTACATGTGCCTTACATATAACCAAGCCCCAAGGAGCTTGCCTTTTATGTGTCTTGTGCAAAGATCCACCCACACACATTTACTTATACCTACCTCAACAATGACCTCAGCCCTTATGATTGCTGCAATTACAAAGCTAAGAGTGGGTGTGATCTCACTTGTGCCTCACAACCAAAGACTAACCCTAGCTACTATGATATGAGTTCAGCTATGGAAAAAAACTCCCACCTCAATAAATAAGCCAACTAGTCATTGTTTAGAAACATTACCAGAAATCATTGAACTTGCGGAAAGCGGTTTCATACATTAATCCACCATCATTCAATAGCTGCGTGTGATGTAGATTCATGAATATGATGTAGATTTATGAATATATGCTTAACAGCGAATACATGTACTCTATCTATATGAAGTGCAGTAAAACCTGCTTGACATTTTGAGGGAGTGTTTGACTCTCCAACAGAGAATTGTTTTGCTCTATCAAAAAGGTTATAGTTAAGCACACTCTTATAATTTTATATACAGAATGGGTTCTCATGAATATGAGTGACAAGGTGAGCTGTATGACTTCTGTAACCTTTTTTATATTCTTCTTTGGCTGCAGGAGTGCACTTTGTATCACCAAATTTTAGGATTTGAGAAATATGTGATTGAATGTTTCACATTGCAAGTAAGGGACTTCTCAAGTCCACTTTAACAACCTCTCAAAATGTCAGCTTAAATGTGTGTGACTTCTAGTCAAGTCTGAATAGTATATGTATTTGGGTTAAGATATTATCTACTGGCTGCCAATATTAGTCAGAAAATACTACCCCAACCTCTGCTTGGAGATTACATGTAGGTGCACCAAATCCCCTGCCCCAAGAAATATGAAAGGTTCAGAAAAATATGAGATAACACATTAACCTATCCCTGCTGCCTATAACCCTGGAACTAATATATATTTGGTGCCAAAAGGCAGCTTCAGCAGGGAGAACCTTGGCTTAGATCTTGCCCACTGATAAGAACCACACAACCATTATGGAGGCCAGACAACATGGCTTTCTTCAAGGACACTCACTTGTACATGTCTGGCTGCTACACTTCACAGGTCTTAAACTTTCAGCTTACAAAAGAACATATCTGTGATGTTTTAAGTGACGTTTGGTAACTGTAAAATGGTTGCAAAGACACTTGCAACGATCAGTAATCACAACCCAGCACACAAGAGCAGGTGGTCTACTCAGACACATCAACTTGATCAAGGCCACAGTTATAAATACATAAATCATTCCAAGTCACACCAAATTACCTAATGACATTTTGGCACACACGAATACCCCAGAGAACAATTGTTGGTTCCACAAAAGACAACATAGCTGCTTCAGCTGGCATTTATATAGTATATCATGTATAGCTTGAGGCAAAACACTAAGCTGCTACAATCAGCAAAATCTTGAATTTTTGCACATTGCCAAAAAAGTAGGTCAGATACTCCTGATTTCACCTTAAGCAGTAAAATATCCTCTGATATTTAAGATAAGGTAAGGCCAGCAGAAGGTTAAGCTATTCTTGCCAGCTGGTCTACATTTCGGCATGATAACATCAAGGCCAGTAGAGGGACATTGTTTATGCCTGGGAAGCCATGTTGGATTACTGGGGACAGGCAGCGCTAGCCTTTCTCCAGGCCTTCAAGCAAATGTCCTTTCAGAATTTCCTTTACAAAACAAATCTGAAAGAAGAAAGTAAATTTCGGCATTGTCAAAAGTTTCCCTTGAATTTTGAACATACATGAAAAAACTCTTAACTCTTTTATGAGGGTGTATAGGCAAGTTATTCTTATTTCCCACCCTTTATAAGGAAAATTATTTAATTTCACATAACTTGTAGTAGAGGTGGCAAACATTTTTCCACAAAATGTAGCATTCTCTTCTATAAGTTCACGTAATTCGTATGAAAAACTCCTTTAATTAAGTGTTGTCAGGACCCCCCTCCCAATGCAGGCCTCCTCAAAAATAAGGCTCAGGACTTTCCCGTCCGACCAGTAATACATTACTTTTTTCACCAGGTCAGAGGACAGGCTAAACTATGGTGGCACTGAACCGTACAGCTCGATACACGTGGACAACAACTGTAAAGAAAATACCACTGTTGTGTGACATAAATACTGGTTCACCTGTTCACCCTATACCCACCTATTTGAGGAACATGTAATTCAACACTTAACACACAGTTAAGTAACAGTGTCTCGCTTTCTATGGGTGATAAATAAAAGGAGGAAAGGGAACAGAATGGTTCATTCATCCCTAGCCTATTTACAACCAGGCATGGCACTGAAAGGGTTAACTGCAGTCGCAGTGTTACCACCTACATAACTTTGACCGTAACATTACAAACTTTGCCAATGTTCTCAGTTCAACTAGTGCTTGGACAATAAAACAGATCTTGCATGCATATGCTTGCTTGCATACTTATAAACAAACCTGGTTTATTGATCTACCAGTGTATTAATAATGGTTCAATTAATTTGATTTCATGGTGGAAAGGCACTGCAAATGTTCAAAGATTTACAGTACATAGATTACAATATTTACATGATAATAGATATGTCTTTTCAACAGACCGATTTATTTATCACAGTCAATCACAGAAGAAACTTCTCACTATGGAGGTGTGAGTGGTTGCCTCCCCCAATATTATCAGTGGTTGGTCCCTGGCCTTGAAAAAAAGCTGAGGATTTGAATACAAATGAGTATTCTGATTTTCAGTTAGTCCAATTTTCCTTCAATGCTTTTAATGCTTTTTCTCACTTTTTACACTTCAAACAGCTGGAGTGTTTCATGATATGGACAGACGTGCAGATAAGGGGATAGCAGATTGAGTACAGACAAACACCCTGGACAACAAAAACAACTGCAGTGCAAACATGTTGAGTCCTTGGTCTATATACAACCCAAGACGACAAAAAACATGCACATTTCGCGCCTTGCTTTGAAAACAACCAAGGCATGGACAAAAGACTTGGAGTTCTCATGTTGCACCCGGATGACATCATCATTTACACGCCACTATTAAGTTACCCAAATTTAGCCTAGTTTTTTGGCTTGTCTGTCTGTGTGTGTTTCTGTGTGTGTCTGTGTGTGTGTGTGTGTATGTCTACATTTCTTCAAGTTCCTGAATACCAAATACAGTGTTGCCAAATATCCTCAGTGCTACCAGGTACATCCTACCTACATATTAAAATAGGGGTGAAATCTGCCACCTCTGATTGCTTGTTGAGTAAGAAACAACAAACTCTACTATTAAAATGAATTCATGGTTACAAGACTTAGAAGTAATGCGCACACGAAAAGACGAGACGTTTGACTTTTTTGGCAAACATTTGAATCAGACGACAGCTACAAAATATGCTAAAACTGTTCAAGCCATGATGTCATGTGTGTGATCTGCACGCCCACACGTTTGTAAAGCAAACGAGAACAAAAAGAAAGGTGGGGGGAAAAGTTCCGTCTGTGAATTAGTCCAAACGTTTGCCGCGTTCTTTCCACTGCTGCATTTTTGGACTTCTCAGGTGTGAAGTACAAATCGATAAGCAGATTTGAAAATGAGTTTTCCCCTTTCTTGTCCCGGCCATGTCTGCAACACCCACCCCGCGCCCACCAAACTTTACGGACGAGTTCTTCGACTAATTAAGGCGTGAGGGACCACCCTAACTTTTCACATGTCAAGTAAATTTTCAAGAAACAACTCAACGCAGCCTTGTTTCTCGTGTATAGGTATGACTGTGTCGTTATTCGGTGGAAAAGGTGAGTTACAGGAGTGAGGAACCATGGCGTTCTGCGCAGACGGTTAATCAACAAGTTCTCGGCTCACCCCACTCCGAAAAACGTCTGCGAATAAATTGTCCTCACCATAAAATTCAGTTCCTGCTCGTACCTGCAGGCAGTCTAAAACTAAGCTCAGTGAGTAGAAAAGCGGGAAAGTCCCTGTTCTTGACCTTTTAAGCCGTATTTCACACTTACCGAAGGTGGAATGTCAGCTAGCCCTTAGCCTGTGGTCCCACAGTCTGCAGAGGGTCGAGAGGAAGTGTGCAGCTCGTTCAGACGGGAAGTAAACACGGTAATGTATTCATGGCCTTCTCGGAACCCCGCCCACCTGATAAAATTTTTTTTCACGGAAACATCCGAACCAGACTAGCGCCATGCTCAGCCTAAATTCTTTCTCCCACGCCTAACCCGTCCCTTACATAGAACGTTCGAAAGGTTACTTTTGGACCATTCCTTTAGAAACGTTTTAATATTGATCAACACTTTTGTTGTCGGTAGTTTCCGATTTATACCGAGAGCAGTCGACGGAGACCGAAGTCTTTCAATGGAACGACTTGATGGACGTGATGTTGGTTTTGATATGCTCCTAGCGATATCCTCTGAAACTGCAGTTCATAGGACAGAACTATTGTGAAACATGTTCTTTCAGCTTTTCCTGGGGCTTTCTGAGAAAAAAATGCATCTTGCAGCCCTCTGGGCAAAAAAAACACACGTCCCTTTGAGGAAAAGGATAAAGAAATCACCTATTGTTACAGTGGATTTTATTGGTCACGCATAGACCTTTTTCATTGGAAAATTGTCTCTTGATAGAATTTTTCCTCTGAAATTGACCACAAAAAAAAAAAAAAAATACCAGGAACAAGATAAAATATGGGTACTAGTATATGGAGGTCATATTAAACACCCTTAATGGGTGGTAGAATGTTTCAAAATTTAGGAAAGGTGGTGGTCAGTAAATGTTCAAACTACCATTCCGCCCCGCTATTCTGTTCTCCAAGAATAAGTTTTAAAAGTGAGACACACAGCAGACAATTTATTTTCTTCCAAAAAAGGAGATGTTTTAATGCAGCAAGAAGTTTCATAATGGGACACATTGATAGAGCATTATACGGTATTCCACGTTCATGATTGGTTACATGGTGTTGTTTCGTCATTGCAACAATGCACAGACAACTGATACAGTGGGACTATACCAGGACACTGCACTTAGAGCCATTGCTGACATAAACAACAATCACATAGCCCTATTTGCACAAATTCTTTATGGTTGCATATCATGTTTATCAACTCCAATTCTTCTTCCATACACTTGTAAGACCTGGCAACTAAATGGGGGCAAAAACTACCACCACAAAAAGTTGCATTTGGACCCTACAGTCTATCACAGTACAACAGATTAGGGAATTTTGGAACCTTTTTCACAGTCACATCAAGTGGCATCAACATCTTTCTTGCACTCATCAACACCAGAGTCATCCTTCCAAGTACATCACCAAATATAACTAACGACTGTTATGAACCTAAACCCCTAACACATGGCTAACACGCTATTCTTACAATGTTACAACTTGTTACAACTGTTTTGATTGAGCAATCTGCACTGCTACAAAAAGATTTTAGAAATGCACAGTACTTTACTGACAAATAGATAACAAAAATACTCTGTAGAATGACTGTAACGGATATTGTTCATGTTCTGAGAGTATATTAGACTCAACTGAAGGAGGAAATGCAATAATTTGTAATCATGTTTGAAGTCAATGTTTTAAGACTATGATGGCTTTCATATAGATATAATAAAGAGCTTAAACATCCGCAAGGTATAATGACTTGAACGTCATTGATACTACTGTATACATGTAACAGCACTTGCAGTACATCCAGATGATCGAAGAACTTTTACAAATACATGGCTTTTACCGTTGCACACAGCTGAAAACAGCTACAGGATTGTGTTTGCAGGTGCGATTGGAGTAGCAGGTGGAAGCATCCTGGTTGAAGATCCTACGTGGAAAGCTGGACAGATGTTTGCTACTACAAAGACACTTAGTGGATGGCAACTTGGATCGGCTGAATGGTTGGTTGTCTACAGCTGTAAAAAAAGGCGGCTGCAGACGTCATCTTACTGCTGTTGAACAGTCTGCTTCTCTTGTTCAATAGCTGCATGGAGGGGATAAAAAAAGGGGAAATGGTTACATCATAAATGTTAACTAATATTATCATATAGCCAGAGGACGCCGACCAATCAGAAGGCTCCATTTCACCCATAACCCAGGTCGTTAATATCCGATAACGGACCCGCTTTTCAAATGACCGCCGTTGACCCCGGACTCACACCCAGGGTCATGTGAAATGTCCAATGGGGTCGACCGATTCACATGACCCTGGGTACGAGATGAGGTGAGCCGCCATCTTTGTGTTTTACGTATCTTGCTGCGTACGATGTAGTACCGAAGTTTTTTCCTCAAAAAACTCTCTGAAACAGATTTTGACTCAGTTTTTGGAGTCGTAGGCACCGGGGGAGACTCCAAGGAGCAACATGTACGGGCCGACGGGAAGCTGGCCAACGATAATGCCGACCAAGTAACTACGTTAGCACCGAGCCTAAAAATGCTTGCCTTATAATACACTACGGAGGATGGTAGCTAAGTTTGATACGTCGCTAAGTTTGGATAGGCTATATGATAATAACGTTAATGCCCCGCTTTCCTTCGGTGTATACGGCGTCATAATTCATGGTCGGTTCCTATGACCACCTCATAAACGACCTCGTCCTTCGGACTCGGTCGTTCATTCGGTGGTCATAGGAACCGACCATGAATTATGACGCCGTATACACCGAAGGAAAGCGGGGCATTAACCCTATAGTAACAAGAAAATCCTCCTAAAATATCACATCGCAGGATTTCAGCCACAATAATCCATGATTTTGTCTTCGAGACTTTCCCAACATGACTGTTCTTTAGAAAGGCTGGCCCTTTATCTAACCTAAAACAATACAATACAATGAAAATATAATATAGCCTTGCGCCTGTTAAAGCTAACAAAAAGTGGGATATATCTGTCGTCCAACCACACCCTTAATGTGGATCAATATCTCCCAAGGGACATCTACAGGCATGCATAATTTGACGTCTGATTGGCTAACTGAGTGTGACACATTTGTGACAGGGCCCAGGAGGATTTGGTATCTTTTAAAATCAATAGCAACACTGACCAAGAGTCAAAGATGCTGGCTGTTACAGCTATTGAATATTATATCGAACCTGGTAAAGTTGGGCAAAATTTTGTTTGTTTGTTTGAACCTTAGTTTATTCACAAGAAGCAAAAATATATAACAAACTGAAAGTTGGCATAACGTAAAAATCTAACAAAATCCAATCTAAAAAATCTAGTTCAAAATCTAATGACTGTAGAGACAAATGTTAAATATGACATGCCAAAAAGAGAAGAGAGTTTAAGTAACAAAGACAACTTACCTTCTTTAGATGGTAGTGTATTCTTGACTGATGTTTCAGTCTTCTTGAGCTTGGACTTGTCGAACTTTTCCACTTCGCTCAAGTCAGGCTTGTCACTCATGTTGATGGTTAGAGTAGTGGACTAGTAGGATCTGTAAGGGAATAGAAAAAGACTTTGACCGTGAACCCAAGGCTAAAGTTATTAAAGACACAAACATGAACAAGAAATGAAAGATCTCAAAATGTTAAGTTTTTGTTAATTCCTACTTTTATTCATTATAATTATTTAATTGTGAATTCTTTGCTGATTTTGTTTTATAATGCATTGCATGATTGCATATTCACTGTTAGGAAACAACAACAATTAAAAAAATATATAAATGGCAATTTTGTATGTGTTGATCCAGAAATATGTACTAGGAATATCAACAGAAACTTTATGTGCTGACATGTTTGGAAACTGAATCAATAACTGATAAAGGAAATGTGGACTGCTTGGTTGCAGAAGAGAAGAAAGTTGAAGGTCCCAGGCCCTAAAGATAACATTCTGCTTTCAAGGAATTCTGTTTACTATGCATCCGGCAACCAGAAGGAACTTCCTTGTTTTAAAATTCTGTTTCCTCCAAAACCCCTACAAAAATGACCAAGCAAAAGGACCAACAATTTTGAAGTACCTTTGGGGAAATGAGTAATGTTGCGAATTTGCGAAGGGTATTTGGGGCATGACTTCTGATAGGACAAAATCAATCTGCGCTTTCGTGACGAGAATACACGGAACTACTCTCACGGGGGGAGCCAGGGGCAATTAAGAATCACAGCTGCAATTTGCATCATTCAACGGTGAGAAAAACTAATGACTTCTGAAGTGTGAAATGAAATTAAGGAATCATCATGACATAATTCCTTCTGCCATATTATTAGCATAAAAGCATACACCAATGTAGCAAAAGCGGAATAATATTCTTAATTCAATAAAGCTGGAGCACTGATCTTATCGCAGCCAACTGTCAAAATTAGACTTTTAAATTGAGATCGATCATAGCCATACATTACCGGCTTATGCAAATTTCCTCATACATCCTACTCCATCATTGAGAATAAATATTGGATTCAAAACTTTCCATGTCGTTTTTAATTCCCGACAAATTTCAGACTGATAAAAGAAACTAGATAGAGGCGTGATATATACGTCCTGGCGTGATATATATGAAGCAATGTCCTGGAATTTACAATCATGATGATGGGAGGAGAGGTCCTCATTGAATAATTCATCATGGAGGTCAAATGTCCCCTGAAAATGGGTGAAACAGACTGATGCATATTTATCTGCAGTTAGTCCTGCAGATTGTGACCTTCAGATATGCAGAAACAGCCCTGATTTTGCCTGTCCTACATGGTAGGAAGTAGGACGAAAGCATAGAATATCATTGCCAGGGGCAACGCATGCCGGCTGCATGTGCAATGTGAATGAACATCACACCTTGTTCTAAATATTTGAAAAATATAGAAGCATGCACACTACTTTGGAAATCGCTTTCCCACATGTCCAATTTTCTCAATTTTATCAGCAGCTTCACAGCCATGGTTTTAGTGTAAACCTTTGTAAAGATGTTCTCCACCAAATTAGAATGACGAAGTCAAATAAGAAAAGATTTAGAAGTAGTTGGGATCGAAACTACAGCTATTATTGTATGGTGCCAAATTTGCCTGGTGTGGTGCACTGCTAAAAATCAAAATAAACTTTTTTTTCTTCAAGCAGCAACTAGAAGTATCATTTTCAAAAGTGTTCAAGAAAGGTGCAAAATGAAACCTATACATATAAAGCTGTTTCACTAATGGCACCAATTAAAGATACATTATGAGTTCTCCTTTCTCCATTAAAAGTTATGCAGAACCATTAAGGGTTGGCACTTCCTGAAAGTAATTGATTGAAAAGGGATAGTTGCTTCCTCTTTTACTAGCAGCCAATTATTCTAATAATAACCTGTAGTAAACTTGCAAATGAATACTCATCTGACAGTTGGAAATAAAATTTACAGGTGGTACAGTGTGGAGTCTCTTTTTATATGAAGTACAGTAACATGCAGACTTTCTAAAAGATTACTGCAGTTTCTTAGTAAGTTCTTATATTGGAGAAAATAACTGATATATGAGTCCAATGAAACAGTCAGACAGGTTCAACCCTGCTTCTGTTGATGTATTAGGAAAAGGACAGCCAAATCAGATTATGCATGGCAGACCTGGCCTTTAGAATTGAATTTGCCCTCCTAGTCTGAACTTGCACTTCATAAATCTTTCAGTAACAGCAAATCATTAGAAGAGCCTTTAGAAAAAAAACAGACAGCAAATTTGTATTCTGAAGTTGTATTTTTATGGTCCTGACATAGAAAATTAATGTGTTATAAAAAAAAAGCACCTTGTGTTACCTCAGTGCTTTGGGTTTTGACACATAATAAATGGACTGGTCCCTGTCTTTACTGATAAGAGACTGTGCAAAATCATTGTCTGGATTTTTCCTCTTCACCTGTGCCATGTATCATCTTCCCAGGTTTGATGGATTTCCATAAAAACATTAGTCTGTGAGGGTCAAAATTATAGTCCTGTGTCTTTCAAAAGAGGGATGAGATGTAATGTTTTACGGGTCCCCCAGTGGCAGTCGTTACAACAGACAACCCATTTTATTGATATAGATGGATACATAATGTCCTCTTCTGCCATTTAGGCTTCTAAAATGCCCATTGGAATGGCAATCAGTTAAAAAGGCATCCTTAGGAATTGCTTGATCATTTTACTGATCAAGAATGGATAAAATTATTTTGGTGTCAGATATTAGTTAAAAATGAACTTAAATGTCAGTTTTACAGGTGCTTATTGCATACATAATTGTATACAATATACTACATAATATAGACAGAGACATCCCTGTCCAGGGTACTCAATGGTAATGGCCAGGGAAAGGGTGAGATTGTACAAAGCATAATGGTCCTGGGGTCATCTCTGTCCATGGTGCTGAAGACCTGACCTGCCAAAGATGTCACCTTCCAATGGGTGGACACCAGCTGGCAGTGTTATACAGAAGTGGCATCACTACAGTAGGGGTACCATCACCATTACCTAATGACATTCAATCTCACCAACTGTACATGTCTTTATAAAAAAGCGTCCTTATGATTATTCTATGATTTGTGCATTTAAGTGGTTCTGAAGACATGTTGTGTTTTCCCTATGCCAGAAAAGTTTCACACTTAATACATGTACCAATACTTTGTATCATTTTGTCCTCTGTGCACTTCTGAGTGCACCAGACAATATTATGCATCATACTTTCCAAGTTGACAAAGTATGAAAAATAACTCATTTGTGACTGGATACCATCCAAAGAATGCATGTGCTGAAAAATTGTTCAGGAAGGAAAAATTGTTATGAATATGATTCTATCACTCCATACATTAAAGGCAGCTGTAATTGCTTCATAAATCCTGCCTCCTATCTGCAGTTAGTCTAACGGGCTCATAAAAGCATAGAAAGGGAAGTGACGCCCTGAATGGTTCCCTGAAGACCCGCTCGTTTGCATCACTTCCCTTGTATATGCCCCTACAGGGAGGTCAGCAGATGGGGAGGTCATTCTGGGGCCATTTTAACAAGAACGAAACATTACATGAACAAGGAGGGGCATGATTGTGCCTGTTGATCAGTAACATAAAGATAGGGCTGAAAAGTAACAATTACTACTTTACCCATCTATTACCGTATTTATGTCCATGATACTGTGATATTTCTTCTTCAAATGGATCCTTTCCTAAGCGTTGGTGCCCCCCCCCAAAAAAAAAGATGAAAAAATATACCACCTGCAAGTGACATTCCTACAGACAAAAAAGAATCTTGATTTAAGGAGGTGGTTTCCTTGAAAACCCCATACATAGCCTCAGACTTGGCCAGAAGCCATGATGGGCATTAGATGATTTAGATAATTGGTCGCCCTTGAAACGGAGCAGCTGCACAAATTCTTTAGTTGAAACCTAGCCTTCAGACATACTAGCACCTCTAGAGACTCAAATGGCACAGCAGCACTCAGCAGTTGAACAAGCTGACACATTACATCATCTTCAAGACTGTCACTCAGACAGAAAATACCTTAGAATGGAATAACTCAAAACTAACATTCTAAAAAAAATAGTGCAATACTGAATGGCTTAAAATAAAGTTAAGACCACATGAGAACAGTAATTTCTATACTTTGGTGAGTCACCATGTTTTTTGAGTCATAAGGCGATATTCAAATGTAGAAAGAGTTTATCACAGCATCGTGTTACTCATACTGCCCTTACACTGGAGGTTATACAGAATGAAAATGTGGACAGTGTCAGCTAGCTGACCTCAACACTGGCATACAAACAAATGTTTCTACAATTTTTCTACAAATTATATCCATTCTTTGAGGGTAATCCAAACTGTACTATGTTACAGGGCTCTAAAATGCTATGCTTTTATTTTTTTTTCTATATTCGATTCTTGATACTGTATTCTTTTGGCTTGCAATATCTTTCCCAAAAATCAATAATTTTCATGATTGCAGACTGCAGGAAGGTATTCTGAGCCCTGCAAATGCCAGACTGGATGGTGTCTGGCCTCAACTGTCTACACATGTGCCGAGTTGAAGTTCATGACGTCAGTACATAATTGCTTTCTTTGTACAGCATGTTGAAAGGTTTCCCAATAGGGCATTGTCAGCTTTTGTTTTTGCAATGGCCTTGTTCTTGACTGGAACAGTAACCATCCATCTGGCTATCTTTAGAAATACATAGCAAAGACTGACATGGTCCTTACTGATATTGAAAAACATGGCGGCATGACCTGTTTACATTTGCTTTGCCAAGATAAATTGTCCCAAAATTTACAAAGCCAATCCTCATCATAACTAATGCCCAGTGATTTTCAAGGCTACAGAATTTACAAGTTGATATCTATAACGGTATGCCACTTCCTTTCAAAAACAAATACATTGTACTAGTCTACAAATATTGCTCTTAAGAAATAATGTTCAGTATGCAATATTAAATATCCCATCTAAGGTATCAAAATGTACCTCTGTACCAATTGACAGTTTTAATAAAGATCCATATTGCACAGCTCAACTGAACAGTGACTCCGATGGCCCTGAAAACTATTGTCATCAAAGTCCTCAAGGGCAGACTTCAGAAGTCTGAGTCACAAGTTGAGTCATGTTGGGCCTACTTCCTTTTTCATCTGACATGAAATGACATAAGCATGTGGCGGCTTCCTCTTCTTTTGTTGTAGAGTTTTGGAGAGACGCCAACCTTTGTAAAAGGGAGGATGTTTGGTTGGAAACTGTTTTGCATATAATATTAATACTTCCTGTCAGATGTGAAATGAACTAGAAAAGGGTTCCTGTTTTTGTTCCTTTTTATCATTAAAGATATAAAATGTGTTGAAAAATATTTAAAGTAGTTGACAGTAGTTGAAATTAGACTTGCATAGCACCAAATTGCTTCCAGACTATCATTTCTCATTGCATCAAACAATTACATGTATGAGTTGCATATGATTAAGTGCACCTTACAAATGAGAAACCTGTCAGGCTTTTTCGGGCACCTTTTCATAAATTTGGAGTCACCTCTTCCACAAAAACATAAATTTGTTATAGTAACAGCCTTTCCAGGGCCAACTGGACTACACATGTATCCGTCTGAATTGTTAATTTGCATATTTACATGTATCTTGAGACACAATGCTTTTCCCTTTATATTTTACATTAATGCACATCTGTGCTAGCCCACCATCTAGAAGAAACAGGTAGGGCACCTAGGAGAATGACTCAAGAAAGAAACTGAAAAGCTGACATAGCAAAATTTCTTCATGAACCACTACACACACATAGTGACTACATGGAATGCTGCTTAACATGAGGACATTTTTTACATTATTTTGTCAACAGAAGGATATAAACCAAGGTCTTTTATAAACTACAAGCATGTTAGCTTCAAAACAACTGTGAAATGCTGAATAAATACAGGTGGCAGGAACACCTAAGGACTTCCTACATCTATGTGATCTATGGGTGGGGGGGTTACAACACTAGGTCAAGGAAATAGTTTCAAAATTACACACTACACATGCAGGTGACTTATTTGGGCCACCACACAAACTATAAATACAGATTTGTATCCATATTGTCAAACCCTATACAAGCCACCTGTCATACAGTCTGAACGAAAAAAAGTGTACAGATGTAAAGTATACTTTTGATATACTGACTATAATTTTTAAAAAGTGAGTAAAATAACGTTAGCTGACTGTCGCTAGCACTACACTCATTGGTTGTGAATTTACTTAATTAAGGTTGGATTTCTGATTAACTTGCAATGAAATGCCAGTTTAAAACTCAACGTTTTACAGCTACTAACATATACTCCATAGGAGAAGACATTCACAAAATACATACATGTATGATGTATACCAGTGGTAAAAAAGTTACTTACTGAAAATGAACCAAAAATGCAGGAAGCTTTTATAAGAGCCAACAATTGTTGTGTAGGATTTGTTATAGTGGAATGCTGCCTTCTGGCTAGTAACTTAACCTATCCGAAGAAAACGTGACAGCAACTCAACCACATTCCAATACAATGTTTGGGACTAGGTACTAATGCCACACACAATATATCACATGATGGAATTAAGAAAAAAAGATTTTTAAAAATACCTTTCTTTAATACTTCTTCTAATGGTGCCAGCATGGACAAGGGGAAGTTGCAAGTCACAAATATGCAAACTATTTGTGACATTTAGAAATGTGATAATTCAATTATCTATCACACGTGTGTGGGGCATTATTATACCAAGGAGGTCTCTTTTAAACCTTGATTATACTAGTAGTTTGTGACATTTTGCCAACTCTGTGGAAAAAATGGACACTTAGACTAAGTTAGAATGATGCTAATTTTCACACATAGTTTTATGGAAATGACCAATTAAAGCTTCATCATTGTCATTTTAGGGGAGGATTTAGGTTGGGAGGGAAACACCTGTAGTGATAAAAAGTTTCAGCAAGAACAGGTGTATATATGAACAATTGCATGTCGCACTGAAATTGATCATGTAGGGATGGAAAATTAGAGGTAAGTGGGACAAGTGCTTGGCTGAGAGTACGAAGCATTCCAACAAAGGCAGCACAAAACCTCTATTGTTCCTTATCCAGAGCCTTTTACCATTCACAGGTGAATCACCTGTAAAGAGCGTCACTTGACACTCGCTTTTACAGGTAAGAATACGGACATGTTTGCAAAACTGCTAAGAATTGTTTGGACTCCAGTACTGGTGCCCTGATGCAGAATTCCCTTTCCTGACAGGATGGGGAAGATAGTGGTTAAATCCCAGAGGAGGATGATGACAGGATGCTGCTTGCCATAGATGATTGTAGTGACTGGACTTATCCAAAGAAGGAATTTTGCCTGGTCTCATTGATAATGGCTTATCTTGGGAATAGATCCTTATCAAACTATGCTAATGTCTGTCCTTATCCCTCAACATTTCAATGATAATGTGGAATAGGGGATAAAAAGGAGTTATGCTGGAAATTCTGCTTAGACAACTAACAGCAGATGTACATAATGTAGATAACATTTTATGCATGGTAATTGAGTATTGTCTTCTCCACATAATTTTTATGGTAATCAAGTTTTGTCCAGTCTGGAAGTTGTCTTAACATCCTGAGGGAAAAGTCAACATACAATAAACTGCACCTACCTAAAAAATTCCCTCAATTGTAACAATAATCATGAACATTTCATTATGTGTATAATTATGTACTTAGCTTTTACTGGATTTTTTACGACATGTTTCGTAGCAATGTGTGAAAACAGTTAATAAGTAACTAAAAGGTATTTTTTAACGCGTAAAATTAAAGAGGTTCTTGTTGACCATTTACTATGTCAAAGCTTTCTTAGTGAATGGGGCAACTGTCTTTAAAAAGGAATTATGTAGACAATCGTGCATGAGAAAGGACAGCAAATTTAGCAGAACAAACGCCATCACTAGAACTTGAGTTGGCAGGCCGCAGAAAAGGTTTAGTGACTGGTCAAACAGCATACCACACAACAAAGGAGCTTTCAGGAACCTGCTTTTAACCATTCACCAGACTTATTCTTACAAGTCTGAAGAGTAAATATGGGTCCAAAAGTTGCTGTTGAAAAGCAGTTACGTCACCCTTAGACTGGTATTTCATGTTCTGAGACATTACGGAAATGCAGAAAACAGGTCCGTCTAAGAAACCATTTTCTACAAATGCAGACCGCCCGTTGTCATGCATGGCAAATGGCATTACCCCAAAATAGCGTTAACAGCCTTAAAAAAAGCAGTAGAACAAGACGTTGTATAACAGGTGTGTGGTGTCAAAGACCAAGGTCCTGCAAAAGTCTCCATATATTTGGACATGAAAATCCAACTACCGTTACCCACTTTCTTACACCAAACCCTTGGGCCTCTGCCACCATGCAGATTACATAAGAACATGTCATTAAGGCATTTAATTGGTTGGGACAGGTTTGGGGGTGAGTTGGTACTCATGCCCCACAGCCCACCCATTTTAGGAACATTGTACAGAAATACAGGGCATACTATGATATGCAACCCACATACCGTGCCTTAGATTCATTGCCAGGCCAGCTATTTTATATTCCAATCAGAGACAAAGAACAGTCAAATACAACACATTTCCTCACCACCCTTAGAAAGTGTATGCGAAACAATTATGGGATTGAACTGATTTGAACGTAATCATTGTGGATATGGGAAATTCAATGACATCACACAAAGCCCAATTGCATAGTCTACGAAAAACACTGACACATGCTGACACAATACACCTGTCCTTTACAATGTTCTACACCCTTAGTCAAAGCATGTCTGCAACCAGAAAATGTTTTACCATTGTCTTCTTCATTTCATAGCTTTACTAGCTTGCTGACATTTCAAGGAGGAAAGAAGTGAATAACGTTAGCTACCTGGAATGGGGAAGTATTGTAGCGACACTGTGCTGTTGTCTCGGCTGTGTTCCTCTTCACTGCTTGGAGCAGGACTGACAAAGCCACTGTTTTATGGAGTAGAAAATGACGTACACCCATGCCCATATTTGGAAGCTCCCCTGTATGGACCAATCAGAGCCCAGAGGTGCCAAAGACAAATTGTCTGGGTAAAAGGAAAAGGGTGGGGATGGGGAGCATGGTGCTATCAGAAAAGAATTTTTGTCTGCAGCTGGCGTAGTATTGAATTTCCCGCAGAAATTCGGCCGTATCTTCTGTAGGATTTCCTGAGTCATTGATTGGGTTACACTTTCTAGTTGTACATTATATAAGTTGTACAATTGGTAATAATTCATGGTACATGTATTTATATTACAGACAGCCGAGTGTAAACGAACAGCATAAATCCTACAACAGTCATGGCTACAATAATCACACCACAACATGTATTCAAACAGTTTTAAAAATGGTCAAATATGAATGCATCTGCAGACTATCAGATTGCTGTTATTTCAAATATAGGCCAAAGTGTTTCAGTATGAAAAAAAGGACGTAAATATTGTACTGTATATAAAATTCTGGTAAAACGTGTTATACGAGATTACAGCTAACATGAATATATGTAGCATTTGTATGTATGAGTCACAGCAAGACGCCACACAAAAGGCTTTGCTGCTACGGTACCATAAAGCCCCTTTATGACAATTATTTTATTCACACTTACTCATACTGAATCACTCAACAACACACATGAGTCTTTTTCCCAAGAATAAGACATAACTGTTGCCAGTACATTAAATGTTTGTCCCAGATGTGGTTAGTCAAAGCACTTGGTGGACATGTATGTCATTACATGCAATCCTGCTGCTTTATTACTTGGGCTGTTCTAATGAAACAGTGCCCCTTTTCCCCACAAATATGGGAGAGCTAGACACAATCATATCTAGTTTCTACCAAGGACCTTTGGCTTACATCTACTTGCTCATGTAACAGATTTCCCATTCTGTATCTCAACAAACTGAAATTTAAAAAAAAATATATATATATATATTTAAAAAAATTAAAAAGGGGTCATGGCTACAAGTATTTCAAATACAAATTAAGGCTGCACAAAATTTAATAATAAAAACACATGACACCCTATGGGTCTAACTATAAAGGGATGACTCCATCTGTATATTAATTTTCATTACTCATTGGCTGTATCAACCTAGTACCTGCAAAGTCATTAAGGACATTATATTACATTCAAATTTGCATGGCCTAAGTAAGGGAAAATAGAGTTCCATAACTTGGCAATTTGGAAATGGGTATAAACAGAAAACGAAGAAATAAACTGGTGTTGCCTTGTTGGCAATCTAGATCTATATCAGCCAGTAGTATGAGACATCACAATCATCACATTGCCATTTGATGGGAACAATTCTCCTGACAGCTGCAGCATTACCATATTTATAATACTGACTCATGCCATGGGTCAATTATACAATCATGTGACCAAACATGAAGCACAGTTGTCAGGAAGACAAGTCATGTTAGTCACATGACTTATAGTGTTGTATGTGTGAGCACGTCTGCAGAATGTACTGCGCCTGCGCGAAACCCGTAATGTATTATGCATAGCACTTCGGCAGAACGTCTCATATAAGGTTGAATTCGCGTATATAAGGGTGACATCCCGTCTGTAGTTTTCAAATGTTGTGTAGAAAAAGATATGGTCTGCGACAGGCAAAATTCTGATGCAACGTTGACCAAAAATCCAGCGAAAATCCAGGTTTTGTGCAGGCGCCACAGAACCTGGATTTGTGGCGCCCTATACACATACAGTACGTTTTGCTGACGTGCTGTATGTGTGTGTCTCTGTGATATGCTGTAAAATGTTGGTACATAACATTAGATACCAAATAGATAGATAGTATGAGGCTTCAACATACAATGTACTAGTATGTGAGTGTGTTTAATGGGGTGAGTGCACATTGTCCATTTTGTTACTTCACTCCAAGGGAGTAAACTTGTCTGTTTCTGACCTTTATGAAATCTGTGATCTTTGTCATTTTTTAAGATTTTGAACTTCTATTGTTGTACATGTAATCCATGCATTAGTTTACACATACTCTTTGACAGTACACCTGCCAAAGGTTCATTAAACCCGGGGATTCCGATACCTGGTATCGGCCTAGTAATGGGCCCCATTTGGTCCTAGGCTTCTTATATTATATAGATTCCCCCGGGGTTTAAGACTACGGACTTGTTCCGGCGCAGCGCCGTTGTTCCATCGTCTGGGGAGAACCCTGGAAGTTTAGGGAATATGCAATATTTAGCAGGGGGAGGGCTGGTGCACTGTGGGTCCAGTAAAAAAAAAAAAAGATTTCCATGGCCTATCCCACTAAGTATAGCACAGTCCCTTAGTAAAGAATAGCTTTGGGAGAAAGACAGGAGAGTGTCAAACTGATGGGATGTTGGGTATTGAACGATAAATGTGCCAGTAGAAACATGTCTCTTGCTTTATTTCGGTATTTCTTCCTCACTGCTAGCTCAAGCCCAGCCCCTTTGTACCATCTCATATTGGAAATTGCAAAATTTATACTTTACAAACTTAATTAAGATTAATGAAGTCTCTGGACAGACACTGGGAGGAAAATATTGACATAGCCCGTAAGGCCATTTTCTGCCATTATCAGTTGGGATCGATGGACTCAGAAAACTGGGCAGCCGCATGAGTATAGGATAGGATGGGCCCCTGTGCATGGAATAAACTCTGCATTATGCATAAAATGAGACATATTATCATTAAAGTTATTAACATCACTATGTTCCGTACATTATTGTTCATATACCCAAATCCAACAGTGATTAAGATGATTAAGATTTTAAACTCCTTGATCAGTGCCTGGGGGCACACTTACACAGGTAGGACTAGGAGTGGTCTATAAAAACAATGGATACGTATACCTATCTCCACCTAAATTAAGACTTACCCAAAGGAAAGCACTGCGAAATTGCAGCTTTTAGCACCTAAGACACCAGCATCAAGTCCTCCTAAGGCCCCTTAAACGTAGGCCAAGTGTTTAACGTAATTTCAAGACGTCAGAGGACAGGGTCATTGAATGTTACAGAGCTCTCAAATTTTAAACATTTTCGCGGGAAAAACGCATGGGATCATGACGTCACCTGCCCTCATGAAGTCACGTGACTTTCCTGCGCTTCCTCCGAACTCGTCCTTTGGCGAACGAACTGCCCGGTTTTACCCGAAAATTCAAAGATGTACTCATCTTAGTGGAACTTCGCGGCACTCTACAGATTCTAGACCAAAAGAAGACTTACATAATTCTAAAAATACTGAATAATAGAGCACAATAAATTTGCATGATAATGAACAAACAGCCCTAAAATGGATATAGCTAAGCTACCGAGCAAGGCTGATTAGCATCATCACAATACGGGGATGCCATATATCCATCCGCATAATCTGATTTGTTCCTCAATATTGAGGACTTTAGGACAGTTTTCTGGATTTTTTGCATCAATAACGACTATCTATTTATATATACAACTGTTGCAATCAAGACTTTTCGGATAATTACCTGGAAAAGCCATATTTTGCAGCAGCAGACCTACTTTCCGTGCGGACTAATTTATGCATAGCAGCGTAAATAAGCCGGCTGTGTTGTGTTCTACCTTCTCGAGAGTTCAGGCCGGTGGGCAGAGTCTGGACGAGAGAATTTCACACGTTTCAACCCAAAATATGCCGGAAATGACAGCAGCGGAAGCAAAGCTAGATCCCACAGGTTAGTATAGTTTTTCTAGGCCGAGCTAGATTACGTAAGTCATAGTTTCCGGTGTCTCAAAGTTGTCCAAAGTTGAACCGGTCATCACTCGAGGGCCGACATGATGAAAATTTGAAAGGCGAGAACAATGACGTCCGAGGTGATATTTTCGGGCCCGAAATAATTTCTGGTGACGACACTGCCTGATAGGAACTGCGCAGAAACCTTACGCAATCCCAGAATCGTCCTACGAGTGGACTTTGACTCGTTTGTTCGCTCTCAAATGTCTCCAGGGTTGGCAGAGCTGGCCCATCAGGAGTATCAGGCCGGTGACTACGAGGCCGCCGAACGGCACTGCATGCAGCTTTGGCGGCAAGAACCAGACAACACCGGCTGTCTATTGCTTCTCTCCTCGATTCACTTCCAGTGCCAGAGACTAGACAGGTAAGAGTTCTCATCATATTTGACAGAAATCAGAAACAAATCTGCGCGAAAATGCTACAATACGGTGGGATTTGGCTGGTTTGGTTATCGCCCCCCTCCCACCATCTCTGAAATTCTTCACCTCAAGTAGTTCATATGAGGAAGGAAATAGATTGATATGTTTTGAATTTTCGTCCTCTTTGTTATCAATTAAGTCTATACTTGAAAATGCTCTCGTTGGTAATATTTGTGTGTGTGCTACAGACTTGGTTATACATGTAGACATTATATAGAGGAATATGTGTGCATTAGTACTTTGTTAGACTATAGAGGAAATGACGTATGTACTGACGATGTTACCAGACAGACTGTTTATCTTGCTTGGATCTCTGGTGTTGGCATTTCAATAGCTCTTATCCCACCTATAAAGTGTGGCAATAGAAGCAATGTGATACTTGATTTCAACTCACTATTTTTGAATTTCTGAGTATTGCTAAAATGATTACTAGTATTTGATTGGGCATTGCCTCTCTTGTTCGGGTTGTTGAGTGTAATTTCCATGTAGCAGTATTTTCTTCACTTCTGAAAGCATTGGCATAAGTACGAAATGGCCAACATTGTGAATGCTGTAAAACAGCCCAAATTCTGTTGCCTATTGCATACACATGAAAAAGCTTTCAGAAATACTGCTTCGTTCATTGCAGTATGTGAAACATTAAAGCATGTATAAATGTATCGCCAGTTACATGTACAAACATATTTTAGGGCCTACATGTACACAAATGTGTTATTGGATAATCAACGTATAAAAAGTACTTGTAGTTATTTTTGTACAGATTGCTTGATGTTTTATTGTATAAACACAATGAGCCATTTACGAAACCATTTGTGGCTTACAGATGTATTTCTTGATGGCGCAATGTATTTCAAGTTTCCCCAAAAGATTCGTACCAAGAGCCATTATATTCAATATGGTGAAGTATAGTGTGGTTGTGTATGATTACTACAATTCCGTGCAAATGTTGACTAGTTGAGTGATCAACTTGACCAAGGACACAGAGCTTCCAAGAGAACCAATAGTCAAAGTATCCAAGTGTGGTCAGGGTCATCTGCTGACTTTGCCAGACGAAGCCCCATGTCTGTTCTACCCATTGCAAAAGGAGCAACACCATGTGTCATACCTCCAACAGAGCTTGAGGACTACACAAGGAAGCCAGAGTTGGGTCATAGGTTTTAAAGCAATCTGGCTATCAGTACTACTGGTAGTAGCTGCCATAAAAATGAAAATAGAAGTTCCATATCAGGCTCCAGCTGATGGAAGGTCAGTCAGGCTATGAGGTCACACATGGCATGGAGGGAAGTGTCCATTGAGGATGAATTGCACATATTTTGGAGAAAACACAGCCCCTTGACATTTTCCAAAATAGAGTTTAAACAATTTGTTGATGATATGCAACAAGAGAGCACCTTCCCCCATCTTTCTTTGGATCTAGAATGTTGCAGAGGAGTTACGTATATAAAGAATGTATAAGCCAATGGTAACTTAGTTAGTAGAGAGTATTTGAAGGGCACATGATCTGAATTTTGATGCCTTTCAAAGTATGTCACAAGTGTTGTACTGCTGTGACAGAAGACAAATCTCGAAGAATAAAGAGAAGATACTGAATTTCTAGCAGAAGGATGATCTATACAGATTAAGGCCAGAGGACAACTATGGTGTGTCATATTGGAATGGTGAATATCCTCTGTCAGATGGAAGAGAAGAATAAAGGATTATCCCCAAACTGGAGCTGGTACTGATTTTCAGAGACACTGAACTGACAAGTAGGAAGAGAAAAAGATAAATATAAATATAAGGAAAGGTTCCCCTGCATGCCTTGGTGATCATTATCAATAAAAGTTTTATAAGCCTGTTACTGTACTTTCATCAAACTTCAAAGTCAGCCAGGTATAAATTTGTAGTTCAATGGTTGATTCAACACTGTTACCATGTCAATCAGCCTCACAAGTTGGAAGAACTACAGCTGGAATGTAGTTTCAACACAAATGTTACTGTGCATCTTCTGAATATGGTACAGTACAGATTACTAAAATGTGCAGTCTTTGGTGAAATGGGCAAATTACTGCATTTGTATCAACTGTATTTGTTACATGTATAGGTTCTTATTTTGTCCACTTGTTTCCTGTTGCTGTGTATGTATTTTTTTTGGGAAGATATCCAAGTTCACAAGCTGAGCTACAGAACATCATCAATAGCATGTGTGAGACTGAGACTTATATGATTGGTCCATTGTATAAATCGCATAAATGATGTATCTGGATTAATCTTCATGTGGTTTTCAACACATTCAAATTTGGTGCATAAATGAGCAAATAGATAAGGCAAGGACAATGCTGGGTACAGTATGTAGGTGTGGTTTGTATTAGCCCATTGTTTTCAGTGGGATTATAGGAACAATGGATAATACTAAAGCACACTGCTTTATGGGTTCCATGTGTAATTATAGCACCTCTTATCTTCATTGACTTTCAATAGACATTTTGTGGAGGTGGTATAATGAAAAGACATAATTGAATGCATCACATTTTACTTGTGATAGCCAGTGTGTTGGATTAAAGCTAGTTCACAAAAGGAAAATCACATGCCATTTTACAGTGAGAACGTGGCTGAATTAGCTTCATATCTGATGGTGTAAATACTAGATGTTTATTACCAACATCATTGCTCTAGGTCATCAACCAAAAGGGAGGAGACAATTCCAACATTAGCTATTAATTATGTTACAGGTTGATTACTAATGTATTATCAATTTATCATACTTGTGATCCACATATTACATTATTATTTATGCGTCGATGTGTGTATGTGTGTGCACACAGACCTCAAGCTAGAACATAACACAGGACAAAAACAAGTTTGAATTGTATTGCAGGGCTTGAAACCCTTTTTTCTGTTGCCTAATTTGTGATTGATTCATGATAGCTACTTTGAATATAAAGACTTTGAATTGTTTTGCCTGCAAAATTACAAGTTGTTTGCTAATTGCAGATATTTCAAGCTGCATTGTAATTTATAGATATCATGTTTACCACAACAATCCTACAGCTGATGGTTTTTATTTCATCCTTTTCCCATCCCATGATTTATGCACACATTGCAGGAAATAATGTTCCACACAATTTTGCAGGTATCCTGTTACATTAATAGTTAATACATCTCAACAATTTGACTTTTTGATTAGATGATGTAATCTTCAAGCAGATGTGGGGAGGGAAAATTGTTCCATTTTCCTAGCTGCCCTGTTACGATTACAAACTGCCTTCCTAACAGTAACAACAGTTTGTAACGGAAACAGGCAGCTAGGAAAACCATATTTTGACATGATGTGTTGGGTAATTATCTTGAGTATAGTCCAGGTCTTCCAGTACAAAGTACTAGTAAACCTGCATGGAGAAAAACTTTCTGACAACAAGGTTTGGGGGTCAACATTCCACCTCCTGGTGCTAGAGAATGTTTTCCGAGAAGCGCGGTCAAACTGGCTCCTTGAAAGGCTCCTAAGTTTTTGCAGCTTCCATGAGAAACAAATACTGCCAGGAGCCTCAGAGCCTCCAGAATGTTCTTTAGGTCCATGGAATGTAAACAACTTGATAGTAGTCACTGTAGTTTAACAGTTTTAGTCAGAGTGTACAATAATTAATCGCTGTTGAAGCAGTGCTCACTGAAGTCTGCTTGTGTCTGTTTTCCTTACTGCTGGGCAATTGTAATCTACATGACGTCTAGTTTTGACTAACTGTACACTGGACTAACAGTACTCAATGTTGCCTCAGAATTGTTATAATGCAAAGACTTGAAGATTAAAGTAGAGCTACCAAGTGCATGATAATTATCAGTTCGTCAACTGATACTGTTGGATATATGTCTGTTTGCTGGTTTTGTAATATTATTACCCCGAAAAGAAACAGCTGCAATTGTTATACGGTCTAAATGTGCTCGATGAAGAGTGATTTTGCAGGAAGATGTTGTTTTGAGAGGTGGGCTGTGTCGTATTTTTAGCCCTGGCTGTTGTGCACAGGCACAGCTGCAACAGGAGATAGCTCAGAAAGGAAATATCTGCAACAGATATGGGCTTAGGGGAATAGATCCGGTCAATATTTACATTAAGAATTTTGTTTATTAGGAGATATTATCTGTTGTCAGCAGGTTGTGCTCAGTAAAGTATGGTTTGCTAGATAGAACAGTGATTTTGGAGTCCTGGGGATAAAATATTTAGGCATCGATCTGTGTTGATTTATACTATGACAAGCACATGATAAAAGAAAGTCAGAGGTTAAAACTGTTTTATTCTGGTCATTCCCAATATAATAGGGAATTTGCCATTCAAAGACATTGGAACATATATATTGCCAGGGTATAATGGAGTACTAGGTACGTCCTGTAATTGTAAATTTTCTTCATTACTGTATGAACTGTTCGGCTATAGGAGTTAGGCAATTTGTGTGAAAGCAAGTCAGAAGGACTCGTTTATTACCTAACTGAACTGCACCGCACCAAACTGCACCGCACCAAACTGCACCACACCCTCTTTTAGGAAAGAAACAGCAGAAGCACCGTGTAACTTATTTCTATGGGGAAAATCACTGGACATGATACTGCAAGCAAGATTAGAAGGATAGCTGTCATCTCAGCTGTCTCTCTGGGATGTGTTTGGTGCATCACACAGTTAGGCAGATGGGTGCAAGTGGGGCCCCAAAAGGGTACTACATGTAGATACACTAGATAGAAGGTTCAGATTACCCTGTAAGGCTCATCACGTTTTAATGATTAGAACAAAGTGAGAAAAGTTTTAGGGCCCTCACTTTCTTATTGTCTGTCTAGCTTCAACACAAACTTATGGCTTTGGATCATACATGTTGCTTGTGTGTCGGAAAGGGAGCTAGCATTCAACTTATTATTCAGAGTTTATATAGTTAGGTAGATGACATGATCCGTTTTATTCCTAGTTTGCTAGCACTGAAATGATAATTAGGTCTTGCAAAGCTGTAAATCCAGTACTATGACTGTTAAGCTTTCTGTCCATATTTGTATCCATTTACGAAGTATTTGGTAGTTTAAGGAATGAAACAAAACTCAGAAAGGCTAAATTAAGAAATGGCATCATCCAACAATGACATCATTCTGCAACCATAGGTGTTCTCTCCAGTCAACTAAATTTGCAGAGCCAGCCCCAAAATATTATTAATCCTTTATTCATAAGGATATGATATTTTGTGCTGGAAGATGGTATAATAGAAGCAAACGGTAGACTGTACTAGAGGACGGGGCCTTTGAACACCTTTGAATTCTATGAATGTAACTCAGTGATTCAGCAAATATTACGGACCAAGTAAGCGGAATTTACTGGCTGGGTCGTTGCATGGCATGTTTACAGACCACTTCAGTGTAAGGGAAGTGTGCTAACCTTTGATATAGTACCAGTGCATTGAGATATCTTTATTGATCAGGGAACGTTCCAGAAAATGGAACCGGGATATTTTATTCTCCTCTTTTCCATAAAATGTAGACATAACTGGAATGTAGATGTAGTTTCATAGTTCAATAGACTTTGCTGTTAGTATCATATCCTGTGGCAAGACTTAAGAGCTTTAAAAAGGAATGAAGGATGTGAATAAACATGCTGTTTATAGATGCTAGAAGTCAACTCTTTTGTTTAGCCATCACCTGCGTTTTAGTGTTTTATGGTCCTTTGAGCGGGATTGCAAATTTGTACGGCATAGACGTTACCCTTGCCATATAGGTCGTCACCTTATTGCAAGTTCTTCCCAATTACCTGTGCCCCAACTGTAATGAAAACTGCATAATTCATGACGCCAGTAACGTAGTGAATATTGTAGTGACGTGGGAGGCTGTACCGACAAAGAAAAACGTGGCAACAGACATGGTTGTTTTTGTCTGCCAGCCACGCAATCTATAGGTGCACATTTGGCGTCAGCCAGGGCAGTGTCAGAAGGTGTTTTTTATCACAGCCGCAATCGGAGGCTCATGCCGAGTGTTTACGTATGCGTGATCTGATTCTGTTGATGGAGTGCAAACATTTTGAGACCACCCCCAGAAATACCTAGTGTAATTACCTCAGCCCTCCAGCTGTCGCAGGTGTGTAGCATAAAAAGAGGAGAAACTGGTCGAGCCAGGAAGACTTTATCCCGCGGACTTACGAGTGAGACTTCAAAAGTACATTCTCCTTCACCATGTACTATTCCAGGTATGTAACGTTGGGCAAATTTAGCAGTCTGTAAACTAAATGTGTTCTTTTGCGACCAGGCAAAGCAGCTGTAGTTGTGACCTGAGTTTGAATGAAATGTTGCATTAGAGTGAAGAGTAACTGACTTGAAACATGAGGTTGTTAGCTCTGATATTGATTACCATTGAAATTGATCGGGCACTCTAGCTCTCGGTACTTGTAGAAAATGTGTGGTCGTGGCGTGACATTCAGACTTGGACCTTTTGCTAAATACTGCGGCGCCTACCGAAGCAAACCTATTGTTAGACAAAGCTGTTGCATAATCCCCTTAGGAACTTACCATTCTTTTGTCCCACATCAAAGACCAGTAACTAATGCTCAGCGTAGGGTTGCACTGTTCCAAAGAGTCATTCATTCTGCAATTAGAGACGAACTTGCCTCAGTAATGACTTCAAATTTTTTGTACGGTAAGGTACACTATTTTCAAGTGGAAGCTGCCATTTCAGACTGGATACACTGTCTGTATTTACCACAAGTTGTGGCAACCTCAAGGCCAAAGCTTTTGACTCTCATTAGTATAAGGTTTCACTGTGGATACTTGATGATCTGGCTAACTCAGGACTGGCCCATGTAAATGTACACAAGTTTTACTTGTGATTTTTGTTTTTATTAGATAATCTGTATGGGCTATCACCAAACTGCAGTTTGTACAATACTAGTACATCCAAACGGGGTTCCCGCACCCACCCCTATGTGCATAAATTAGCACAGTTAATATTTATTTATTATGTCCTGTATCTAGGGTAATGATTACTAAAATTTTACTGTAAGTTCATGGGGACTAAATTTTGCAGTAAGGGGGAAAGGAAGCATTCACATTGAAGAAAGGGGGAGGGGGCATGCGGAAAACAGTAGGTG
This sequence comes from Branchiostoma floridae x Branchiostoma japonicum, assembly GCA_013266295.2. Lineage (NCBI taxonomy): Eukaryota > Metazoa > Chordata > Leptocardii > Amphioxiformes > Branchiostomatidae > Branchiostoma > Branchiostoma floridae x Branchiostoma japonicum. Next base: position 13,594,952 of record CM023827.1, read on the forward strand.
CGAAAACTGCGAAAATAAAACAACCATGAATATTTCAGGATTTACAGGTGAGTAATTGAGTAAACCACATCTAAAGTAATTGATATTTTGGGCCTATATAATCGCGTTTGATGACAAGTATTGACACTCTAAGGTGCTCCATTGCATATGAATATCCAATGTAGTAGCTCCCATGATGGTACGACAGGAGTAGCTCCAATTTTTCTAGTTTGGAAATGTATACACATCTACATGGGCAGGTAATACTGTTGACTACAGGAATAAAAGACCTGTTGGTTGTGATATCATGTTTTGTCCCCTCAATTCTTGTTTGACAAGGTTTATGACATCAAAATTTGTAAATGTAGGAATCTTTTTTTTTGGGGCCCGCCTTGTTTTTTTTTTGCCCTATCGCATTAGATTTGGAGTCTGTGGAGGATGTCATCCATAAAATTTACTTGCTGTGGCCTAATACTGAAACTTCACCTTTCTATGTCCATCCTACCACATAGAAAATGGAGAGCAATGTCTGGTCCATTCACTTGTTCCTGTCATGCTGGGAGGGCAATGACTTCCATTTTTAACAGCTGGGCTTACTTTGCCCATTGCGTATGTATGCTCCCTGAGTGAGTCATACTCTGGTCTTTCCAAGATGGGGAATTCTGAGAAAGCCGGACTCCAAGCTTGTCCGTTTCCGGCTCTGAGGAAAAGGAGGGCGAGCTGCTTATAAGTTTTGGGTCAACTGTAATTTCCATCTTGGCATTGCACTCTATTGATTCCCTCTTTAGCAGGAAGCCAGTGGGAAGACAATGAATGAAACAGCCTGTTAGGTTACTTGTGGTAACATTAACCGTGGTTCTGTGACGTGTGGATTGAAGGTGACAGTCTGCGTGGACTTGCGTTAACGGTATTGGCCATCCCACTTAATATCGTCCTTACGATCTCTCCTTGGGAAAGAGCAAGGTCTCTTGCTGTTGGCGTGCGTCATTCTTCCATCAGCCGGGTCAGGCCCTACCAGATTGAAAGCCACAAGTGTGACGCAGATTAAAAAGAAAAGTAGCTTTGAGTAGCAGACCTCCTTCCTTGAGTCTATTCAGAAGCTAATACGAGAGGTTTTCATTTCAGACATGTTGGCAGTGATCTGGAAACGAGACAGCCTACAGGAGAATCTCATTTAATTTCATTTACACATTTGCAGTAACCTTGCATGCAAAGTGGGCAGGAAAAGCCTAATAGGTCGTAGATCGTAAAAGCATGAATGGCCTATGATCTCATTGATGTTGAATGGGGGGAAATTACAAGTAGCTGTCTGTTACACTTCTGATTTAGAAAGAAAACTTGTCTCCCTTATGATTTGATTAGTCGAAGTGTCTGCGACAAGATGTCTCCTGGATTCTTGCTAGCATTGTGGATAATCTAGTAAAGTTGAAATCCCTCTGCAGTCCAGTGGAGCCTCCTGATCAATCTGGTCTGTTTGAACTCTGTGGCTGCAGCTGAATGCCTTCCTCACAGTTCAATAACCAGTTTCATTTCCCCAGAGGGTACTGCATGCCAGGCAGCATGAGGGAGAATATTCAGGGCCCCAATAGGGCAGCCCAAAATGGGCAGCCTGGCCACATGGCTACTCATACATTATCTTTTGCATCATTTCCATTAGACCGGTCCATTTAGCTCTTTAGGGGGGACATACATATTTCTGATAGACACACGCAAATTGACATAAGCCACCCTTAATGGTAATATTCCTAGTACATGGTAATGTTTGTATCACAATGATTAGCAAGTTGTTTGCTTTCGTAAGACTAGCGGGCTCATTATGTCTTCTCTGATGTAGTTGATCTTACCTAGAGATTTGAATGGAAATGGAATTGTCCAGGGTTTCAAATTAGGCTTGTGTACACCAGTTGCCCCTCATTTTAACCCTGTGGAATAATGGATAGCTGGGGACTACAAAGGTGAGCGTTCAGTGTCTTCCAGGTTTTTAGTTGGCAATTTCAGCTGAAGCTTTAGTGTGCCGTTATGGGGGGATTTGTCTAGGGCATCGTGGTGTGAAATTTGTTAGATGTCTGACATGTATTTTCAGCAGCTGGAACAGTTCAGGACCTGTTTCCATGTGTTAGTTCCTCAGTGTGTATATGATATGCCCCCCTCCCCCATTCCTTCTGCTTTAGTCACATTATACAAGATATCTTGTGTCCTCAGCTTGTTTTTGAGATTTCAAAATTTGACTATGCTACCATTTTATATAATGGACACTTTGATATAGTCAACTGACAAGCAGTGATAGTACGTTTTATTCATATATTCATCATGACCTAGGATGTATGTTGGAGTGGGTATGAAGAAACAAAAAGTTTGCTTTCTTCGTCTGCCAGGATATCGTGGTAAAACTAAAAGTAAACCTTTGTTTTAGCGAATGTAGGCCCGTCCTTTGTGCTGCTAGTGGAGTGAATTCCTGCGTGAACAGGATCCTGCCCAATCCGCTCCTGATTGGGAGAGGCGTGTTTGCTCTGCCTCCACTTTTGTTTGCTCAACACAAGGCCCAGGCCCTGAGCCTAACTTCCTCCCCTACCCAGAAGGTCTATGGGAGTTCCTGAAATCGATCTGTGCCAGTGCATATCCAGTGACAGCGGGTGCATTTACAGCCCAGATTGGCTGGGAATCTATCAGCTTGGACTAGTGGAGCCTGTCCAAATGTGACCTTTGCCCAGCGTCTGGTGCCCTCTTGGCATTCCAGCCCCAGATCTCTGCAGGCCCACCCCAGGCTTGTTAGACAATCTCTTCAGTCAATCCCGCGCGCTTCTTTCACATGACCAGAAGCGCGAAGCGTTGACGTGGTGGTACCATCCCGTGCTAAAGGGCAGGACGGAGGCATTGCGCATTGCGGATCTGCACACCGATGCAGTTTTGCGTTAAAACAAAGAGGCGGAGGGCCCAAACCAGGAGATGACAGCTGATTGATCTAACCAAGAGGACGGGTTTTCCCGAGAATTGTTCATCTCTATTGAAGCTCACATCATCCAGGTTAATAGTCCGCAGGACTACTGTGTGGTTTCGGACCAGTATAATCAAGCAGCCAATCTGTGGGCACCTAGCAATTACTGTTGATGAAGTCCCGCAGCAGGAGAGTCCTTCCAAGTGTGGTGTCCGGTCATCAGTGCTGCCAGCTGGTTGGGCCAGAGCCGGACTTCCTCACTTCGGACAGGTTGACCAGGACCACCAGCCAACACTACCACAGACCTGGGCCTGACAGAAGGAAGTTCATGAGGTCTTGTGGTGTCTCCTTCTTTCTGATGAATCGGCCTTGGATATTTGTATTATTTCATTCCCTTGGAGATAAGAAATCTATTTCTGTTCATGGGTTGATCACTCCAACCTCAAGGATATAGGTACTTTTAATGCACAGAAGTCTCAGACAAACACACAAGATTGACATGTTGTTTTATCCTCTGTTGGTCCTGTTATAATGATTTGGTTCTGCTAGAAATTGCAGATGTGGATTCACACTGTATTGACTTCACATGTGTTACATTCATCTTATAGGTCCTATTTTAGAAAATTGAGAATTTAAGCTTGTTGCTCCTTCCACAGTTATCTTTTTTGGCAGGACGGGTAGACCTTGAGAGCTATGTTGCCTGAATTGTTTGCCTTTCAAATTCAGAGGGCTTTATTTTTGGAGCAGCAAAGGTTATGCTGGGCACTGCTAACATTTGATATGCCCTAGGTAAAGCCATGACGCACATGTCTGGTGGACAGAAGTGTCCACATTACACCAGGATGTGTAGGATGATATTGCAGTGAACTACTGTTCTACTTTATTTATATAAAAAATATACATTTGTGTACCTGTGTGTAGTAAATTTTAAGATCCTGCCAGACAAGGATCAGTAAAATAATAAAAAAATGACAAGGATATGCATAACTTTGTCAGTGACTTATTCAGTCAGGAGAGGTCCCCCTGTGGAATAGGGACCTCCCCTCCCTTGCCCTGCTAATTCCTCTGGCAAATCATTATTCCTTTGAGTATATTTTGAGCAACCAAAGGGGACTGGTTGGCAATTTACCACAAAGGAAATGTCTTGAATTACAAGTTTGATATGTCAAAGGGTTTTTAGGGAGTTTGTTACGCGTTAAGTGTAACAGATCACAATTTGTGAGTTGTGTGTTTGCCAGTCTTTCCACAGTTATCTCTTATAAATTACATTTAACATTTTACAAACAGTGAGTTACCTTGCCGGCAACAAAATTTACTGGAAAAAACTAAGCCATCTGTGCTGCAGCCAACTTATGATGACGATGATGATTTTTTTACAGCGATATCAAGCTCAGTAAATATTTGACATTGAATCTATAGTCCAGTGTACGAAATACTTTTTTGAGCCAGGTTGCCCAGTGGCAACCTAGGATGAAAGCTAGGTTGCCCATCAAAATTCCAGGTTGCCTTAATTTAAACTCTTCTACATTATGATTAACTTTGTTAGAATGCAATGTGCATTTATACATTTCTGACACAGAGTTGTTCCCCCTTACCTGAAGTGATGAGCTCTTCCATGGGAACATCTCAATAAACAGTTCCCAATGGAAGAAAGGGGCATCCTTACCACAAAATTTAGGTAGTGCACTGAGCTACCTGGGTGTAGAAATAGGTTGCACCAAGCAAAATATGGTTGCACGGTGCAACTGGGCAACCTAGTATTTCGCAGGCTGTAGTCCCAGTTGATTGACATATGTTGTCATACTGTGTTGCACACAGGTCAGCACACTTCAGCATGTTGGCCATCAAGCAGAACCCAATGCTAGCCGAGGCCTACTCCAACCTCGGGAACGTCTACAAGGAGAGAGGCCAGCTTCCAGAAGCGCTAGAAAACTACCGACACGCCGTGCGGTTAAAACCAGACTTCATCGATGGCTACATCAACTTGGCTGCAGCGCTGGTGACGGCCGGGGACATGGAGGGTGCAGTCCAGGCATACTGTCAGGCACTGCAGTATAACCCTGTAAGTTCGGTTGGTATTGCTTTATTCCTTTCTATAGATAGACACGTTAGTTAATGACACAATTACATTGTTAATTGCCTAAAAGTTAAACATTGTCAAGAAAACTGCAATGATAACTGGAAAATGTTCTGTATTAAGACAAGGAAAGCTGTTATATTGGTAACACTAGACTAAGTAATTGAATAATCTTACAGTGAATTTGGTTAATTATTGTTATGTTGAGGTAGGTAAAAGTTAATTTTTAGCATTTGTAGGAATATATCAAAGTTTTGAACCCTGCATTGGTTTCTGAAAGTCTTTAGAACAGGAAGATAACTGGCTTTTGAACTTCTTTACTATAATGTACCTTTTAGTTATAGAGTTCATGAAATGATGAAAAGTCAGATAGAATTGTCTATTCAAGAGCCCTAGGGGTAATCATTAGCTTCTAGAAGCAGTTGCTACAATGCTGACAACATTTTCAGCGCTATGAAAAAGACAGACAGTTCCTGTCCTAGCTGTAATCAGATGGTGATTGGTCGGGCTCCTCCAGATGAGCCACTTTGTCATTACAGCCGTTCCGGCGCATTGATTCTGCAGAAGCCAGACATTAAGTCGCTCCACACAGACCTTTATAGAGCTTTTCAAACTGCTTGCCAAGATTGAATTTTAATGCAAGGGAGCTACTACATGCCGCACTTAGCGATGCATGGAGTTGGATAAATGGAGTGATAGCTGCCTATTGGCTAAGTCTGAGAGCCTCTCCCGGCCACAAAATCATTGCAGCAAGTCTGGAAATCCATGAAGCGATAAATATCGATGGGAAGTATAACTGTATGATAAGATATTGCTCCGTTGCATGATTAAGCTGTGTCTATTTGACAAACGGCAAGGACAAGTCAAAGACACTGATTTTCTTCGTTTTTGTGGTTGGGAAACCAGCATTGTAGTATTGGTAGGACTAGGAGGGATCCTGATAGTTGGCATTCCTGCCGCCCCTCCCCATGAAATTATAGCCTGTTGCTTAACAAAACAAGTATGCATGTTGATAAGGGTGGCAAACTGTCCCCTGACCCATACTAGTCTGGCTTTTCTCCCAGCTACAATGGGTAGCCAGGATGTTATTAGAAGGAAGTCTCACGTTTGACGAAAAGAAATTTTTGCCAGATAGCTGAAACAGGAATGCAGAAGATACAGACAATCCGAACCTACAAATTAGGTTTAGCTATTCATGAAGTACATGTAGTCATTCCATGAGCCACATGCTAGGCTGATAAGTTTTCTTGAACAGAAATATTGACAATGAGACAGAATAAATGCTTTTTGGCTACAAGGTTCATTCAGTTATTGACAATTCCAAATTTGACATATCTTTTCTTTCGAAACAGGAAATCTTTTCTTTCAAAAGATGTATGGAAAAGCTAGAGCGAATATTCGGAAAAACAAACATTGTGATTGTCTGGCTTGCAAAAATGTTCAATTCAGTCAGCTGTTCCCAAAGTCATTCCAACTAGTAGACTAATTTCTGTTCCCACAACAGAAGTCTAGAAATGAAAGACATTGAAAATGTATGTTGTCTGTTGTCAATGTCATTCAGGCATTCATGAAGTCGTCATTCCAAATTCTAGACTAATAGCTTTTTCCTGCTTCTCCTGAAATCTTTATTAAGTTTCCTCTCTTCTTCCGTAGGACCTCTACTGTGTGCGGAGCGACCTGGGAAACCTACTGAAGGCGCTGGGGAGATTGGACGAGGCCAAGGTACATCCAGCCGGCTGAGTATTAAAAAACTGTACAGATCATGCCCCCCACCCCACCCCAAAGGAGACGCTGCCATTTCAAGTCCCTGCTCTCAGCAGGCTCCCAAAAACATGTACTGAAACTACAGTAATCAATTAGAAGCAAGCTGATTATTAAGATAAGCCTGATGGGTTAGAATGCTAAATCTTGGTTATAAAAGCTCCAGAAATTTTATTTTTTTAGATAAAAATGCTGTAAAATGAAAGCATTTAGTCGGGAAGAAATTATCCGCTTTTGATGTAAAGATTAGACCTGTAGGCGCTGAGCTTAGTATATTTTTCTGTTTTTGTTTTGTAATCCGTAGAGGGAGATTTTTTTAAAAGGGATTTTTAAAACTGCAGTTAGATGTTTTCTGTTTGGCCAAGGCAGCCGTCCTTTTGGGGTTTCTTAGCAGGTGATGTGTGTAGGAAAGCTCAAAGATTGGTGGTCTGCCTGCTGCATGCGGTTGTGTTTTTTTTCTGCCCCACCAGTCAAGAGATTGGCTGGTTTGTGCACATGTATTACCATGGCGAGCGTATGCGTAACATTGGTTGGGCTGCATGGTTTCCCTTTCTCAACACATTCAGGACGTAGTCAAGAGAAACATGTCACCCTGGGCTACATTTAAGCTAGACGCGCTCTGTGAAAACCTCCCGAAAAATTGCTGCGTATTTGACCATTTTTGGTTAGGTAAGGACCCCTTTAAATGAAGCCCAGGACTGTCTTGTATTGCATTTTAAGAGGCCAGCTAGACACAGGTGTTGCTACATGCCTCGATGTCAATGTCTAGCTGGCCATGCGCGGTGCGTTTTGTGATGTCTGGTGGCTGGATTGGAGCTACGGTCAAACGATTCTTTCTCGGGATTTGATGTGATTATTGGCGGATGGTTTTACATCCTAATTATGGTTTGTGAAAGAACTATAGATATTCGTATCAAAGATCAGCACCATCGTCCAACCACCAGTGCGACCTCGCGCGTGCAGCGACCCCCCGCGCGCCTTTCCAGGGCAGCTCTTTGGACATTGAGGAGATGAGGTGTCAACGACCCCTACCCCACCCCACGAAGGCCCATTCTTGTGGCAAGGAAAGCGAGAAAGACTGTAAAAGTAGTCCTCCTGCCAATCTGTTGAGGAAGGGAAATCATGGCAGCGATATGGAATAGTTGTCCCATGCAGCATGCAGTTAATCTTTGAGCTTTCACGGTGTGTTTCCATAGCTTTTACGTTATCAGTTGTACAGTCCAAACTCTTTCCCGAGCAGAGAAGTGGCAGATGAACTGAAAGAGAAAATTTTCCTCATGTCACCCAGAAAATTGCACTTTTGTTATCTTCCAAAGAAATTCTTTTATGCCATGCCCAGATCTTTTAGGCACACTTTATGTGAGAGAATGCCTTTCCCTGCTTCTAAAGCAGTTTGGACTTGCATTGTTTTTTCTCTCACAACAAATACTAACTACATCTCTCAATTTCTTTCCCCCTGACTTGTATATCCATGCTTTGACTAGACTAGGTATAGAGGGGTGCAATAAGTGCCGCTGAAAACGAAAAGGGGAGTACCAATTGCGCCGAGAGACTCCAAGAGTGGCGTCACCGGTCCGTGTTGTGTGGTGGGTTTGTGCAAGATCATGTTTCTACCATTTCACATCTTCCCTCAACCCCTACCCCCAGCGTACGGACGTAAGGATCTGTCAGAATGTATATTTATATATACATTATATTTTATATTTTTTCTGCATGGAATGTAAATGATTCTGGTATTTATGAAAAAGTGCCTTGTTAGTGATGACAAAGTTCGGCCCCCCTCCCTGTCGAAAGTTATTATTGTATATGTGTTGGAAGAGGTACAACAAATGCTAACAATTATGAAATTGTAGGTTTTTACATTGATTTCAGATATTCTCACGATAATGTCTTTCTCTCGTTAACTGAATAGTTTAGAGGGATTGATTTCTTGCAGAGTGTCATGCCACTTTCATTGCGCAGCGTAGAACCGCGCGTTACGTCCTAATCGAAGTTAGGGTCGTTAGGTTTAGCACAGTAGCGCGGGGCAAGCAGCGTCAGCAGTTGCTCTTTGTTACTTCTAGGCCAGGACTTGCTAATGTCTTCTCTCTTCCAGGTGTTGACCGCAAACGCAGTCTTTGTAATCCCTTTATTTTTCAGCTCTAAAAGTCCTTCGGAGCACTTTGGAGATGGCAGGGCACCAGGCGATAGAAAACATCAGCAGGTCTTGCGAAGGCAAAGTGGAAACAATGAGCAATGTGTGCGGCGTGCGCGGCAGCACTGGTGCGCGATGCAGAGCATGGTGACAAATGTACAAAGTTCTACGACAAAATACCACCTCCAAAACATGGTTGTCTGTTCCCTAGCTGAAGATCTATGACTTACAGTACTTACTAATTTTTAGTAGTCTGAAAAACCAGACAGTGGACCACTTTGTACATGACATGCAAGCAGCAAACTTTTGACGTGGGCAAAGGCATGTCCTTTTTCAGTGTGCAAAGCACTCATAATTGTTTCCCAGAAAGCATTGTCTTAAGTCATTTTTTTTGTTTTGTTTGTTTGTCAACCAACTGTGTTGACAGTCTTCAAGTTGATGACGTTTTGCTGAAGCACATCACAAAGGTCATGCTGGTGCAGTCATCGTGGCGCGTTGGGCCAAAGTGCGCGTAGGTTTGTTGCATTCAGGCGCAGAAGAAGGTAGTCAGGGCAGGTGCACGTTAAGCAGCAGGATAGGTAGTTGCGCGCCCTCCCCACCAAAAGTCCCCCGACTGACAATGTATTTTTCTGCCATTTCCTTCCTCCCCCTCTCTTGCCATGTGCGCATGGCACGTTGTTTTGCCATCTCCTCCCCTCCCCCCTCCTCCTGCCGACGTGCTGCCTCCACCCTCAAGGCCTGCTACCTGAAAGCCATCGAGACTCAACCCAACTTCGCTGTGGCCTGGAGCAACCTGGGCTGCGTCTTCAATGCCCAAAGTGAGATCTGGTTGGCCATTCACCACTTTGAAAAGGTAAGAGACTAGGTTCACTTGAAATAAGCCTTGAACAGCAGTCATAGGCAATGTCGCATCTTGCCATGATTATATTATAAAGCTTGAGATTTAAAAACCTGTTATTTAGAATATGACTAAGAAGAAAATGTTATAATAACATAAACTTTTTTAAGCCAGAAGGTTAAAAAAAAACAATGCAACGTTGTCTATGGTTGCACGAACTAATGGATGTACTCAGCAAGGTGACCTTTGGAATAACTTCACTTTCTTTTTTTATAATACATAAGTTGGAGATGTTTTCATTTTGATGTGTGGATGAAAGACTGAAGTGCTCGTTACGGTACCCCATCATTACTGCAGCCCCAAAAATCAATACAAAATAGATTCAGGCGAAATTGCAAGCACGGCGGCGCAAGGAATCATTCCTTTTATGGAGAGGAGAAATGGCGGCCCAGAGATATGGACTCCAACCCGGCTATTCCATCAGAGAGATGCTGTTGCTGTGGATAGTGGCAGGTCATGATGAACTTGAATGAACCTATTTGATATTCTATTGCTGCATTTCTTCTACTTGTGGGCCATCGGGACTTATTAACGTCATCATTTATTCTTGAGAAATGCCTTTTAGAAAGGCTTTCCCTCTTTGGTATTCATGCGGGCAGTACTCACGGACGTAAAATGTAAGACCGTGTCACGTAAAATTGTGTTGTTAAGCTTGAAGCGCCCGGTTCAATACCCAATTTGAATATTCATCCATCCTGGAGGACAACAGAAAAGGTGTGTGAAGGTAATTCACCCAAAAGCTGTTGTCATGGCGGAGTCTATAGGAAATAAATAAAGCCATTGAGCAAGTCGGATCCATTAGTGAGGAGTAGCCATGGGAGCTGTATGGATGACTTTGACCTTCAGAGGTCAGCATCGCAGCCCACTATCAGTCAAACAGGCACGTAAGATGCAGATATAATCCCATCAATGGGCTGTCTTGGATAGGTCAGTCAGGGGATGGAAAAAGAAAACTAGATTGACTAGATTTTGGAAATACATATCTCAAGGCTCAAAGATCAATCAAGACTTAGAATAGACCAATATTGTACTTCCATCTACCTCCATCAATATGTAAAAAAAAAAAAGTCAAGTTTGACAGATATACAGTCTCTTTCTCTCATTGGTTAGGCTGTTAATTTTGATGGACAACCAGGATCAGTCTATCGAATGGCCCGGGGGGGGGGGGGACAATACTAGTAATGTTGTTGGATTTTACAGAAAAAACATTTGAGTAGAAGAATAGAGACATCAGAATCTTGTTTAGCAGAACATTAAACGTCCTGAAAATTTCTGTGACTTCTCTTTAAAAGAAAACAGTAGGTTGATGTTAAGGTGAACGTTACTCCTCAGTTGGCATTGGCCGTGATGCAGAGCATTTACTTTCAAACTTGACTAACTGTGCATGCTACATCTCCATGCCTTGTGGTTCACCTTATCTGTTGGAAAATTAACCATATAATTTGTGATGACTTTATATTACACCACAAAATTTCTCTGTGGAGTAACAATCACATCCTGGGTTCAACCATCATAATTATCTGCCATTGAAATGGCCATGTTTCACGCAGAATCTGACAGTCAATTAGCTGTAATCCAGGTTATTCTTCATCAGCTTAGAGTGCACTTTCCATTCATCGTAATGAACCAACGGGGTCCAGGCTTGCAGGCTGTTGTTAAGTGGGGCTCGGAGTAAAACCACAGATCAAAGCTGTCAAGCATGCTGGTGCAGCAGCTGTGTGTTGTGTTTTTCTTCAAGTTTCAAGTGCAGCCATATTCCAATTGCAAACATTCCACCATGGGAGGAAATATTCAACTAGCCTCCAGAGGATGCACCGCCAAAGTGTGAGAAGTCGTATCGTAACGGCATGGGAGGGCAGTTGGCGATCAGGAATGTGATTGGTCCTAAACTGGTCATCAGGAGTTATTAACCTGTCATTTGCCGCTGGCCGTCTCCCCCGAGAATCGCGCGATAAGACGCTCCATCTGTGGCATCTCGACTAGCTGTAACATCCCGTGGACAATGACTGGCTTGCAAAGGATGACAATCGATTGAGAATAACGCAAACGTTGATGTGCCGATACCAGTCCCCTCTCAGGAGACAATTGTTGCGCACCGTCATTGACGCAGCCTGGAGAGACAGACCAACATCATAGCTGCTAGAAATTAGAAATTTAACGCAAACTTAGCTGTCGTTCCCAAGCGGAAGTCAGACCTATCTTAACGAATCAGAAGCAAGAAGGAAACGGTGGGACCAGAGGAGATTTATACTCAGTTAAGAAATGTCATCAGGCCAGCCCAGACACTTGCAGAAGAGGAGCTTTCTGTACGTACTGTACTTGCAGGTGTATGTGACCCTATATGAATGGCTAAGTGTGATGAAATGGTTTTTCTTCCAGGCCGTCCAGCTAGACCCCAACTTCTTGGACGCTTACATCAACCTCGGCAATGTACTGAAAGAGGCAAGAATCTTCGACAGGTAAGACTTGTCCAGAATATCTACTCCGAGATCTACTTTATATGGAATTTAAAAAAAAATAGATTTGGGTGAGTTATGACTTGACAGGTACATGTACATTCAGCTGGACTTGGTCCAAAGCCACTCTCCGATTGCCAGTAGCAATCAGCATTCTGTAATCAATCAATTCAGCATGTTATAATCAATATCATCCAAATTCAATGCTGAAGGACCGGTAGTAGGGAAGAGACAGTTTAAGAAAACCTTTGTTTTGTTTTCTAATTTTGTTTTAGCCATTACACTAGTTCATTTATCAAGAGTATCAACACAAATGGTGACAAAAAAACTGACAACAGATATAAAAGAAGAGACAGTGTAGCTGGCTTAGCCGTAGATAGTGTTTTGTCACCATATTGTCACACAATGTATGCGAACCTCGTATACCACCCCTCTGTGATTATCACAAGAAAGATGACATAATTGCATTGGTTGAGGAATTTTGAATGGTTAATTACTACATGTCCCGATTTGAAGTAATTACGAAAATTTCCCCTGGGGTAGTCAACATTATAATTGTATAAGTCAGAAGAGTCGAGAAATAATGTCAGTGTGGAAGCAAAATATAACATAAGTTTGGACCAGGCACAAGATGATGGAGAGAGTTGTTCAACAATGTTATTTTTGGAAATGAAGAATTACTGTATTTGGCAAACATACACATTTGAAGGTGTGCTCTGGAATATGTTACACGCTTTTCAAGATGCTATTTGGTGCTACATGACTTTCATCATGATGTGTCATATCAAGCTTTAACTCAAGTTAAAAGTTATCATATTTCCCCATATGGATTTCATGACGACTTTTGTTATCGATGTCTACATTTCTTCTATCCAGTTTTAACGTCTTTTTTCCCCGAAACGGGGGTTAGACAAATTTAGACAAAAGTCTACATTAATGTCTTTTTTTCCCTTTTGTAGAGCTGCAGTAGCATACCTGCGAGCCCTCCAACTCAGCCCCAACCATGCTATTGTACATGCCAACTTAGCCTGTGTATACTACGAACAAGGGTAAGTTTACACCTCCAAATGTAGAGAGGCGCATATATGTGTACCAATTAGTCTGTCAGACAAGTAAATCTTGAAACACGTTGTACAGTGTTCGAAATACCCACTAGCACACTAGCAATTGCTACCTGATTTTCTTGTGTGCTAGTTGCTCCCTGACTCAGGTAGCGCACCACGCAATGTGTAAATATGTACTGCTGAACTCAAAGGTGCACACTGTGCTACCTGGTTCAAAAAAGTATTTCGAACACTGTTGTACATTGTACCTTCCAATGTGTATACATATGCACAAGTAAACCTGTTGAACTCGGTGTCTAATGTTGCAAAGTTGTTGATGATGATGATGATGATAGATACAGTACTCGATTAATCTTGAATCTTGATGCCAGGAATGTAATCTAAGCAGTAGCATCACCATCATATCAGCATGCACAGCATGGCCAGCCAAGGCAATGAAACGTCTACGTTATGATTACTATCCAGGATAAAAATTGGAAAGGGAGATTTAATTTGCCTTGCAGTAGGCTCAGCGACCTCCAGAGAATTGTTGCGCTGCGGGGATTTATCTCTGCTTTGAATATTGATAAATCAATGTTGGTTTGGAAATATGGTCTAATAGTTTCATTCGCAGGATGTTTTTGGAGGTAGAGGTCTGTTTCCTTCTTTTCTCCTGAGTTGCATTTGTCTTTTTTGATTGTTTAAATCAAAATTGAGAAAGAAGAGCTTTGGGCAATAATTCTTTTCCTACTTGAAAGGAAAGTGTTGTCAGAGTGTAGAGTAATGTATTGATTGGAGTAGAGCCCCGGGGATGCAATGAAACTCAGGTCAATTGGCTAAATGTCCAAGTATGGATTTTATATCAGTCAAGTTCTGGGTTTTGCATAGTGCTGTCTTAAACAAGGAGCTGTAGCCAGATATTGACTGTGCCATGGAGAAGCTAGCAGCTTGGTTTTGGTGGTAATTGTTGTTGGCTTTGTTTAAGAAGGCACTGCTAAGGAAAATGTGGAGACTGTACTGCTGTTTACATGTTCTACCTGTCTGTAGTTCTAAAAAATAAGATACGAATGAAGATTGTTGGTGGCAAATTCTACTTTCAGCTTCTAATTTACCACATGTGCTCTTTGGGTGGATACAAAAGAATGCAATTGTTGATAAAACCTTAATGTTTACCTCTGTGTTCTTTTTGCCTACGTAGGTTGATTGACTTGGCGATTGACACATACCGCCGCGCCATCGAACTGCAGCCCCACTTCCCAGATGCGTACTGCAATCTCGCCAATGCCCTTAAGGAACAGGGCAAGGTATGTCTGGATACAACAGTTAAGGGGAAATATTGGCAAAACCTCAACAAAAACCTGTTAGTCATGTACAGATTGCTCTGGTAAAGTAATAAAATTTGGTTTGATAAAAATATGCAAATGTGTGTAGAACTAAAAATAAGTTGTGGCTCATATGTAGCAAAAGCTGCCCAGAAGCAGTCTTCATTGGCAGGCTTGGTATCATGTAAACATGTTTTTTTGCATTACGATTACCTCTTTTGGGTGAAATGGTTGGCGGGCAACTGTAGAGACACAAAACCGTGCTTGTTATGTCCCCAGCCTACGTACTACAGGCCTTCAGATCAAGGAGATCAAGGTTTACAGTGAGATATGTCCAGAATGCACTGACTTGGCCTCCCTCCAAGGTTGAGAACCTTCCAAACTTGTTGTTACCTTCACATATCTGTGACCAAAGTGCTGTGCATTGGAGTACCTTCTGTAGAAACCTCCAGAATATTTAGTATCATGACAACTGTGGACGACACAGACGCTGCGGTGTTAATGGCGCTTCTTCGAGCTGGAGTCTTGAAGAGGAGACTTACGTACAAGTCGTTTCACTTCCAGGTGGCGGAGTCAGAGGAGTGTTACAACACGGCCCTACAACTGTCTCCCACCCATGCTGACTCCCTCAACAACCTGGCCAACATCAAGCGTGAGCAGGGCTGCACTGAGGAGGCTGTCAAGCTGTACTGTAAGGCCTTAGAGGTACGGATTTTTCCAATCGTTTCCGTCCTTGGGTCACTCCTTTTCATACACATCTGGTCTACATCTGGAATGCAAGGATGAGGATTTGTTTTGTACTCGAGAATGCCATGTGATTATTAGTTGAAATATGCACCCGTGCCAAAAGTCACTCAAACATGCTAAACATATGTGTGACATTAGCAATTTAGAATTCCAAGTGCTTAAAGCTTGACTCCAGAAGGTTTCAAGATTAGATTCTTCACATAGGAAATGGAAGTTGATGTTTAAATGGCCAAGAGAAGATAGCTTTGTCTATAACAAAAGTTTGAGAAAGACTCACTGTGATCCTGTATCAAGTTTACATAGTTACTGATAACAGCACGTCGGCAGAACGTACTACGCCTGCGCAAAACCTGGATTTTTGCTGGATTTTTGGTCAACGTTGCATCAGAATTTTGCCTGTTGCAGACCATATCTTTTTCTACACAACATTTGAAAACTACAGACGGGATGTCAACCTTATATACGCGAATTCGACCTTATATGAGACGTTCTGCCGAAGTGCTATGCATAATACATTACAGGTTTCGCGCAGGCGCAGTACGTTCTGCCGATGTGCTACTGATAACTCATTAGAAAGGCTCTACCTTTGTTATGATGTTGTAGCAACCTTCAAGGTTGAGCTAAGTACATGTGTAATGTGTTCCAGGTGTTCCCGGAGTTTGCTGCTGCCCACTCCAACCTTGCCAGCGTGCTGCAACAACAAGGCAAACTGCAAGAGGCGCTCATGCACTATAAGGAAGCCATCAGGTTTGTCTTTACCATTTTGGCCATCGCTTTGCTTTTCTGTCTTTTGCCTTGAGTAGTTTTTGTCTGAAGATCATTATTGGGGTTGTAGTATACATTTGTACATCTGGCATGTTGATTCTTTTGGTGGTTATAAATATGAACTGTATTGTGACGACTGTAAATTTGGAAATATTTGCAGTGTTTTTTAAGTTAACTATTTCCACCATCACCTCTCACCACGAACTAATTATAATAGCCAACATTTGTTTTCCAATGTTACTGCTACCAAGAACTCAAAACAAAGACATTTTTGATTGCAAAGTTTAAGCGCCGTAAACTTAACTGAATCTACAGTAACCGTAATCTTTAGGAAAAATTCACCAACTTTTGTTCCTGTCCCCACAGGATTGCCCCCACCTTTGCCGATGCGTACTCCAACATGGGGAACGCTCTGAAGGAAATGCAGGATATCCAGGGCGCCATGCAGTGTTACACCCGTGCCATCCAAATCAACCCAGCCTTCGCTGATGCACATAGCAACCTAGCGTCAATCCACAAGGTCTATACACCTTTGTGTTTTTCATTCTAACATAGTAGACCTCAATAGATAAGTGTTTATGGAAAAAGTAGACATTGATTTAGCTGTAAGACACTTAATTTTGTCTTCTGTTAGCTAGATTTTGTCAGCAAAATAAACTTCCTGTCAGAAATGATGTGTAAAATTTTTATGGGAAGTACATTACACCTATTCAGAGATATTGATCTGAAGTCATGTATACCCAAAGCTTGACCTTCAAAATAATTTCTCAATCTGTTAACAACTCACTAGCTCTGATTGTTTAAGTTGTGGAAAAATTACCCTTGGTGTGAAATCAGTTTTGAATGTCTTGTAAGTAGGATGCTGTATGAAAGTTTAACTTTTCTTACTCTGTGTTCTCCCCAGGATTCTGGCCAGATCCCAGAAGCCATCGCCTCCTACAGAACTGCACTGAAGTTGAAACCAGACTTCCCCGATGCCTACTGCAACCTGGCCCACTGCCTACAGATTGTATGTGATTGGACGGACTATAACGCCCGCATGAAGAAGCTTGTAGCGATCGTAGCAGATCAGCTGGACAAGAACCGCCTGCCGTCTGTCCACCCCCACCACAGTATGCTGTACCCGCTGTCCCACGCCTTCCGAAAGGCCATAGCAGCACGTCACGGGAACTTGTGCCTGGAGAAGGTATTGACACTCGTCTTAGTCTTTAGCACTGTAAAGTAGCCGTTTGTCTACAGATTCTCTATCGGTTACAGGGTTATGTAGCATGGAGAAGGTTAAATTGTCCATGTGACAGTGTGAAGACTAATGTGCAATCTTCATCATCCATACGTAACAACAAACAAGACTGGCAATGAAAACATACATTGCCATGGCGACGGTGGTTGCTGTTAGGGTTATTGTTTGCATGGCACTGCGGCCCCGCCATCATTTCTTGATTTTGAGGAAAACTTTGTACCTATACAGATACAGTGCACCCCCCCTGAGTGTATAGTGAACAAGCCCCGGGGTCACAGAAAGTAGGGCATCCGGGAGAGGCAGGGTCCCAAGGGTTTCTAGGAATGTGGGTATAGATGTGGGTCACATGGGAGACATGCCTGTGGACATTCCATACCTGTGGACAAAATGCCTGTATAATTCCTAGAATTCTTGCGAATCACACACAATACTGTACCATTAGGCTCCTCCCTGAGACGTCGCCAAAAAGAGTACACAGGGAGAGCTATAATCAGGAATTTGGCAGGAATGAACTACTGGTCTGGGAAAGAATATTTAATAACAAAATCAGCCCCCCAATCCTTTCTTGTTTGTCACAAGAGACTAGAGACTTAAAACTGTGCTTGCTCCACCAGATCAACGTTCTGCACAAGCCGCCCTACGACCACCCCAAGGACCTGGTACAAAGCAAGGGGCGTCTGAGGATAGGCTATGTCAGCTCCGACTTCGGGAACCACCCCACCTCCCACCTGATGCAGAGTATTCCTGGCTTCCACAACAAGGAGAATGTCGAGGTAAGGGAAAGGATTCTTTGACTTTGGCACTAAAACCAGTGCTATAGTTCTAAACATCTGAAGAGAAGTTTTCAAAGTGTTAAAAGTAGTCCATTTGGGTAGCAAGCTGTAGTAGTAGTAGTAGGTCCCATAGCCTTGACGGCCGTAGGGGCATCATGACAGCCAGCAGCATGTCTGGACTTGCCACGATGACTCATCAGGCTTATAATCTTGGCGGCGCCTATCTCCTCTCCAAGATTTTTGCCGCAAGCAAGCTGTAGTGTTTGAAATAAGGTTAGAATAACAGGAACAAGTGATGAGTCTCATGCAGGTATTTTTTCTCACTTCTACAGAATATGTTGTAGATCTGAAATGTGGCACAAAATTTCCAGGCTACTCTGGCATGTCATAAATGTGAATTTATCAAGAGACTCATGAAAACTCAATTCTTCTATGTCCAGGTGTTCTGCTATGCTCTGAGTCCGGATGACGGCACCACATTCCGAGCCAAGATCGTGAAGGAGTCGGAACACTTCGTAGACTTGTCCCAGATCCCGTGCAACGGGAAAGCCGCCGACCGCATCCACCAAGATGGCGTCCACATCCTGGTCAACATGAACGGCTACACCAAGGGCGCTCGCAACGAAATCTTCGCCTTGAGACCTGCGCCCATCCAGGTGAGGATTTATGCTGGGGAACTGTAACAAGGATTACAGATATGCAGGGATTTCACGTGATAGATTTCAAGTTGCCTTTGGTATTGACAGGCTGGTTGTCTTATCACCAACGTCGTCTTATCACCAACATTTCCTTTTGCATTTGCGTGACTGTTACCAGTTTTATGAAGTTAGTTTTCGCCAGTCAATATGTATTCCTTCCATAAATTCAGCTTGTATGAAGATTTCTCCCTGATGCTAACATTTCTGCTGTGATCTTGCTCCAGTCCATGTGGCTGGGTTATCCAGGCACCAGCGGAGCGTCCTTCATGGACTACCTGATCACCGACGTCATCACCTCCCCCATCGAACAAGCCGTACAGTACTCTGAAAAACTGGCGTACATGCCCAACACCTTTTTCGTCGGAGACCACGCGCAGATGTTCCCCCATCTAAAGGAGCGGGCAGTCCTGGGGACAACCGCAGCGGGAGTCAAAATCATCGATAACAAGTCTGTTATCAATGCCACAGACCTGAAGCCTGTTCTGGAGATGCAGGATGTCAAGGTATGAATTGCTCTGTCATTACCATAATTGCATGATTAGCCACTTAAGTTGTTTCAATCAAAGCACAAAGCCAATTAAAGTGTCCTATCAAATCAGTTTAATTGTACATGTTGTATATTGATAGACTTCCACACATATATTTTGATTTTCAACTTCATAGGTGAAGAAGGAGAAGATCCCCCTTCATCTACCGCTGACCAATGGAGACTCGGGCTCTGCTAACGATGAGGAGAAGGTTGTGGAGACGCCCATCATCGAGATCAACACGACCACGGCACAGATGCAGACCATGGTGACCCAGGGACAGGTGTCCACCTGCATGAACGGAGTCGTCGTACAGAATGGCCTGGCCACCTCGCAGGTTTGTCACCCTCAAATACAATCTGGTACATAGACCCTGTACTACCCATAGTGCCCCTTCGCTCCCAGCATGCAATGGGATCCATGAAAAGGTCTATCTCCTGCACAGAAAAACCTGGTGTTCTGTTGCTACTTGTAAACTTTTGGTGGAAAATTCAGTTACAAGAACTTTACAAAACAGTAGTTACCTCAGAATATTTTAGATCTTAGTTTCAAGTAAAAAAAGTTTGCTATTCTTTCGTTCAGAAAGGGAACATCCTCTTCATTTTGCTGCTTTCCAGGTGAACAACAAGGCCGCTACAGGAGAGGAACCTCCCGCTAACGTGATTGTGACGACACGTGTACAGTACGGCCTACCAGAGGACAGCGTCGTGTACTGCAACTTCAACCAGCTGTACAAGATTGACCCTGCTACCCTGCAGATGTGGGTCAATGTAAGGACCACACCATCCTCGTTCTTTTACAGTCATCTCTCGCCCTTGTACTTTGCCTTGCATATCATTTTTATGTTCTCACAATCAATCAGTTAATGAGAGAATTTGTTTAACATTATGTTGGAGATAATTGAGAAAATAAATGTCAAGAAAATAACAAGCTGAACTTTCCCATTAACTCCAGATCCTGAACCGAGTGCACAACAGCGTACTGTGGCTCCTGCGTTTCCCGGCCGTCGGCGAACAGAACGTGCTGAACGCCGCCACACAGATGGGCCTGTCGCCCGGGCGTATCATCTTTTCACACGTGGCTCCGAAGGAGGAGCACGTCCGGCGGGGACAGCTCGCCGACGTCTGCTTGGACTCCCCGCTCTGCAACGGCCACACCACGGGCATGGATGTCCTCTGGGCTGGCACTCCCATGATCACCCTACCAGGTGAGATAGGTCACCTCTGAATGGGGTGAAGAGATGGTATTTCTGAACAGTGTAGAGGTGGAATAACCTTTCTGACAAATACAAATTCTTCTGTACTTGCCACAGTTTACATAATTACATTTCTATCTTTCTCCACAGGTGAGACACTGGCCTCACGAGTAGCAGCCTCACAGTTGAACTGCCTGGGCTGCCCCGAACTGGTGGCTAACACGCGCGCAGAGTACGAGGACATTGCCGTCCAGCTGGGGAATGATGTGGACTAGTAAGTATTGAAGGACTTACCTAAAATTGTGCCTGAACCCCTTGATCTGAAATGAAATACATGTATTAAATATAGGAAGAACTGTTAGGATATACAGTGTAATGTATTCAGTGTTTGAAATACATTTACTTTGTGTCAAATTTTTCAATACAGATGAAAAAGCGTATACATCATAAGTCAAAGTATATATATCAGTAATACTGTCTGAAGAAAACTGTTGGTGATAGTTACAATTGCACTGATTACACAGGTACCATGTAGTAATGATGTACATATTCTTTCCTTATCTAGCCTGAGGAGGGTAAGGGCCAAGGTGTGGAAGCTCCGCACCACCAGCCCTCTCTTCGACTGCCACCAGTACGCTCTAGACATGGAGAGGTTGTACAGACGCATGTGGGCACGCTACGAGAAGGGCCAGTCTGCCGACCACATCACAGAACCCTTTTGAGTTAGCGTAGGATTTTTTTTCAGCTTACTATCGAAGCTAGTCTGAGAAAAAGAAGGATTGGGGATTACCATAAAACAACATAAACATTCAGAACCGGGTACTAAGCTTCCTTGCCAGATCCCACTATAACCGGCTTATGCTACAAACACTAAAAGTAGTTGAGGCATAGTACTAGCTCAAAGACTTATCCAACACAAGTGTAGTACTGAATACTCTTACCCGTAAGCTGTGTCAGTGTGAGCTACATTGTACATCACAGTAAACTGGATACGTTAATGCCATCAGTGAGTAAGGAACAGTACATGTAATTTAACCTGAAGGACAACATGAAGGAAATAGATCTTTTGCTGGTTGACTTCTGGTGCGAGACAACTTGATATTAGTACTAGCCATTCTGATGCTTCTGCACCATGGAAAGAATCTATGTACGATCCGTGTTGTGTCGTTTTGTTGTTGTTGTTGTGCAGAGTTATGGATATACGTTCCGATCCTGGTGTCAGAAGTAACCGGAGCATACCAACCAACCGATGCATCAACAGATTCTCAGCTTCGCTATTTCAGAGTGTACCTAATATTCTCTTCCACAGTAGGGCCTAAATGTTAGATATGTATTTATCCTGGTGACTAGTTTGGTCAGGGGCAATTTCTACAGGTTTTCAAGGGCACATGCTAAAGGAAAGAACTACTGCGGAAATGTAGGTTCTGTTTGATACATGGTTGAGCGTTAGTAGATGTATTAGGCCACCCGATGTTACCTATAAGTGTGATTCTATTGTAGTTGCTGTTGTGTAATGCCGTAGACTGATGCCAGCTTCTTGCTTTATATAGCATTATGCAGTATAATGTAAATACCAGTACATACAGATGTTATGGGTAATGTTTCTGAATGGTGTGCTTAATGGCATGTAAGAATTAAGCACAGTGGCATAGGTTTGTTTCCAGTAGTTTGTACAGGTAGCTGAACAGGTAAAACAAAAGAAAGGGTACCAATTTTTGCCCATAACTGTAAATTATTTTGAAGATCATTTATTTCAATTTTTTGTGTTCCTCTGCTCCTAATATTTTATTCCCGTGTCCCCTTTGTTGTCTGTTAACTTTTGCTGAAAATAAACGGCATGGAGCACTGCAAATGATAATACGTGTGTCAGACTGTTTCTTTTGTTGTGGTTTGACAAAAGGGTTAGTACAGGGCTACAATTTGCACATTGCAATGCATAGACTTAAGCCCCTGTCACACATTCACGACCTTCGTCCCCGAACGCCAGCCGAACACCAGCCGAATATGTCGGCTGGTGTTCGTGAGCACTCTGACCAGATTTAGGCCACGCCTACCTTTCTATATGAATCGAAACGAATTTGGGTTCAACTGGAGTCAAATTTGATCCCTGAACACGCCCTAAACACTGCTGACTTACTCCCGGATGGCTGGCTGGTGTTTTGCTGACTTACGGTCGAAAACCAGCCAGATATGATTGAATCTCCCGAACGACTCACGAATGTTTTAAACATTTTGAAACATTCGGCTGGCGCAGCCAAACCGTAGCCAACCCAGCCGAACGCCAGCCGACTCACTCCTAACCATGG
The DNA here is from genome assembly GCA_013266295.2 of Branchiostoma floridae x Branchiostoma japonicum. NCBI lineage: Eukaryota > Metazoa > Chordata > Leptocardii > Amphioxiformes > Branchiostomatidae > Branchiostoma > Branchiostoma floridae x Branchiostoma japonicum. The sequence continues at coordinate 13,617,808 of CM023827.1, forward strand.
TTGGCGGGCGTTCGGCTAGTGTTCGGGAGGCCAAATTCGTGAATGTGTGACAGGGGCTTTAGGCTCACAGTCCAATTCTGATAATGAAACTTTGTAGTAAATGCATGGCAGAGTGGATCATTTTAGGAACCAGCTAGAGGTACAGATAGGGAGTACTGGCATTCTCTGTAGTTGAGTCTCAAATGGTGATGAAAAAGTGAGCCATGTATATGTAGGATTTCATTATTTCATTCAGGTCCAGAAAGTACTTGAATTAAATGAAAGGTCCTGCTTAATTAGCTGCAGTATTAACTTACGACTTCTAAAGTGACATTGATAAGGTTCTAAGGGTGGAGACCAGGATATGTTGAAAAATATTCTCATTTCTCAAAAGCGTATACCATTGATAGAAAATTACATTTGTACCTGGAAAGAAGCAACTTGGAATTGTCACCTCTGTTATACTGGTATCAGGGGTTACCTTTGTTGTATTTGTGGAGGCAAAATTTCTTTGAATTCCCTTCAAATATTGGAAATCTGGCCTGGACTACCACGACTGAAGTTGTATTGATCCTTTGTAGAAGAATGCTTATATCACAACAACTTGTGAACTCAGCTGCCAGGTTAAAATGTTTTGATTGGAACAGCAGCCAAGGTCAAGTGTATCCTGTAATGGATGGCAAACTGAAGGACTTTCAAGCATGTTTCTCTAGTTTTGCTGTAACTGCTATTATACAATACACACATGGATATCTTTAATTCAGTACAATCTAGTGTACTGGAGCAAATCTTGTTGCAGTAGCAAACAACCCAAGTGCATATACATTGTAGCCTGGTACCATCCCACCAGCCTGGTGTAGGGAGCACGTCGGCAGAACGTACTGCGCCTGCGTGAAACCCGTAATGTATTGTGCATAGCACTTCGGAAGAACGTCTCATATAATATCAAATTCGCGTATATAAGGGTGACATCCCGTCTGTAGTTTTCAAATGTTGTGTAGAAAAAGATGTGGTCTGCAACAGGCAAAATTCTGATGCAACGTTGACCAAAAATCCAGCGAAAATCCAGGTTTTGCGCAGGCGCAGTACGTTCTGCCGACGTGCCCAGTCCTACTAAGCATTGGCTACATTTTCAGACACAGGCAAGGTGGTCTTGTGGTTAGGATTCCAGACAAAGAATCTAAAGGTTCTGGGTTCGAATCCCTAGCAGACCTCAATGTCATACCCTTGGGAAAGGCACTTTACACCTGTTTCCTCACTCGGCCCAGTACCGGAGAAGATCCCAGGAAGGTCACAATAGTTAGCATAAATCGGGCATAAATTGAGGACGATGGGTCTTCTGGAGTAACATTACATTTTTACCATAGGCCGCTACGCTCGAAAGAAGTTGCGCAATGCCAAATTACGCAATGCCAAGCCAGGCCTCGCAATTAACAATGTCCCGATGTCAAAATGACGCTAAATTTCAGCTCGGGACAATTCAAATTACGTTTCGGCAATTTCGGGGCAATTCGACAATTCTGACGTCCACGTCATTTAGGAACGTGATCCCTCCGTGGGAAGCAAAGGGAAGCAACACTGTCTATTTTTCAGGTCTTTCAATTAACTCTTTTTAGCATTGCTGCAATTCGAGCAAGGTGAGCAAGTCATTAATAGTGCACACCCATGCCACCCAACCAGCTATTCCCATTTTGCGGCCTATGGCCAGCTTTTTAAAAAGCTTTCTTGTTACTGTAGGCTCAAAGATTGTCATCTTCAACAGGATATAGATTTATAGATCCGTGCCACTGTTTTGATAGTCTTTTCAACTCCAGATGGACAAACAATATCCCATATAGAACTAAAAAAAAAAAACACATCTAAGACAAAAAAAACTTCAAGTAATACCCCTTGATGCTTTTAATGGTGATAAAACTTTTGAGCTTGAGCAGTTGTCTGCTAGGTAAACAACAAAGACAATATGAAGTACTGTACTTGCTATGTTGTCAAAAGCACTGTATAGATGGACCCGAACCCCCCCTACATGTTTTGACAATGCACCACCTGCTAACTTGTTTGTGTACGACTTTTCCCTGATGTTTTTGTTCAACTGCAGTATTTTGGAAAAACCCGGATGCCAAAACACTGTTAACACCACATCAAGCTACTGAAGATTTCTTGTTGGGTGCACAAGTACTACAGTTTGTTTAAAACTCAAAGGTGAAGCGGCTCTTAAGAAACAATATAGGACGGATCAGACAGAGTGACAACAACCAGGAAATAGCCTTTAAGTACGGCCTTTTCACAAAACCACTTTCACATGACCTGACTAAGGGAAAGGGTCTCTAAAGGCTGGTGGATGGTAAACACTTCAAACTGAGTCAAAGGTTTTTAACCAAGTAAAGGATTCTTTCCTTGCTCTAGCATTCTTCCCTCTAATTGTAAGGACAGGCTACATGTTTTTCACTTGCCAAACAGCTGTCAACATCCTGATTTTTACCATGATCTTTAGTCTTTTTAAAGAAAACATGTCCCAATATACATGTACTAGTATGATAGACCGGATGTACATTTATTTTGGTCGGATATGATATATGAAATTCAGACAGCTACTCAGGCAAACTACAGTATTCCAATCATTAACTTTGGAATGCACATTTAATCAATTCCAATATCGTTTAAAAAGTTTCTAATGTAACACTCCACATGCCTCATTGTATGATTTTACAGATACTTGTCATTTAATTTGAAAAGAACCCTTCAATGACTAGCGTGAATATCAGTCAACTTTGCTAGAAATAAAGTGCCCACATGTGGTACACAGTAAAACCTGAACCAACATGGGACATCGTGCCACAATATCAACATATTACATTCCTGAAATTACAATTTGTAGTTAATAGTACATGTACACATCCCACAAGGATATGCTATTGGCCTCAACCCATTTTGACAAACAATCCATATTACATGTACAACATTCCAAATCTATACAAAAAATGTACCAGTTACCAGATATATCTTAGCATTTCATAACGTAGATAATTTTGCTATAATTGCATTCTGAGATCATTAATAACAGAACAAATATATTAGATATATTAAGTAATTCATATCTCAAGGTGAGGAACAAAATTCGTATTTTCCCTTTGTTCACCAGACTTACCTAAGTTACATGTTATATTTTTTTCACGGGGCTAGAAAGTAAAAGGTGCTTTTGTTCCTCTTAACCTTATCCCTGCTGCCTAACCCTTTATTAACCCTCAAACACCCGACCCTTTTTTGCGACTAAAATGACCGAACGGGGTCAAATTTGACCCCAATTTGTCTTGTTCAAAAATATCTTCTTTTTGCATTTTTTTTCAGTGATCTTTTCACATACATTGCTTCTTCATTTTAAAAGGTATATTTTGGCATGTTCAGGTTTGAATAATTTTAGCTCATTATCATAATTTATGCAAAAAAGAGGAGGAGAACCACATTTTTACTAACTTAACTACCTTTATTTCTTGAATTTAGTCCCTTACATGTCTATACAAATATCACTATGCTGCTATTATAATGCAGATATTCAATACTGGACTAAGTGGTTTGTAAATGTTTATAACATAGTATTTTGATATCAATTAACAGCTGTCAATCAATATGCGCCAAGCCTGGGACCCCCCCCCCCCCCTCCCAGTCAGAAATAATCATTTTTAGTGTTTGTTGTAACCCCAAAAAGGTGAATATTGCTAGAAACGCCATGGATGTTGTACAGGACAATGTTTTCTGTCAAAGAGAAGGGATTTTGTATGTGTAGGGATTTTCCAGCTGTTTATTCTTACCTTTATGTGTGTAAAATATGGGGGGGGGGGCACAGTAGACACAGTATGGTGTGGTAGCAGGTATAAAAGTCAAAATAAAAAGTAAATCTTCTATTGAATTGTTGTAAATTCTCTTCGGAGTAGTAGACAAGACTATAGTGTCTACTGATTGAGAGAGTTGTCAATAGACAAACCCCTTTGAAATTTGATATTAGGTAGGTATACTGGCACACTGCTGTACAAGCTAGTATAGGGCCCCAGACACTGGGTATGAGCCTTGCCCTCGATTCCCAAGGGAACTATCAATGAACTTCACCTTCAGGAAACATGATCACACACCCCTAGTATATAAGAGAGGGGGATAGTTTGTCTCAACTCTCTTTTTCTGTATCCCAGAATCTAGGCATGGACATGGGTGACCCTTGACCTCAAATGATAGTCAAAGGTCATGACCTCTAATAACCTAATGACCAAATCATGAACCTAAGGTCACTTGGCAAACTGCATTATAATATTGAAGCAATTATGCTTCCTACAAGACATATTGTGGACAGCCAAAGCCTTTCGTGTGTTTAAAAAAATGATCATATTGCTGGGGTCAAATTTGACCCCAGCCGGACCAAGCTCATACTTTCATTTATAATTTTTACAAAATTGTGCCGATCTCCGAAAAAAATTAGGAGAAGTTAAAGAAGAGGTTTACTGACAAAGTCACGGAAGGGATTTTTGATCTGTTAAAAAAATTTCAAATGGCCCATCAAAATGTACGCCTGGGGTCAAATTTGACCCCGTTCGGGTGTTTGAGGGTTAACCAATACAAAATTGGTACCAACAAAAGCCTAGCATTGGGAGGGTTAAAAGTCTCTTTAATGACTTATTCTGTAACACAAAGTTGATGAGTAATCTTTTAGTAACCTACAACAAACGGAAGGATGAATTGACAAACACAGAATTTGCAGGTGCGTGTATTACAAAACCACTGAGGAAAATTCAGCTGAATACAATTTTACAATTGTCTCTTACAAAGAGAAATCTACCACAACAATCTTCATTACATGAAAAAGTGATATGATAGAAATACTGGTCAGTACATAAATTAAGAAACTGAGGTCCCATTGATTTGAATTTCTTCCACACTCACTCCTTTTCTGTGGTGAAACAAACCCCTGAGGTACAGCTCAAAGTACAGCTAAAAACATCAAAGGCCCCGTTCATACGGATGCGCGTTGAGCTCGATTCCGGTAAACCACATTCCTCACATCTGGTCCATGTGCCACACGTTCCTTCTAAACCGTGCCCGAGAACGATTCGCCTAAACGACATTCATTGAAAACACCCACGGTGGTTTCTAGCCAATGTTAGAGGTTAGGGGTGAAAGTGCATCATGCCCTAGAAGTTGTCGTGTTTTTTTTTAAGGATAATCGCTTGCAACCGGCTCAGAGGAGTACGAAGGAGACGCAGGCTACGGGTGGCTCTTGTAAGAATTCGTTGCCGACGCCGCCACTTGTTATTTGCGGACCCCGATGTCAATGACCGGGTTGATATGCAAAGTAAACCTGATGAAAGCGCTTCGGCGCGTTCAGACGCAAATCGCGATCCAGTCAAGGCGGTTTGAAACCACATCCAGATGTGGTTTGGGATCGAGGCGCTTTCAATGCGATTCGGAGCGTTCAGCCACATGAATCCAGAATCCGGCCAAACCACATCGAAAGCGCTTTACGCGCATTCGTATGAACGGGGCCTAAGTACAGCTAAAAACATCAAAGTAGCCAACACACAATAAAGCTTGCTATTGGACCTCAATCATTTTCAACAACTCAATCAAACTTTAAAATCAATGAAGGTATTTTGTAGCCATAATTCTATTGCATGATTATGAAAGAACTATGGAAGAGGGATGGGAAATTGAGACAATGACAATGAATTGCAAGGGGAAATTAAAATTTGCATACATGTACACTAAGAAAAATCCAGATCAACAGAAGGCAAAACAAATTGCACAAAAACTTGACCTGAGACAGTGAGAAATAGATTAAAACACTTTTACACATGAAGTATGTCTCCTTCAATTCTTTACTCTCCTCATATGTAAACATGCAATTTCCAAACATGTGATCTCTATGTTAAAGATGTTTAAATCTAAAATTACAAACATTGCACCAAAAAACGCAGTTTGATTTAAAGTTTTCAATTCTATACATCACAAGGTAAGACAACACCCTGAACATCGTATGGCAGGTACCAGTAAGAGTCTTTTATCTCAGTCTATTTCCTACAAATGTAGATGTGTGTTTCTCATTTTCAATAAAACTTTGACTGTAGACTTAGGAATTTGGTCGAATGTCCATTTTCTATTCAAGTGGTAGAACACACTGTCACATAACATGATGACTTTTAAAAGTCTCTTTAAAGGTGAAAACATAACCACCAATGTCTCTCATATTTCGCAGGGATTGTAATTGTTTACGAGGATTCTTCGATCAACTTTTGGCCCGTCTTGACTTTTTTTTGCAGAGCGTCGAACACACGCATCTCCTTCTCTTCCTTGGCCTTGTTGCGTGCCTCGAAGTGCAGCCTGTTGCGGATGATGCGCTCGATGATCTTAGTCGTGGTCATGTCGCTGCCGCTGTCAATCTGCTTGTACTTGCCCAAGTCCTTTGGCACCTTGTACGGGTCATGCCCCTCCTGGTCAGGGATGATGTTGGTGCGGCCGTGGACGACGAGGTCGATGTTGAAGTGCTCCATCAGCTCTTCCGATACCGTGTAGGGGGCGCCGATCACCACCTCGGAGACATACCTGCAGGCGAGCACACACAGCGTACGCTCATGGATATTCATTATGGGATGGTTGGACCCCTTGTAGTCGTTGACCACGGGATCCGTGTGGAGACCCACGATGAGGTAGTCCCCCTCCTGGCGAGCTCGCTGAAGAAAATCAAGATGGCCGACGTGGAAGAGGTCGAACGCCCCCGACACGTACACGATCCTGTCCCCAGGCTCCGGACCGCTCCCTCCCTCTGCGAACTGTGCGATCTTCTGGGTCGTGGGGAGGAACTGGGACACGCCCGTCCACGGGCTGCGAGCCTGCGGGTTTTCCCTCAGCTCCTCCACCTTGTCTCGTGGCGGCTGAGCCTCGTTCTCGTGGTCGTGATGGGTCTTAGTCAACAGCAGCATCCGGCCAACCAGGTCAGTGGTAGACACCCCCGCCGTCCGCTTGCACTCCTTGTAGCGCCCGCCATTCTTCACCTCGGAGTAGGTGTCATGGCCGTCAGCTGTCATGGTGATGTCATCACCGTGGACACAGTAGTCACAGTTGTACTTGTCTAGGGTTTCAATAGTGGTGACATATGGTGCCGCTTCCACAACCTGAAACAACACAAAGGCCCTCAGGTCAAACTCTACACACACCACTACTGCTGTAGTGACTTCTACTTGCAGGATTTCTGATGTTGACTTTTTTTAGAGCTATTATGTTAAATGTTTAAATCTCATTTGAATACTGGTTATTATAGATTCAGAATGACAAGTTGAATCTACTTTAAGCTTTCAAAATCTATGCAGTTGCTTGAGTATTGTAACTGTTTTGTTGTGTATTGTAAGCTTACATTTCAACTTATTGCTCAATGTACAGGGTTTACATGTCATTTAAAAGAGCAATCTTCTCTCTAAGTTATCACCATGTTTTTCTATCACATCTTTCTTTCTCTTCTTAGAAAATTGATTCCAATGCTAATTGATCTTTGTTGCGGATGGCTACATGACCTGTAATGTTATCCCACAATTTTCCAGTTGGCTTGACATAAATCACCCTGGGCTACCACTAAACATTGTTGACATGTAAGACAAGTGGATACTGTGCTATGCTGCCTGAAATTTCACCTTTGGACGGTTGGACAAAGATCACTTGGCAGTTATATATAGAAAAGCTGGAGGCGTTATCATGTTTGTCTCCAACTTTTCTATATATATACTAGTAACTCCCAAGGGATCTTTGTCCCACTGACCAAAGGTGAGATTGTCATTTTGTATGTCTCCCATGTTTGCGTTTTTGTGCAAAATGTTGGTGACTCTTCACAGGTTAACGTTAATAACCATACCGTTTTACAACTGGAAATTCCCCCTAATGAACATAGGTCTTCAAAATAAACAACTGTCTCATTCGGTTGACAGTACATGTGTAGTTGTATGAGCATACGACCACAACACGCGCAGGGGAGTTCTATAATACACAAGGGAATACCCTGGCCCTGATAGGCCTGCGCCACGCCCATTTTTTTGTAGAATCGTAACCAGGGTTGTTCTTTACCTCCATGTTTACATCTAATCATCTGTAAAATCCGTCTACAACCACGAATAGCAACTAAGCTAAGAAAAAGATAACCCTATTATATCTGGCAATCCTTAATGGTGATTGGAAAAGAAGGATGATTATACATGTATTATAGATAAATGCGTAAAATAATTTGCCCACCTCATCCACCCATTTGACGGCCCGAACCATCTTGTACCTCTCCTGTTCAGTCATGACGGGAGGACCTTTGTGTTTACTGATCTCTTCGTCCGAGTGGACACCTACGATCAGGTAGTCTCCCATCTTCTTGGCCTGACGGAGGGCGTTCGCGTGGCCGAAGTGGACCATGTCGAAGCAACCGTCCACCCAAACACGCAGGGGCCTCCGCCCTCTCCCCTCGTCCTCCCGGTTCCTTTCGCCGCCGTCAGCCATCGTTATAATTTGTACACCTCGGTACTATAGAGATATATCCACAATATTCTAAAAGCAGGATTGCTAGATATACCCGTAAAGATCAGTACAGTGACAAAACATAAAAGGGACCGTGACGATCATGCGCTATCGGACGATTTCTCGCGCCACCAATGACCTTCTGACCCCTGAATCATGTAAAGTAACCTTTGACCTGGAAAACAACAGCTCACAAGCGCCGCCTGGCGGATTGAGTGGGAACCGTGCAGAAGGTGCATCGGCAGCCGTAGTGAGCAGTAGTGTGCATGAGAACCAGGTAAGATATGTCATCTTCTGTCCAAATTTTCCACCGATTCTGCGATGTTTTTGCATAGCTGATGGAAATTACATTTTCTACGGGGGGTTTCATTGTCAGAATTTCCATGTTGGTTAATATAGTTGATATTTTAGCTGGTTTGCGGGGTGCCTGTAGTCTGATCCCGAGTTTGCTGGTCGCTGACCGAGCGACTGTACCGACGATAAAAATTGACGGATCGAGTGTGGAGAAACCGTAGCCAAACTTTCCCATCCTGCGGTTTCTGTAAACTGGGCAGGGTTTCACTGGAGGGTTGGAATGCTTCCAAAAGTTCCCAACCTCGTGGCAAACTTTAGCAAAGCACGTTAGAATCGTTTAGGCGCCGAGTATGATGCTCTTTTTTGCAGCGGGCACTGTTGTGCAAATGAAGGGTGGGTGACAATTATGGCCGCGGCGTTCCCTCTCTGTCTAAACGCTTTCCTCTCCTTCTGTACTTTGTTTACGTGTCAGTCGGCTCCTGTAGAAGCTACGGTATGCACAAGTCCTAACAGAGAAACAACACAGCTTGGATACTGGCCGAACCGACCTCCAGAAGTTGAGAAAGAACAGATGTTTGAAGGCGGTTTAATGTGCTTGAAGTTAACGCACTTGGCATGCATATGAAAGGATTTTCGACAGGCTCTCTATATTAGGGACAAGCTGTTCACAGATGGGGGAGAGACCCACTCCTTTTGATGTCATTGTCATGTAAAGGCTTGCTGCCAAAATAAGAAAAGAGCTCCCTTCAAAAGGGCTAGACTTTTGTTTTTAAATGGCAGTGTTGCTATTTTCTTTCTGAACGGGGGACTTTTGTAATAAATTTGTGACTTTTGAAGGCAGCAGAGTTATTTACATCTGTAGAGACTGAGTTTTAGATCACAATGAGTACAGCTTGCATGGGTTTTCATCGTCACATTTTGTTTTGTGACTAGATTCAACCTTACAGGTATTTCTGTTAATGTGTATGTACTCAAAGTCAAAAATACTAGTTTATTGGGTAGATACCGTAGATGTCTTCACACATTTTGACAGAAAGGAATAACATAACAGTATTGTAATTTTCTACTTCTAATCTAGCAAAGCGTCGAGTAACTCAGTAAGATTTTTTTTCAGGTCCAGAAACAACAAGAAGATAACTTCAAACTTGTCTTTCTATTGCCACATTTCTTATAATATCACATACATGTAACGTTACATGAATGATTTATAAATGTATAATGTAACCGTTGCATTCTGATCTAGGATGGTATTTCATAGCTGAAATGTAAAAACAGACCATGTTACGCAGTCGTAAATGTTAACTTTTAGTAGGGTTCAAATAGGATAGGGAGGATGGCATGTAGGAATTTAAGGAAACCTTACATTTGCCACTTGTGGATACTAAGATTTTTGGAGCTTTGAAAACTACCATAGTTATAGAAACCCTGTGGATAAAAGTGTTCTAGTAGACCAAGGAGGTTGAATGGTTCCATTCAACCTCCTTGAGTAGACAGACTCCCTGCTGCCTAAACCTGTAAGTTGTGTAACCAATGCAAATTTGCTGCAGAGAGGCTACCATAGCAACTTGTAGCAAGGATTACATGTTAAAGCTTTTTTTTTAAGTCAAGGCAAAGTGTTAATTGGCCAATAGCTGCAAAGCATGGGTGCTATACAGTATGTAACTACATGTACATGTATCTGTTTGCATGAGCTAAAATGCTAGACTCCACCAGCCTTGTTCTTTTAATTTGTTCTGTTAGCTACTGGGCTGGAATCGCTTGCCGCCTGGCCAAATGAGTCAGAAAATGGCAAGGTATCAGGTCCTGGTAGCTATCAGAATATACAAGGCCTGTGGAGTCTGCAATGGAAATGCAATACTTGTCGCACTAAGCTATATAGAAAGTCAAGTTTATTGCACAACAATTGTAACAGGTTGGCAGACAGAAAGGGATACTAGCTGGTATGGGTCTAGCAAAATTCTATATACAGGTTCAATGGGTACTATATATGGTAAAATGTTGAATAGAACTACTGACTAAGAGCTTGTGCACTTCTACAAGTAAATGTTAAGCTACGCTATACTACGCTGTACATATACTATACTGTATACAGGTTCTACACGTCAGACAGATATATGTCAGACAGGCCATGCTTGGTTGCTGATACTAATTCTTACAGTATATATGGTCTAGACTTCAGCAGCAGGTCAAACAGTTTTATGGCTTGTCCCCAGACCTCGACTGGAGCATGTTTGTGTGTTAATCACTATTTATAGACTCTTGGAGTGCCTTTAATTCCAATTGACCAGTTTTCCCCCCATAGGAATTTATGGACTCACTCGCTGTCCCAATCAACCTACAAAAATTGACCAATAGTCAGCACTTACTACGATTCATTGATTGATGAATTGGGACACTTACATGTGGTATAGTCAGCCTACTTAAATGGCTGTTTGGCACCATATTTGTATTGGTTATGGGGTAAGGCAGCAGGAAGAGGGTTAAAGGGGAAAAGTAACTTTATTAGTTAATATTACCACTTCTATGACAGATAATCAATCAATCTTTAAAGTATTTAATCAGACTGTCTAAAATCTATTCAAATGATATAAAAATAATAAAGGTATTGGATATGACTTCAACAAGAGAAACAATCTTTGTTTGATGTATAATATATGAACTCAGAACATACCTGAAGAATAAGAGACATATTTCTTCTGTGATTGTAGAATTCTCCACGGTTATAACCTGTATAACAAGACCTAGAGTAAAGTAGACTCATATCTCTCCTTATCGCTAGTTCCGTAGTTCCAATCAATACTATCCATTTTGTCAGTCCCCTGCCACGTCCACTATATGAAATTATTTTGGATTTATCGCGGAGCGTTTCATCGCAAAACATCAATATTTTGTCGCGGCTTTCCCGCAAATTGTAGGCAAGCATTCGTCATCCCTTTGAAGTTTTTACACCAATCTGCCGATAACAATGAGACGGCATTTTAGTTGGTGGTGTAGAAATAATTGGAATTTTCTTTGAAGTGGACAGGGGAGAAATGGGTTACTGCCACAGGGACCTGTTGAAGCAGTGGGAATTTTTGAGGTTGGGAAATAAATGACTGTAAATTGATTTACTTTCATGGGGGACTTGGTAGAGGGGGAAAGGAGGCTTTTGCTGTGTTTTAAGTTCGCTGTTAAAACTAGTCTCTGGTACTTTACTGTAGTAAAACAATAGAAATGTACATTCCCGGTTCTGAGGACTTGAAAATTTTCCTCCCAATACAATAGTAGGTTGCAGCAAGGAGGTTACAGTGGATTCAAAAGCGACCATGGCATGTTTACAACAACTGAAGTCACCTCTAGTGAAATCTAAAATGAATCAACGAAATGTGTTATTTTATACTTTACAAGTCAACCATTTGTTCATATGCTCTAGGTTAGCACAAGGAGGTTCAGTCAAGAGGAGAGTGATTGAACCTCCTTGGTTAGCAACACCTTTGCCACTATTCAATCTATAAATCCCACTGAGCACAAATGCATTTAGGTCAGTTAAGGATGTTTAAACGACCACAACCTTTTTGGTTCAATAGGCAACAATGCTGAACAGTTCCCCTTGCAATTTTCTTTATCCCGGTTGGAATAGATCTAATCATTCGGGACAATGCGTGCACTAGATAAATGTTTTCTTAATAATTCATTAATTAATATGCAATTGTGATCATGTCAGCTGGAAAGGGGAGTTATGCCTAAGGCAGAGGAACGTCTAATTTAAGCTTATCTTGCTGGTCGCACCTGTTGTGTACACAGCAGATTAGATTGTAGGCAAGCAGAACTGATTTACCTCAGGTGTGGAGGAAAGGGCTCTGATTGGTTCATCCTGGTAATTAAATTAGTACAATATAATTTTATTCTACTACATGTCTGCCAGGCAGTGCTACAGAAAGGTGGGGAGAAAAACTTCAAAAAGTGCTCTGATTGGTTCATCCTGGAACATTAAATTAGGTATAATAGTTTGCAACATTCTACTGTATGCTGGTCCCTGACTGTGTGTCTGCCAGTGTTACAGAATTGAATCAGAATTATAAAAGTTTAAGTGCTTTTTGCATCATGGTGACACCAGAAACCCAAAGGTTGTAGGTTCGAGTCCGGAAACCCTGGACTTGGACACTACTGGATGCGACTGCAGTTTAGCGATCAGGTCTGACCTTCCGAGGGGACATCCAAGAACACACTTATCAGACCCTGTACTGTCCAAATTCTTGAGGACATTACAGGCTTGTGCAGTCTCTCCCATCACTCAATGACCAATGACCAAAAGAGACTTGCTCTCAAACTGTTCTTCTAACCAATCATACCGATACTGCAATATTGTGGAAGATCATTTGATGCCTGACAACTGATTGAATTCTTTCCAAATGCTGTATGCAAAATGTGGTAGATTGTTTTGTACGCAGGGCTCAATTGCATTAGCCCAGGGTTGCCTGGTGTAATATCAGCTGAACTAATCTGTACAACTCAAAGCTAAACCTACATTTTGAGGTCGCGACTTTCAATCATCAATTTTGATTGGGGTCTCCAGGGGTCCCCAAACTATAAAGTGCTGGCAGGGTGTCTCTATTCAAATGCCCTCCGACCATGTTCCCTTCATTACAGCAACTATTACTGCATATAAATAAGTCGTAAACTTGCTGCATTTTAATAAGATCGCTCCCTCTGTAGTAATATTTCTGTTATTTTTTTTGGCCGTGTCCCAATTTGTTCCGTGGTGCCTTTTCTGGTTGTTGATGGAAATGCCTGCCATGGTTTAGATAGGACAAGCTGGTGGTCCCACCAGTCAGGAATGTACCACCCTGCGTGAGCACTCGGTCACCATTCTTCAGAAGAGAGCATGCAATGTTAGCCTGGAAGCCAGACTTTTTCTAGGGCTTGCACAGGTCATCATCTTGGCCTGACGTAGCCGTATGGCTACCAATTTTCCATTCGTTATATTGTTAGACAGCAGAGAGAAGGTTTAGAGAGGGGAAAAGCCCTGTTACCATGACTGGTACTACTTTTTTTTAAAACTTTATTGCTCAATGCAGAACCTTTATGATCACTTATAGGCACTGAGCTAGGTAGGTAGGACTGTTGAGCACGTCGGCAGAACGTACTGCACCTGCGCGAAACCCGTAATGTATTGTGCATAGCAGTTTGGCAGAATGTCTCATATAAGGTTGTATTAGAGCATATAAGGTTGACAGCCTGTCTGTAGTTTTCAGATGTTGTATAGGAAAAGATATTGTCTGCAACAGGCAAAATTTTGATGCAACGTTGACCAAACATCCAACGAAAAACGTGAAAAATCAGGGTTTTGCGCAGGCGCAGTACGTTCTGCCGACGTGCTGGACTGTTGACTGTATCAGAATAACGCGGTGGATGTTTGTTTTGAAATCTTGTGGATTGTATTCGAGAGGGAAGCAAGCATGTATTTAGGAGGGAGTTCCATAGTTTTGCAGTCGGGGAAAGAAACTTCCTTGTCTGCCACAGTGTTGTGGTTTATTTCAGGACCCAATCCTATCTGTAGTGGACAACCGGTAGACTTTGATGTGGGAACTGCGAGGCTTTTAGAGCCGACCTTTTCCCCAAACATGGGCAGGCGGATGTAGTGAAGAAAAGATAATGAGAAGGATAATTACATCTACCCGCCAACAGAGTACTGTCCCTCGGGAAACTAGATAACACAATTTTTGGACAACTTTTTAAGTTGCCAAATTGCCTCTGGGTTTGTCCCTCAGGCCTGTAACATAGCAGGCTTGAATCAGCTGGATTCCAAACTAGAAACTAGCAGAAGATTTCTTTGCTTGCTCACAAGAGTGCTTAAAAAGTCAGCATTTCTGCTAAGATAGTTTCTTGACTTTTTGAAGATGATTCCAATAAAATTCCAAAAGAAAAAGATAACTCTCATCATCCTCATCTCGAGATGAAAGCTGGTAGTTATCCCACCATGTTGCTCTGTTGGAACATATTACACTCTTTGTCCCTTCGCACCAAAACGCGAGCGCGCAGGCCCACACCCGTCATTTTCCCTCATCGTTACATTCCCCGACTTCCCCTAAAACAGCAATTCCTGCCCCAAATTGCCCATTTATTGCAGGTAATGCGCAGCAGTGGACCATTCCCAACTGCCTATTACCACCACTGCCACAGGAGTCGGACCGATAGCCTGCCCCGGACTGATTTTTATTGCATATTATTGCCACGTCAGATCTGTTGCCATGACGATATAGCTGCTGGCATTCAATATCGTGCCTCCGGAGTGCCACCTCTGACTCCCATGCAGTACAAATAATTATACCGAACTGTAGATCATTTCTGAAGCACTTGTTTATGACATGTGGGTTACTCAAGCTAGAAAGATAGCAGATTGAATCATTATTACTGCTTGAGTAGCTTTTAATTCTATATGTCACATAGATATTTTCTTTATTGACTATAGCTAGGCTTGTGTAGCATGAAGTACAACTGAAAAACATTTTTCTGTCACAGTGGCATAACCACACATTGTAATCGTGTACTAATTTATTTTCAGTTGTACTCAATGTCATGTTTTCATTCATTTTCGTGGGAACTTAATTTTCTAGTTAAAGGGGGAAGGAGGTTTTCATGAAGCAATTCTGTAGTACAGTAGCAATACTTATATATGCATATTGACAGTGTAATTACTAGTATTTCATGGTATGAAAAGAAAACCTCTGTGAACATTTGAAGATGTACAGTATTTGAAAACTTCCCCCAAAGTACATACTAGTATATCATTGCCTTTCCTCAATTCCTGAATATGAGAATATGTAGACCACACTTTGTGAGCGAAGCAATTCGTCCTCGTATACATGTGTGTGGGTTTTAAAACTGCATTGTAATGAATAATTGCAGCTATTTTAGAAGCCATTAGACCTCTTACATGGACTTTCATGGCATGTGGTCTCAGGATCGCAGAAACTTAAAGCTCCCCTGTGCTTCGTAAAATGGTTACGAGACAGCATAGGCGGGATATACAAGCTTGCAAATGTCACATTTTCAATAAACCCTGTCTTGAATATCCGAGCTAAGATTTCTATAGTAAGGGACTGTTCATGATTGATCATCTGTGGGGGAGGGGTGGTGTTCAGGATTACAAAATACATTATTGCATGAAGGGGGTGAAGTCTGCCATCTCTGGTCGCCTATATTGTTCTACCTTCAGAGCTTGCTTCCTGAATATATTGCAAATACTGTAAATCTTGATATGTCTGCAAAAGTTTTATTTGAATATTTGTTTTTGTTGTATTATTACTGTACTTCAGAATTACTTCAACTGTGAACTTTAAAAAACACTGCAAAAACCTTCTTTTACCCAAGCATCCTTCTGCGAAATGAAGTCCCCGCCAACATTAATGAATTTACAGTAAGCACAATCACACTGAAAACAGTACAGCATTCTGTGACGTTTTACGAGCAGTCCAGCCATTATGCAGTCTATCAATATCATTTTAATATCTTGCAAGGTACATGTATAAACTTGCACTGTCAACTTTACTGAAGAGGGATTAACATGTCAAATTAAATGTATGCATGTATTTGACTTGCCTAGAGCTCATAAGTCCTCCTAGACGTGCATATTCCCATGGGACAGGAATGATACATGCTGATACAAAACTCCTGAGGAAATGTTATTAATATTCAGAGAATAAAGATGATGATGATAATGTTATATAAAGTAGAGCTTTCCACAGAGTGAATATACTTGTGAGGATATTAATTTACCTACAACGTGTTGAAAAGTTATTAATAATAGATGACATAGGTGCCTTGTGGGGTAGCAGACCGTCATTAACTCGAGTCCAACCATTTCTTAGTAAGTTTGTGGGCTTTCAGAACTGTTAAGGGACCTGTGTCAGGGGAGTCAGTCCCACTGGACCAGTTCTTAGCCACTTGCCATTGAGGCAACACGTTATGTGTGCCATGAAAAATGCATGCAGGTCGCATCTCTACTACAGCGAGGATCTTGATTTACCGCGGTTGCAGGAGAGGTGGACAGAAATAGGCATGGCAGATGGACGTTAATGTGCTCCCAAGACAAGCCATTGCGGAGATGAAGAAAGACCGCATTTTCTTGCGCTGTGAAAACGATAGAGATAACATTTGGTAACATACGGCAGGTGTCAACTCATCTGGATATTTCAAAGAAAATGTTTGTAAGTTTATTATAGTTGATATGATCCTCATTCAGTGTACGAAATACTTTTTTGAGCCAGGTTGCCCAGTGGCAACCTTGGATGAAAGCTAGGTTGCCCATCAAAATTCCAGGTTGCCCCGAATTCAAACTCTTCTACATTATGATTAACTTTGTTAGAATGCAATGTGCATTTATACATTTCTGACAGAGCTCTTCCATGGGAACTTCTCAATAAACAGTTCCCAATGGAAGAAAGGGTCATCCTTACCACAAAATTTAGGTAGTGCACTGAGCTACCTGGGTGTAGAAATAGGTTGCAGTTGCACCAAGCAAAATATGGTTGCACGGTGCAACTGGGCAACCTAGTATTTCGCACGCTGTCATTACTTGTCCCATTTTTCAGTACAGTCCAACCAGCTCAAGGGACTTGAAGACTGAATGGTCACAGGAGACAGTACTTCAGACAGTATTCTTATTGCTTAGGTCAATGGGGGGAAAATAGTCTAAGTCTGCACCAATTTAATTTGTTGGTTTTCTCAGATTTTTTCAGAAAAAATATGAAGCGACACGGCGAAATAAATAAAAAAACAGGCCAAGGCACCCCATGATAGGCTGGGCTATAATTCATACAATGAAGCCACTGCATTGATAGATGGAAAAACTTATGGGCACAAATAGGAAGACAAGGACTTTCTTCAACTTTTGGACCTAAAATAAGCATTCTGGAGATTTAGATTTAGAACCTAAAATCTTTCTTTTCTTTGCAAATCAGAAAAAACAATGAAGAGGTGAATCCAAGAACCAATTGATTAAATTGGTGTGGCCTAAGGGACTACGAAAAAAGTGGCAACAGTGGCCAGGTAGTCCTGAAAAGTTTACCTAGTACCTACTACAGGTTTGACAGTATAATTATACCCTCCAACATACAGGCTACCTCATGTCCCACAGTCATAAATTCTTAATGGACGATCACAGTGGTTGGGTGATGATTTTATGGCACACAATTGCTTGGAGAATTTGCAGCATTCCAGTAGGTGTTCCAAATTCTCTAACAGCTGATAGCAGGGTTCTAGGGAGTTAGGTAGGTACTGTAATTCCTGATTTTTTCACTGTACTGTTATGTTCACTGTTTTCACTGTCACTTCTGTAGCGTGAACTTATCATTACCGTTATCAAATCATTTGTGTTTTGCCCCTTCCTTGCACTTGCCACCACCGTGAAGATAAAGTTCCGTGAACATGTCCATTTTCTTCAGACCGTGAAATTTTGCTACCGTGAAATTTTGCCACCGTGAACACAAAGTGAATTACAGTAAGTGCTCCCTTCAAGTTCTACTGTATTAATGGAGTAGGTACAGATCCTTATCAACCTTTCACAGACAGTAAGACTGATCCACAAGGCTAATGATGATGTATATGTCACAGTAGAGATGCAAATCCAGTAGAGTTGGCAACTCTACTAGTAGAGCTGCCAATTGGCATCTCTACTAGTAGAGCTGCCAATTGGCATCTCTACTAGTAGAGTTGGCAACTCTACTAGTAGAGCTGCCAATTGGCATCTCTACTAGTAGAGATGGGAATCGTATTTATACGATTCTAGCAGGGCTAGTCACAGAGCTCGAAATACCCGGTGGCGCACTGGCGCGGCGCCACCTGATTTTGCTTGGCGCGACTTATTCCTAAACTCAGGTGGCGCAGCGCGCCACCTATAATTTACGGTAGGGACGTCACTGCTGCGACACCGCTCTTCCCCAGCTGCTACATGTAACATTATCCTTGCGCAAACGAAGAACATGGCGCACGTAACACCACCCGCATAAGTGTGCCGCCATGTAGAGGCGTGGCATTCCCACGGCGGCAGCCCTGTGATGTTGCGCCTGGATCGCGTGTACTTGTATTCAATCCATTTTTACGAGTTTGGGGCACATTTTTGCGGCCTTGAACAAGGAAATATGTAGCGCTCGGCACGCAAGTAAACAAAGTCGGCCATCTTGTATTTCAAAATCTCCCGATATCTCGCGATATTCCATGAGAACTGAGCCCACACTGCAGTGTATTCAAATTTCGCTAGGTGGCCAAGGTAGAATTCTGGGTGCAAGATTAAACATTGATTCATTGAATATCGCGATGTTACTTGTTTTTTGTACAAGATTAGAAATTGTTGGCAGCATTTTTGTTGAGCTAAAAATTTGAATTTTTATTTTAATTTTTATTTCAATTTTGATTTAAACTTTAATTCTGATTTTTAGTTCTTTTTTTTACATAATCACATTTTTATTTGTTTAGCTGGGTTAATATGTGATTTTGTTTGGGAATTGGTGAAATATGATTGGGTAGGTACTAGCTTAGGTTTAGTTTTTAATATATTAATATCAGTAACACCTTTGGAATACTTGCTCCAAGTTCCAGGTAGAAAATGCGTGTACAGCTTTTGTGTTCTTTACATTACTTTATTTTATAACATAAAACTTAAGTAGTTATTTAATAACTAGAAGAAAACGTAATAGATATAAGTAGCAGATTTGAAGAAAATGATAACTTGGAAGTGTTGCCACTTGAATACTGATGGCGCCACCTGGCTTTTGACTCAGGTGGCAACATGCGCCACCTGGCTGAAAAAAGTATTTCGAGCCCTGAGTCATATTAGTTACCTAATTCTAGCAGGGCACAGTCAATTGGCATCTCTACTAGTAGAGATGGGAATCGTATTTATACGATTCTAGCAGGGCACAGTCATATTAGTTACCTTAATTCTAGCAGGGCACAGTCATATTAGTTACCTAAAAATGTTTTGGAAAATAGACTGAATATTTTCACACCTCAATCATTACCCAACATCACTCAATAGCTGTTTTACATGCCACTGAAATGTAAAACAGAGACATTTGCATCAGGCCATTATGAGTTAGAGACTCAATGTGCTAAACCAGTTTTTCCAGTTAGTTAGTGACAGGGTATATAAGAGCTAATCAGTCATACCAAGCCAGTTCCAAAGCTGAGAAAAAGATTAGAATTCCAATGTCTGGTAAGAGAATCTGGAACACTCCTAGTAGATATTGGAGTAAAAACACCAGAATTCCCATCTCAGGTATTTATACTACTGAGATTGGAACTCAGTAGTATAAATACTAGGATTCCCATCTCTACTAGTAGAGTTGGCAACTCTACTAGTAGAGTTGGCAACTCTACTAGTAGAGATGCCAATTGGCAGCTCTACTAGTAGAGTTGGCAACTCTACTAGTAGAGATGCCAATTGGCAGCTCTACTAGTAGAGATGCCAATTGGCAGCTCTACTAGTAGAGTTGCCAACTCTACTGGATTTGCATCTCTACTGTGACATATACATTATTTATGTTCATGCTTGAAGTTTTTGTAGCTGATTTCAGTCTTGTGACATCGTTGGTCTTAATTGATTCAGCTCAAGGATTGCCCAAACGTACCAGAAGGTGACGATTTTTAAAAAAGAAAGAACAAAAGATTTTGCATGCATTGGTCCAAAATGGCTGGCAGCAATATCTGACTATATATAATTGTCACAAATATAATTTCCAAGCAGATGTAGGATCAGTCTCAGTGTTTACTTTTCCATACATTCACATCTTTTTTGGTAGTGTAACTTTTATACTCCTCTCCGAGTCTTACAAAGGGGAGGACTCCTGGAAAAGAGAAACATGTAGACCACCAGAAATAGTTATAAAATACTAGTAGCCCCTAAAACACGGATAAAACACGACCCTACATCTGCTTTGAGGCAAAGGTCTGAATTGAACAACTAAAAGATGTACTGAAGCAGACCAGTGAAGACTGCTCTGGACAACATGATGTACTGTAAATTCATGTATTTTCCCAGGTACCTAATTTCGCAGTACTCGGGGAAAGATGGTTTTCACAATCACAGTGTCTCAAGTTTGCAGTTGAAACAATTTTATAGTACAGTAGTTATACCTTGGAAACGTATATTTGCAGTGGAGAGGTTACCTGGAAAATAAAAACACTGCAAACATTTCAAGATTTACAGTACTCCCCCTCCTCTCCATGATCCAGCTATAACTGGCTGTGAATTCTGTACATTCCCACTCCTACTGAGCTGGGTCAGAGCCTGATTACCAGCAAGGACAGCCATGATTGGTGAATGTAGATTTATTCGCCCACATGTCAGGGGGGGGTGACAGCATGTGTATCAGACAGACACAGCTGCTGCATTATCACTCATCTTCCTCTGTCATCGTCCTAAAGTGCTCATGAGAGAGGGCCTGCATGGGGGGGTCCCGACAACGCTCTACGCTAAATTCTGAGAGCTGGCTACGTATTACGCTCATTTCAAGAAGCCTCCCCCATTACGCTTTACGATAAATTCCGGGTAGCTACAACGCATTACGTGAAATATAACGGGAAATTACGCTCTACGCAAAATGCACCGATTACGCTCTACGTTGAATTACAGCGGTCTGTCTACGCTCTACGTAGAATTAAAACGGCCGATTACGCTTTACGGAAAAGGGCATGCGGGGCCCCCATGAGAGCCACCCTCCTCCATATGAAATACAAATTACCCCCAGGCAAAATACATTGCACAAGAATTGATCTGCCAATCTGTACATAGAATGTGTGGAGACACTGGGTCGTGATCCCAGCATTTATAATGTTAAGCACAATATTTCTATAATCAATACTGGAATATGAACTCCATGTCGTTCAAAAGAAATTCTTGGAAAACAGCACGTGTACATGTAGTGTGATGTTCCCTTCAAATTAAAGCTGTCAGGCTATGCATACCATAACACAACACTGACCACCCTAGAAGTCTTCTGCCCCTTTTCGAAACCAAGTTCTAAGTTCAGTTTCAACTTGCAAAAAAAGACAGCTTTGAAAATATGTTATGGTTTTATGACACCACAAAATCATTTTAACTCTCGTGACCTAAAAATTTCATCATCATCTATACAATGCATTTAGTTTCAGATTTTGTTCTCCTCACATCCATTGGCAACACATTCGTTCCCTCTCAAAAATAAAAGTCACGTCTAGTACCAACACATAACTGCGGGTTCATGGCCGTTTCTTCTAGGTGGAAGCAAAAATGAATGGTCTACATCCAGCATGCTATCAGATGTGGTGGAGTAAATTCTACCAGCTTGAAGGGACACCATAATTGTGGCGATTTTTCACCCGGGTCGTCTTGGCTTAACCGGAACCCGGTGGGTGACAGTTATCGTGATGAAGCGGGTATCTAGTGCACCTCATCCTTTTGTAATCAAGCGGAGGCACGTGGCGGCAACGTGCAGTAGGCCGTGTTATGCCATCTCGTTATCAGGGCTTGCAATTTGCCCTTCATAGCGTGTGTTGGAGTGTGGTATACACGACACTGCTCTAAGCACTGGTACCAGTGCGACCATAGTGTTACGAGAGGGCTGCATAAACATCATTCATCCATATAATATAGCTGGTGAGTTTGCCTCTTGTTCAGTACAAGTACGCATATGAAGATATATGTACGTATGTATGTGTATGTGTCTGCTCCCTTGCAAATGGATATTATCAATGTCATTCAGTTGTTAATATGCAACAAGATACGACTAGAGACTAGAACTGCTACTAATCTGTTGGGTTAAGTGCGAGAAATGCCTGTGTAGAATTTTTGTTGTTTATTGCCTTGAGCTCCTGTTGTATAAAAATGACATGTAAATTATTGTAATATATATATATATGTATCTACTAAATCGCACTAGTGGACTGGCCTCGTCACCAAAACTGTTTTAACCTTTTCTTTCGTCAAAAGAGACTCGGCAGCTAAAATAGGTTTGGTAACCAGGCTAGTAGTCTACTGTAAATGTTATTCAAGATTTGGTGGATTTTGGGTTTCAGGTCGAAAATTCAAAGACTCAAATCTATCTATGTATGTTCTAACGCAGAGCTTTATTTCCTACATTCCTTTGCAGCTTTATGTATTTCTGTCCTTTGCATCACTGTATGGTATTTTCATGAAATGCATGCAAAGCTCCAGCATTAGCGTTACTTTCATGGGCACAGTCTAATGCATTAGAATTCCAGTTGGCTTTTAGAAGGTGCTGCCGTAATCATCGCCAAGCGGAGCATTAAACCACAGTTGTTATGCCAGCGGTTATCTCCAGTGTGCAGTATGTACTGTAAAATTCATTTATTTTCACAGCAGGTTTATTTCATGGTAGAAGGGAAGAGGAGGTTTTCAATGTGTTTTAAATTTGTAGTAGAAACAATTCTATAGTACAGTTTTAATACATTGGATGAATTCATGAATTCACAGTGGAGAGGTCTGCAAAAATAAGATGACCGCAAAAGTTTCGTGATTTACAGTACTTACTCCTCTGAAAGACGGCTGTAATTAATAGTCCGTGCCCTTATTTAGCGGTTGAAGCAGGTGGCTGTTTTATCATATTTAATGTTCCGTGGGATTGAATGTGTATCCAACCAGGGAAAGCCTGCTTTGACGGATCAATATAGCATGGCGGGAGGGGGGGGGGTGCACGGTAGTGGGAATTGCAATTTATTGATACTGTATGTTCAGTTGTCTTCACAGCACTCAAATCTCATGACATAGTGGGGAAAATCAAGACTAAACAGTTAAAACAATAGTGAAAATTACAAAATGGAAATACAGTATTACATCTAACGAATGTTTGCTGGTGTAAGGAGTTTGAGTCATCAACTGACTCTGAAAGCTGCAAACTTAAAGGTACCCAAAATATTTAAAGCTTTAGAGTATGAAAAACTACATGTGGTAGTCTGGAAGCTAGTTCTTTTCAAGATGCCTATCATGGGTCATGGAAAGTGTCCGACAAATCTTGAACAATAATGTTCCATGTCAGCCAGCATTCATCAATATATAGTGTTAATGTCCACTAACATAAGTCAGCCAAGTACTGTAAGACCATCACATTAAAAAAACAGTGATATCAAGGACCTCTCAAGAGGTCCATGAACACCTGGATATATATGAAGTGTGTACACCTGGAGAATTGCTGATGCTGCATTAGATCTCTTTCACTGTTTTTTTAAGTGTGGCGGTCTTATATATATGCTACCTGGCAGAATTATGTTAGTAGACTTTTCTTGCCTGGATTCCTTTACTAATGAAAATACCATTGAAGTAATTTGATACCTAATGGACCGTCAAGTGATAGGGAATTGTTCTCCAATGCAAATTTCAATTCAATTCTTTACAGCAATCAAGTTTTACACTGTTTAACTGGTGCTCGACATAAGTCAAGTAAGTCAAGTACGCTGTTTAACAATGGAGTTATCAGTACTAGTATGTCCCGCTTGCTTTGCTGTTGCCTTGGTAAATCAATTTGTAACTACGATGTATGTCCAGCGTGCGAAATACTAGGTTGCCCAGTTGCACCGTGCAACCATATTTTGCTTGGTGCAACCTATTTCTACACCCAGGTAGCCCAGTGCACTACCTAAATTTTGTGGTAAGGATGCCCCTTTCTTCCACTGGGAACTGTTTATTGAGAAGTTCCCGTGGAAGAGCTCATCACTTCAAGTAAGGGGAAACAACTCAGTGTCAGAAATGTGTAAATGCACATTGCATTATAATAAAGTTAATCATAATGTAGAAGAGTTTAGATTTGGGGCAACCTGGAATTTTGATGGGCAACCTAGCTTTCATACTAGGTTGCCACTGGGCAACCTGGCTCAAAAAAGTATTTCGTACACTGGTACTAGTATGTCCCGCTTGCTTTGCTGTTGCCTTGGTAAATTAATGTGTAACTACGATGTATGTCAGAAAAGCGGGCTTCAGCACAGTTTGCTAACTCGTTCACTGATGTTCCCTAAATCACATATAGCAATGCAGTACTGTACATTAAACACTTGATGTAAGTGCGTTGGAATGTCATTTTTAGGTAAACCTCAGGGGGGACGTTTGGAAGCACATCCCACTCCCAGTGCCATTAAGAGGTGGTGATAACGATGGAAAACATGTCAGCACCACAGGCACAGCCGGGCTCCATTCTAACTATAAATCTCCACGGCTTTCCAGCCCAATAGTCTAATGCTTCTTAGTTTACATGCTTCTGAAATTGTTACCGTCAATCTTTATCGGGGAAAACTTCACAGCAACACGACACATTTATTGTGACAGTCATTTGCGACGGTATATCTTACTGTAGATTTATGAATCAATTATATGGATATTGTAAAGTATACAACGAAGCAGTGCTTACGTAGTACTTGTTACGATTGACATACAGTTTCTACAATAGACGTGACAGATAATTTCCCGATAATTTCCCGATATAATTGATTGGAGTAAAATTAAAGCTTTCTAAATCTGTAAGAATATTGCTTTCAAGTGAGAAGTGTACAAATGATACTTACTACTGGTATATCGATGCATGTAAATGAATGTAGGGATCAAATTTGACTGCGTCTTGTGTCAGTCGTGTCAGATCAATCAAAAGCGCATTTAGATTCCCCGGATGATCTTTCCCATGGAATACGTGCAGCCCTGATGGCAAACTAATGGATGGGAATTTTTATATGCTCTCATGAATAGCACGCAGACATAGGTCGCACCAAGGTTACAGCTAGCTTACTCTTCATCCCACCTTTGCTGGTTGCCATCTTTTTAAAATGATGATTATTATCTACTTCAACTTTGATATGATATCGCAGTCAGGTTTTATGGAATGGTAGCAGAGCGTGTGGAAAGTTGATGGAGCTGTATAACCCTATATGGCATGAAAAGGGTTGTAGGGAATTCAATAACATCCATTTTCAACTGCCTCACTCTAACATGAGTTTACTAGAGGACGTTAAGGACAGAACTATGATATAAAGTAGGGAAAGTGCTTCTCTGCCATACAGGTTTAGAAAAAAGGGCACAGGTACTTGTAAAAAATCAATTTGTTTTATAGTGAAGCAGTAGCTCAAGAGAAAGGTAGATTTGCATAAATGGGAATGCTAGAAGAGAGACTGTTACTCAGTGTTAGATAAAAAGTGCAGCTCAGCTGAAGTAGACCATCATGCGGCTTAAGCCTTATGGACGTATGCAATATTGGTCAGCCCCAGAGTTTTATGTATTGGGAACATTTGTCTCATGTGATTAATGCCCACTGAGGTCTCCCGTCCTACCAAGGTGTAACGCAGCGAGGTGTACAGGGTTGCCACGGCAACAGACTAAACATGACGTATCTACGAGCTCCATTTTGGGTAAGATGCTCAGGCACACAGAAATCCCCCTCTTTATCTATTCTGACAAATGACCTTATAAAGGCATCATCAGTTCCACTGTTTTATCCCAA
This sequence comes from Branchiostoma floridae x Branchiostoma japonicum, assembly GCA_013266295.2. NCBI lineage: Eukaryota > Metazoa > Chordata > Leptocardii > Amphioxiformes > Branchiostomatidae > Branchiostoma > Branchiostoma floridae x Branchiostoma japonicum. Next base: position 13,644,063 of record CM023827.1, read on the forward strand.
TCGAAGCCACCGCGGCCGGGCAGATTCGTCAGGCATCGGGAAACCCATTCGGCTCCACGCCCGAGCGGCGCGTGTCAGATTTTATTTCCCATGATTCATTGATATGGGCAGGTGATGCGTTCTTAGCGTCAATACTCTTCATTACAAATGGCAGCAGAGGGGAGCTGTATCTTTTGTAGTAAGGTAAGTGTGTAGATGTACGTAACCACGTTAATAGTACATACGATGTCTTGAAGTCGTCATTGCTACCTCTTATAGCTCATTTCAGTCAAGTGAATCTATTTGTCACACTTGCTGGATGGTTTACAGTCAGGCACAGAGCATCAGTCAATACATTTTATACCTCTGATATGCATATTTACTCTTCATCATAACATAACTCTTTTACACAAAAAGTAGCATGGTTACTTGTACAGCCTTTTATGGTAGATGTTTTGTTGAAGGCCTCATAGATTCCTACCGGTACATACATCAAAATATGATCATAATGGTGAAATACTGTTGAAGCAATGTTAGAGTGTAGATCCTGAGCTGTAATATTCTACTTGACATTTAGAGAAAATTTGTTATGACACACACAGTCTGGAAGTCTTTTCCACATGCAATTACAGATGTCAGCAACTAGTGATTATGAGCCCATTGGGATTGGGTTAACATTTGAAATAGGCCACACGTTATGTGAACGTAATGTTGAAAGACATTTTGTATCTCTACATACTAATGGTTTCTGTTAAAGTTTTCAACTTGTTGTCCTACTACCAAATAGCTTCTATTTTATTTTTTTACCATTATTTGTGGCTGCTTCTTTCAAAGATTAATAATACTTGGAAACTTCTCGTCTTGGTACTGTAAATTCTTTTTATTTTTGTCGGGATTTAATTTTGTGGTAGGAGGTTTTCACAGTATTCTAAGTTTGCAGTTGAAACAATAGTGTAGCACAGTTATGTATAACATATAATTGTGGTATCATGTTAATTTCACAGTGGAGAGGCACTGTGAAAACCCCTAAAATAAAATCACTGTGAACATTTGAAGATTTACAGTATCAGAATGAGCCTTGTACCCACATGTGTTTTTTGTAAGCCTACACTTCTACAACAACAGGTTGCCTGGAGTGTTTGCTATGTTGGACTGTTCAGATTGTACCTGCAAGGGGGAGGCCAGTGGCACCACTCTCTCTCAATGTTGTCACTGGTTTTAAAAGGGTCCTTTTCCTGTTGGGGGAGATTCACTATTGGTCTGTGGGGGTAATGGTATGATACCACTCACCAACATCCTATAGCAACTTAAAGATTGGTGTTATCAATATCTTTTTAAAGTCTTAAAACATACTCCATTGTATCATTTGTAGACAGAACAAAAGTTATGGTAGAAGTTGTCTTTAAATCTTTCATTCCAACCTTTTCTCTATCATTATCAAATACACATAAAGTTGACTGTTCTGTCCTAGTAGTTGTGACCGTACTCAGTATTGAATTGTTAGCTGTGGTTTTTGTGACCTGTACTTAAGATTCACCAGCTCTCCCGCAGACTTTCTTAAACGCCCAACGCCCACCACATCAGAAAGGCTACAGACGAATGTCCCTTCCTTTGGCAGTTGACTCTAAAGGCAACTGCATTTATTGATCCCTCAAACTTAAGTGTCTGATCGAAAAGGCAGCTGGCTTTGCATGTCCTCTAGCCTGATATGAGACATGGAGCAATCTATTTTCTCTTTGGAGGGGGGTGGTGGAGTGAAGAATCGGAAATGAGGATGCCGCCAGCTAGGCCTATAGGTCAAACTACCAGGAAAAGTTCTTTGTGACTGCAGCAGGACCTGCGAAACACTTGAATAGCTGTCGCCAGGAAGGCAGGACATCAATGGTTTCAAATTGGATTGAATAAGGCAAGCAGGTATTATTGATCCCTCCCCCTCATCCCTGTTGTGTATCTATGGGTGGTGAGCGGAGGGCATTCATCAAGTGCTGTGAGATTGGATAGTCTGTCATGATTCTCTGTTATATGAGCACGTCGACAGAACGTAATGCGCCTGCGCAAAACCCTGATTTTTCAAGTTTTTTGTTGGATGTTTGGTCAACGTTGCATCAAAATTTTGCCTGTTGCAGACGATATCTTTTCCTATACAACATCTGAAAACTACAGACAGGCTGTCAACCTTATATGCTTTAATACAACATTATATGAGACGTTCTCCCAAAGTGCTATGCACAATACATTACGGATTTCGCGCAGGTGCAGTACGTTCTGCCGACGTGCTAGTTATATGCCACAATTATGGTCCAGGACAGTTAAGATTATTTATGGAGGTGGAAGTTAAGATGATGGATTGGCATAGTCGGGAGCTTTGCAAATTGTTTTAAAGACTGACCATCATCAAAAGTATGTTTGCATTGATGGGGGCATAGCGGAAATATATCAAGGTTAAGGTTTTTATTTAATCTTATCGTATTAAGAAACTAAAGCAAAAATATTATATATATTGACAGGTCAACTTTGTTATACTTGTACAATGTTTCTTGTTAAAAAAAATCAAAATATGAGCAATTATTAGAAGACCCCACCCTCAGTAGTTAATGATTTGTCCCCAGCACTGCTTGTGACTTGACGAACTAATCGCAGAATCAGAAGCGACTTTATTGAATTTGTCCAGCTGAATTCCCTTCCATCATCAGCAAGGTAAATGCTTTCAAGTGTTGACTTCAAAGCCCTCTGACTGTTACAGGCAATTCTTTGCCATTTCCATACAGTTTCTACTCTCAAAATGTACTCATGAAGCATTTTCGGAGGTTCTGTTTGACTACTCAAACATCCCCCTGCCCAGGGTATCGGTGGACTGTCCCCGGGCCTCCTCTCAGGTGGCCTGAAGAATAACATTTGAAATTTAAATGACATGTGCTGGACTTGGCACAAGAGTCAGACCCACTCATAACTCAGCTAGCAGGGGTGCTTCTGTGCGTGCACGGGTTTGGTACCGAGTGGTCGAGTACTTGTCAAGTGGTGAACGTCCCGCAGAGCGTCTGACGAGCGCCCACGGGCTGGCTGCTTCTTTTGTGAGCGGGAAACTCTGGCCGTCTGACTTCAGCTTTTCACTCATTGTGTTGTTCTGTCTGCAGCCCCATTAGAATTCTGTCTGAGGTTTGTATATTTTAATCTTCAGCAACGACTTGTCTGTCTCGTGGCTTGTGAAATGTGACTTTGTGTTCCAATAATCTCTGGAGCAAGCTTACGGAGGATAAGGTTTGGACTGTGGGAGGAAATTCCTTGCTGCCACATTCTCAGATGTAAGTAATTTCTCGAGGAATACTCCTACCTTTCTTAGAGATATGTTACCTCTGATGATCCACAGGATAAGAAATTTGGTTCTGGTTCTTCGATAATGATTCGTCTACCTTGTAAATTAATGGTAACTTTCATTTTCTATGCTAATGTAATGTTATATCATATCATTGTGATGTGTTGATATGAATGACTATGAATGACAGATGTCAAAGACCTGTAAACACCTTTTCATTTTCCATTCTGGCTCTGCCTTTTAGTTTTACCTATGGTGTTTTATTTGTTTTCAATACAATTATGGCCATAGGCAACGTCACACACATGTTCTTTCTTTCTGTACAGTACTATAAACAGATCTTTAAGGTCAGGTGTGTTATTTCTTCCATAACCAGTGTGTTTGCTTTTTTTGCTGAGGAAGAACGACTGATATGTGGTACTTGAGAGTTAAGCCACCCCGTGTCGTAGTTGTTTTGCTTCAGCGCCAGACAGACCTTAATTACCAAAACCTGCTTTAGGTTTCTCCTAATCATTTGGCCTGATAGAAGACAAATGTGCTCCTAGTCCCTCAAAATAGAAAGCTCTGCAAGTCCAGCTAGGTACAATGGCTTCAATAAAACGATATTTATACACATAGCTCCCCTTTTAGGCCATGATTTGTTTCATGCTAGAATGACTTGGTATGAGTAGGCATGTGTCTCTGTTGATAGGCACCACCTGCAGTATATAAGCTTTAGATTCCCCGACATTCTTGTGAACTTGAAACTGTCAAACGTCATGCTCGGAACATTTCGTCCAAATTGTTCTTGACAGATCAGTTATGATATTATATTAAGTACTGTACTTCTTTCTGACATACCTATCTAACATATCATAACAAAGAAGGTATAGAAATAATCTTGCATTTCATTATCATTTTATAACTGTTATTATTGTAGAAGTTGCAGATTTCTGGATGCCTGACATAATTTTGAGACAACTGTGCAACATTCTATTCTTGATACATGTATGTTTAAAGTTTCCATCACAAAATGGCTTTGTGAGTTTGTTGAGACTTTTCCATTTACAACATGTACAGGTTTTCGGTTGAAAATGTGTTGCAACTTGACAATTTTTTTTCCAAATAGCGGGCGGCATTGGCTTTTCAAATAGGGGGTGCTATAAACAATGGCGTCAATGGGAAACGGTTTGGGTTTTCACAATTCTTTTCGTTTGGCAGGATTTTTCTACAAACCGTTTTTCAAATAACTGGCATCCACTGTACATACATATATGTCATCCAGGTTTAAATTGTTCTGCAGAACTATGTGCTCAAGGGTGGGCTGCGTTTTATCTAGGCAGGGCACAGCCTGGTAGAAAACTGATATGCTTAACAGACAGGGTGACTGTGCAGTTGCTCAACGCTTTGATGTTGGGATCCAAATTGTTTGTCTTGTTTGACTCACATCCCTTCCTTTTGAGTGACTGCTAATTGTTGGTAGCGGCTCTATGACAGTAATTCACTCAGGTATTAACTATGAAGTCACAAACATTACAGGGGTAAAACCTGTAATTATATCCAGGGTGTGGTATAATCACAGTCGCTCATTGAAAACTAGCATGATTGTAGATTACTGTCAATCTTGAAATGTTTGCGGTGGGTTTATTTTCTTGGTTCCTCAGTTTGCACTTGACTGCAAAATCATCAGACACTGCTGCAGTGCTAGCGTTGTTTTGACTGTGAAATTAAAACACCATGAAAACCTCCTTTCCACTCCTTCGGCGACATTTAAATCCAAATCAATTCACATTACGTACACTTGTCCTTTCACCTGTGCATCAAGACAGAAGGGTAGCTTGTTTGTAAGATCAAAGATCTCCCCTCTGTGCTTCAATTATGGGCCCTTTTTTCCGAGCAATACCACATAATTGGACCGGGCTAAAACAGGATCTTACAAGAGTCGGGCGATGAGAGGCTTTTGGGTCGGGCACTATGTAATTATACCCCTGTTATTACCACCGTGCTCCAGGTGTGCAAGTCAGGCAACTAAACCTGTTTAAGGACAAACAGATTTAAAGGTGCCAGTCGTGTACCTCTCCAGTAGAGCCAGCACGCAGAACTTGACTCTGGTGAGTTTTACTTTATACTTCAAAGTGACCCAGGTGCAGATAACACACAAGGTACTGCTGCCTTTTGGCTTTGCAATTCTCTGTATTAGGTAAAGAGGGAGGGCTAAGAAATGTTTTTGGCTCTTTCTGTTAACATTCTTTCTCCACCAGTGATTGTAAAATTTGTAAAGGAACAAGAAAAAGTTAAAGTTAGACATACAATCACTCCTTTATGAAATTGTCTTCAGATACAACCTGTACGTGTAATGCCCTGAGGAAAATGTTGTAATTACATGTATAATAATTGTCTTCTCAGCTTCCTGCTATGACTTTACAGTCAAGCTTACCTTTTTGCAATATTACTTATTAGCTGAATAATCCCTGCAATCATGACATATGTTATGTTTTTACTATATGCCAAGTCGTAAGCCCCAATTTCTAGTTCAGAAAACATGAACCAACTTAAAAGAACGTGATTTGCAGCTCCATTACATGTAATGTAAGTTATACCAACATCAGACCGACTTAATCTAGTTAAACGAATGACTGTCTGTCCCATAATTCGATCTTCATGAATTTTTCAGGAATGATGGGGTAAGTATCCCCTAGGCAGTAGGTTCAGACAGAAATCAGGTTATTAAATCATAAAAGTCATGTTTTATGTATGATGCTTCGGTGCACAGAGAAGTATCATCCCCATGTGAATGGAATCTTCAAAGTCAATGACTTCAATATCTTAATTGCAGCTTGGTTAGAATACTGAGTAACAGATGTTGCATAATCTTCTTTTTAATGAATGATCATATTTGTGATTAAATAACTCTTATCAATATGATTATAAAGTGTTTCAGGCAGTATGAGGACTGTGTCACACGAAACCAATCAGAGCTCTCTACTAGATTTCAGGAGAATATTCAAATTCCAATCGTTTCTCTATTTATAGTATTGGTAGGTTAGTACTATTACTACCAGACTATTCTGCAGCAAAGCGATCCAAGGAGCCAACAGAAGTACAATAGGATTGGGTATTCAAATCCCGGATTAAACTCTAATTTAGAAACAATTTGTAAGAGACCTTGGCAGGTTTGACCTATACAACTGGTATTTATCTTTTCGTCTGGTTCAATGACAGTGGAGTCAGTCATTATGTTGCGGCATCTTTTCTTATTTGCCCTTCTTCTGTAACCGTCTACATCATCCTGTGGTATTGTAGATCTACCCTTGCTAGCAACATGTACTAGACCACACATACATGTGTATGATACATGTAAGACAGATAACACACTAGAGATGGATTCACCAAGTACACGTGATGTTTGTCCGTCTGGCACAGACAGACCCCCATTTGTAGGGGACTTTTCCAACCAGTTATAGCATCACTTGGGGAGAGACACACCGCATGCCCTTTTCCGTAGAGCGTAATCGGCCGTTTCAATTCAACGTAGAGCGTAGACGGACCGCTCTAATTCAACGTAGAGCGTAATTGGTGCATTTTGCATAGAGCGTAATTGGCCGTTTTATTTCTATGTAATGCGTTGTAGCTACACAGAATTTACCGTAAAATGTAATTGATGAATTGTGCGTATAGCTTAATCAAACTTGCCCAGCAAAATTTGCCCCTTAAAATGCAGGAAATGGCGTTTCAGAATGTTAAGATTTCAAATTTTTCCGGAGGAGCATGCCCCTCGACCCCCCTAGGTTAGTGATGCCTGCGGCGCTCGATAGGGAGGATTGTTGAATCAAAATTCGCTTTGACGCAAACGTTAAGTCGCTAGGTGATTGAGTCCCAATTATAGCATCACTTGGGGAGAGACACATGTAGGTTGTTTCATACTAGACTCTTGGATGTTACCGTAAATTTGTTTATTTTCTCTGGGATTTCATTTTGCATTCGGAATAGAAAGGAGGTTTTCACAGTCTTTTAAATTCACAGTCAAAACAATATTGTACATTGTAGTGCAAAAACACATATTCCTTATTTTGTGATTTTTATAAAACTGCCATGAACATTTCAAGATTTACAGTACCGTATTGCGAGAAAAAAAAGAACATGTTTCAGGTATGATTGTCATATGGAATGGCAATTGTGCTGAGAATTAAAATTCTTATTTATTAGAAATTGTCAAGTAACTACAGGATTATTCCCACCAAGGAATTCCTGCTGCATTTCATTGCATATTTATGATATTATGCTAACTATAGGAATTATTGGTAATTGGTCAAGATTTGCACCACAGACTTCACATGTAGAAAGTGGTTAACGTAACGTAAAGCTCCGTAAGATATCATTCCACAGCCTGTAGATGTGGTGAAAACCTGAGCGGGAGTGTTTGGCTCCAAGAATGCCAACCTTGGCTAGTGACCGGAAGGTAGGAAGAGCTTGTTTTGCTTGCCAGCGTGACCCTTGCCTTTCCTCGTCACTTGTATCATTTAGTTGAACCTGCCCCCTTCCTCAGTCACAAGTAGACGTCATTCCACCAACCCCTGACACTGGCAGCCGGGGTCGAATTACACCTCCCAAACACTGCGTCTGTAAGACGATTGTAACTCGAGACGGACGGAAGGCCAGGATCTACCAAACGGGCAGTTGATGTTAGTTTAGCTAACATTGGATTTACTCTGAGTCAACGCTGCTGAAGGGTGTAGCCACTGTCCGTCAGCTGAGAGACTGACTTTCCCCGGTATGTTACGCTTGCTGTTACGGCCACATCTTTATTCATGGCTTTGGAGCTCCTTCAAGTGTTATTTGTAAGTAAATGCAATTCTGTATTGCTTTACTTTCAAGTTCTTTCTGTTTACGTACTCAGGAAAGCTTGACAACAAGGCAGATATACTATGGTACACGTAGATGTCTTCGGAAATAGCTGTCAGTTTCATACACCATACAGACAGTGGTAACTTGTCTTCCTTATATACTATAATATAGACTTAGACTAAGTGCAATGTATATGCTCAATTAAATGATGCAGCTTTACAAAGGTTAACATTATTCACAGTTATGCTCTTTAGTACTACGGGGGTGCGTGTGGGAAGGATTGCCTCCTCACACGTTCCAAGGTCAAAGAATTTAGTGAAGCATTAGGGAGGATGTTGGGTGGTATGGTGGGCATGTGCACAGTGCAGAGGTCAGAGCATTAACAAGCAGCGTCTCCACAGCATGCGTTATCAGCAATATGCGGTGATGAGGCTGTTCAGGTACTTCTTGTGTTGTGTAATTGGAGGCAGCCGTGATTTTCACCAGCCAGTTACTGTAAATCCAGAAACATTTGCTGCAGTCTGGTGTTCACAGTTTTGACCATGACCTCTCTACAGCAAACTCAAAACACTGTGAATATACGTTCTGCCTTCAGCCCCCTCCAACATTGCCCAGGAACACCACAATTTTAAAACATCGCAAACAAGTCCTTTCCCCTCCTGCTGCGAAACTATAAGTCCTCGTGAACTTAATAATAGAAAATAAGAATGATTTTATAGTCCTGTGTTGAAGCTGAAAACAGAATATATATATGGGAGATGTGGTGCTACAGTGGTGTCTCTAAAGTTTGGTATAACTTATTCATAAAAGTAGCAGCAGTTACATGACTTGTACATGAACATGTTATTATAGTTAGTTACAGGTCCCCATGCGAGGCATAGCGGGTGTAATGGCCTCATACATTAATAAAGTTGGCAGTCTGCTAGCGTGCTGTACAGAAATGGGAAATTGTCAAGACAGTTGGACCAGACGTTGGGAAACAACACCAGACTAGCGTGGTCAGAACCTCTAAGGCAACTCTAAATTAGTTAGATGTTTCTCTGGCTTTATTTTCAGAAAATATTGGAAGCAACAGGATGAAAATAATGATTAGAAAAAAATTAACATGGAAGATCCCTTATTGTTTGTATTTGTCAACCCATATTTTGTGTTACAGTACATGTATTACTGTTAATTCTTTAGTTTAGGCCATAGCAAGTAAATTTTATGGATGACATCCTCCGGAGACTCCAAAATTAATGCGAGAGGGCGAAAAAAACAACAAGGCAGGCCAAAAAAAACAAGATTCCTGCATTTTCAGATTTTGAGATCGTAAACCTCGTTGAACAAGAATTTAGGCGGCGAAACATGATATCATACCCAACAGGTCTTTTATTGCTGTATTCAACAGTATTACCTGTCCTTGCAGATGTGTTTCTATTAAATAGAACAAAAAAAGAGCTTGCTGTACCATATTCAATAGGACATATATGATACTACACTGGGTATTCATTTGTAATGGAACACCCTAGACTTTCAACATTTGCCATCAAACACGAGGAATTGCGCCTCAAGTTTGCTGGATCCCTGGTGGTATCTGAGTTTAGAGACTGCCTACCAGGCAGAACACAGGGCTCAATCACTGACAGAGTGACTCATAAACCGAACTGTCTGGAAGCCATACTCTACCTATATTGTACCAACTGTTACAACACCGATTTGTCTCTGAAACAAATTTGAAAAAAGAAATGGCTAAGTAAGATTTTTCAATTATTGTACAAATGGTTTTGATTCAGGGGCAACATCACATATAAAATGAATAAAATACAACATTGTATCAAAGTAAAAATAAAAGAATAAATCAGAGCCTTGTCTTGCAGATGGACGTTCACGCCATATTTGCCCTTTTTTGGCATGTTGACCACCGTCACAGGGCAACAAAATTTCTTGTTTTTTTTTCTGAAATCAGGCGAAAATCAATGCGCGCGCTGATGTCATCCATAAAAATTACTTGCTGTGGCCTTATTAACTTACAGTTTAAGTGTCTAACTACCGTCCATACATTACAAATCTACATGTACATTGCATAGTATTAAGCCAGCAATGCGATTGATAATGTATACACAAAGCACAAGAGCGCCACTAATTTCCTTTCATTAGATAACACACAGATATCAGTTCCCCTAATAAGTACATATAACGTTTGAACTTATCCTATCTTGAAGAAACAATATCAAACGTACTCCATAACTTCAGATGTCTTTGATGGAACTGTTATGGAGTACATGTATATCCCCCAAGCTAACAATGTGCAACATGCCCACATGTTATGATTCTGTACGTCAGTACCATGCGTCATTTACCCCTGCTGATTGGAAGATGTGATTGCCCCACTGATGCATTACTATCTTCTCTAATGAACTCCCTTCTCTGGTAAGCCTTACCAACCACGCTGCGCTGTCCCAATTAAGTACCTTTGTACGCGGAGTTTCGTGCAGAGAGAAAGGGGATTCTGGTCACGGTTGCGTACGCGTGCAGCGTGCTCTTGGTCCCAAGAGCGATTTTTCACCGGTGTAAAACAGTGGGGGATTGTAATATTGTGTAATATGATGTGATATGACAGATGATGCTTTCAGACATTCATGTTGACACATTAATTAATACAGGGGTGCATGTATTTATGAACATTATAGGGCCATCATACTACTAATGTTATAGGTACATGTACCAGCTAGTAATCAAAGTTGATACACTCTCAGTCTGATGCAAGCTTCAATTTTTCCTTGACATTAACCTTCTTCGTTATTAACGTTCATCGTCACGAAGATGAATGCCAAGCTCTATTCAAAACTTTACAATTAGACAAGGTATGTAGAAAATGTCAAAGCAAGCCACTTTCAAATACTTGATGTCATGCAGAAATGAACATATAGTAGACATAGTATGTAGCTATGTTTCCAGATGTTTCAAAAAGAGAGAAGAAACGCTGATCAACAGTAGATGATAAATAGTATATACTAGTTGTATAAGTTGTAGTATTTAGACCTTTAAGGACAATAGCATTAGAATGTAGCATTTCAGTATTCAATACTCCTTGTTTTATATCCCCTAGACCATGATATGGTCACATGTGCATTTAGCCCTTTTGGGCATGAATATGCAATAAAGATTCATTCATTATTTTGAACTTCTCCCCTCCTCTTCCGATAAACATAATGGAACATTCCTTACGTTTAACAACATTTGACTGTTGAAACATCATAATGTATGCCTGGGACAGCCTTCCCTGATCATGATGAATAGTACGTACCAGGATGTGAATAAAGCTTGGGTCCTTTGAGTGTAGGCTGGATAATCCGATTTTCAACTGGGCATTAATTTTGGATGTGCTAAATGTACCAGTCAGGCCCGTTTAAATCCCGCCCACAAAAGGAATGGCTCAGGTATCCGTCAGACCCTTATCGCCTTCTAACACCTGGAATTCTAAGTACCCAGTCGTGAATTTGTGTGCATGTTATATGGTATGATCCTAATTGAAGATACCAGTGCGTGAGCTGTCACTGTTGCACCTTATTCATGGCCACTCCACAGGGTGTAATTTGCTGGGAGATGATAGCGATATTCCGCAAATGGTGATTGATGATTGACGGCAATGTTTTCGGCTCGGCGGGACTGCTAACCGAGATCTTCTCCTGTCTTCCCTACAGAACCTGCATGATGAGAAGTTCCTGTAGTTGTTATTAGCCGAGCTGGTAGAGTTTAGAGGTTTTTTTTGCTGCAATATGCTGTCGCTGGAGAGCACGCTGGATGTGAGGAGCATCGACGAGCCCAGGGGACACTGCTGCGCCATCTGCTACCACCCCTTCTCACGAGACGGGCTGTTTGTGCCGCGGAACCTGAGCTGCGGGCACTCCTACTGCACAGGTAAGGGACGACAGGGGGGAGAGCGTGGCGTTCATGTACACCTGATCCCATCTGTGATGCTGCAAGCTTGTTGCTGCGAATTGTTCACCTTTTAAAAACTCCACATTTCAGAAATCTTGAAGTTCCCAAATTTAAATTGTTTATCATCCAGTTAAGCTTGTACATATGTACAATATAAATGATCATCAATGATAAGACCTGCACTCTTGAGGAAGGTGAATGACCCTGAATGACTTTTTTTATACATTTGACATAACATATACAATGTACATCATCATCATCATCATCTATATGCTGATCTTTTTATCCTTTTTTTTAAATATATTTGCCATAGTGCATACAGCCCAATATACAAGAAAGGGTCCCATCAATTTCTCGATTTTTCAATTTCTTCACTTCCAAAAGATCTGGAAAAGATACTTTGTTTGTAAAACGTAACTTTGTTTCCTAGAATGTCTAGTAAAGCTGGTGAACCATGGACAGAGGGGCCACATCTGCTGCCCCACCTGTAAAACCACCACCAAGATCCCAGGACTGTCCAACGACGCCACCAGACTCCCCAAGAACTTTGGGGTCCTGGAGATCCTGGCAGGGGAGGAGGACAAGTATGGACGGACGCTGGGGATACAACCTGTGAGTAGACCTCCTGTCAGAGCACGTCGGCAGAACGTACTGCGCCTGTGCAAAACCTGGATTTTCGCTGGATTTTTGGTCAACGTTGCATCAGAATTTTGCCTGTTGCAGACCATATCTTTTTCTACACAACATTTGAAAACTACAGACGGGATGTCACCCTTATATACGCGAATTCAACCTTATATGAGACGTTCTGCCGAAGTGCTATGTACATCATAATACATCACGGGTTTCGCGCAGGCGCAGTACCTTCTGCTGACGTGCTCCCCTACGCAATCTACTTGCTGGAGTTAAGATAGGCAGCATTTCTATGATATAAGGCTACTAAATGCCTTTGGGTTTGCTAGTATAAAAAGATATGATATAGATATGAAGATAAAACACACTACAAGAGTTACAAGCACCCTTTTTATTCACAGATGTTTAGACATATCAGAAAATAAAGATAGACTCACTAGTTAGTAAAAAGGTATTGTGTCATCAAAATAACTTGTTTGATTATATCCAGTTAAAGCTGAGTGACAGAAATACTAGTAAGTAGTTTCTCCATAGTGAACAGTATATAACAACTCATTAAAGTTAATTTCATTGATTACTGCCAGTGATTGCTGAAGTGCCATTCTGTTGATTGTGTTAGCCTTTGTGCAATCAAGCAACACTGTATTCTTAAGTCATAGAAGAAATTTAAGATCTATTGATTCAGTAGAAAAATAATTGTTGCAGCTAATGTAAACAGCATTTCTATGATGTCAAGTTACCAATATTTATGGGTTTGCAATAAAAAGATTTTATGATAGAGCTGTTTTTGCAAAACATATAGCATGCAACTTCTGCTAGTGCTTGCAGTATATTATTAAAAATGTTCAAATTTTACTCAGATTCAACTCTTTTTAAAGTTTAAGTCCACCATAGTGCCAACAAACTTTTGCAAGGCATTTTACATTTGAATTCAAATAGGATGGAATGTTTTGAGATCACAAGTCCATGCCGGTTGACCTTGCCAGTTCTTTGCTCAGAAGCGAAAAATCAATTTCTCCGGCAGATAATCCGATTGCAGAGCGTACATGAAGTATGATAGCTCTGCACATCCTCGGGGTCACGTCTTTGAATTTGTTATGAAGACAAATTTACACATAAAACGATGAAGTTGACGTTCCAAGTTGCTATATCATTTGAAGTGTTCAGAAGAACGTGCCTTTTGTACAGCAAGTGGAGTGAATCTGCATCATTTCTCCAAAAGGGATCGATTTTTTCCCGCTAGATGACAGAAAATGTCCTTTGTGTATCGTCAGAAGCTCTTGAAGTACGAACCACTCAGATGGATGCAGCTCGGGGGCTATTTGTGCTCCCTGGCTTGGAAAATGATGTTTTTAACTCTAGGAGATGGCACTATCATCATTGTATGGCCAGAGTGTAATGGATTCATTTGAACCTGGCATGGCCTTGAAGTCAGGAATACATCTAGTAGAGAGAGAAGAATTGCCCACGTCAACATCATGAAAGGACGTTGGCTTCTCGTTCAGCAAGTCTCGATTGCCCTAGGCTTTGAATAACGCCATAGATTGTCCAACACGCAGGAAAAAAATGCAAAACGAACATTTCGAGATTTGCAGAGAGCTCATGATAGGCTATGGGACTTGAAATTGTGACCCACAACTGCAAAGTACACGCCAATATTCCTTCAATGCCAAAACCGGGTGCTCACGCAATTGTATGTCATTAGCTCTCATTACTTGCGGTTGAGTTGGACAGAGTACATGTCTCACGAAGCAGCAGAAATGCATGAATTTTCTGAGCCAAGGGCAAATGTTCTTTAAACATCAGTTCTGCATGAATTTCTAGAGGGAGAAAACATGAGCTTCAGTCAGAAGACAAAAGTAAGTTGTCTAGAGAAATTACAACCTAGGACAAGGACAACCTAGGACAACCCAGTTGTTGTAGGCAAGCTTCACACAGTTATGTATACAAGAAAGGTGATTTTTAGAAGCAGAACAACAACAGAAGCTGACTACAACCCATTTTTGTGTGGGCCTGTAGCCTGGGGCAGTATGGAAAGAGTTTGTTGGCTCCTGCTGGGAGGATTACTCTGTCAGACTGATTCAGGGATAGATTTTTCATCAGTCATGGAGTCGTGGGTCTGAACATGGTTCTGGGGTAGACCACGACTAATCAATGGTCGACCGTGCAAACTGTTCTGGTGAGTCTGTGGGGAAAAGCTGCATTTAGCAAGGCTTGGTTGGGTTAGGCTGTCTGCGTTCTGTGGGTGCATCCTTCGCGGTATGCCTAAATACCTCAACCGCCCTCAACCGACTGCTTCCTGGGCTAATATGCAGTGAACATGTGCTAAGAACCCTTTTTAACGCTCTGGATACATTGCCTATGCAATTATAAATTGGAAAATCACTGTAACTCGCCGTGCGCCCGAGGAACAGGGTCCGCCATCTTGTTTGTTTACGTCGAGCCGCCAGAACGCATCGTGCCGTAAGTTTCAAGTCAAATAAGGAAAGTGAAAAAGCTTGTGCAGCACGGAAACTCAGCACATATAGAAGAAAACCTCTTTAAATATCATGTTTCTGGTGGTGGATTTTAGCGCTCAATACTTTAGGGCAGATATTTTGCGGGGTGTATCACTCCCTAAAGACGGTAACTCCACTTATGATATATTAAAAGTTATAACTTGAAAAAAATCGCAAATACTTAGACGTTACTATGTGATTTTTATTTATAATCGTATAGACAATGTATACAGAGTGTAAACAAGGGTTCTTAGCACATGTACACTGCATATTAGCCCAGGAAGTGGGGGTTGAGGGCGGTTGAGGGGGGTTGAGGGCGGTTGAGGTATTTAGGCATACCCCATCCTTGGCTGTTGTCAAGTGCAGTTGAGATGCCATTCTAGCGCAGAAATAATGGAAAACCTTCTGAAAGTGCTGCTACTTCATTTACATTCTTTAAAGCATTATAACGCTTCTCTTTTTTTCACTCTGAGCATCTGTCAGCTACCTTTGTTTTTGGAGTTGAACATATTGTGAAAGTTGTAAATGGCCGTGATGTATATTAATCGTACTATCTGCTCTTTTCCCCTCCCAGTGTCTTGCCTGTGATGAGCACGAAAATGAGCCGAAGAAGGTGTACTGCCTGTCAGACCAGGAGATCATCTGTATCTACTGCCAGGTGTACGGCAAACACAAGGGACACGACTGCGCCCTGGTCAAGGACGTGGCAGCTAAGGAGAGACAGGTGAGGATGGGCCAAGTCCTGGGTGGGTTAGGATTTGTCCACTGAGAAATCTACATTTATTGGTGCAAGCTTTGACCCACTGCACTTCTAGCTATCAATCAAAAAAGCATTTAATCTTGCCTCCGTCTGGAACATTATGCTTTGAGGTCAATTGTGAACTTTGAAAAATACAAGTTTTTTAAAGGAATAGTTACCGTAGCAATGTAATTATTTTAAGTTTGAAAGGACTAAGTGTAATATAGTTCAAGGGTTTACCTTCTGTATACTATGCATGCTTGCTTGAATCTCATTGCCAGAACACTCTTTACAAATTCTCATCTGTCATTACTTGTGTATGTGTTACTGTTGATGGACAATTTTTTTCTGCCTTGAAGACAAGTATATAACCATCATGGTACCCTCATTGGTGATTTAGGCCTTGTATGTGTCAACTGAAACATTCAATGCTTTGAATAGCTTAAGGTTTGGGGCAATAGACATGTTGTCCTTTCATTCCCCCCTCCCACTATGTCTTGAACTCTTTGCCTCTTCCGACCACAACTAATACTTGTATCTAACCTCTTGGGCTTATCTCCCATTATCAGTGACCTAGTCTGTGAATTCAGGCTCTATTCATCACTTTACAGCTACAAACTGGCATTAATGATGTTCTGATAACCATCTAGAAAATCTTTACTTAACTGTGTTGAGTGTTACTAAAAACAGATTCATTAGGAATCCAAGACATCACACTCTTTCATCTAGCCTTGGAACTGAATAACTGGAACGTCGTTGACCCAGAGGTTGGGTACCAGGTCTATTCATCAAAACCACTGTCATGGTTACAGAGATGGTATCATGCCTCCTAAATGAGTTACAGTTATTTGTCCTGGCCCAGATTGTATTACTAGTGCATTTGAAGTGGCAAATTGCTATAAATCAAGTGTTGGAGACTGGTAGTTGATATCACCCAGTTGATGACTTTAGGCCATGGCAAGTAAATTTTATGGATAACATCTTCTGCAGGCTCCAATGGGAGAGCACAAAAAGACACAAGATGAGCAAAAAAACAAGATGCCTAATTTTTCACAACAGAGGCCATAAATGTTATAACAAGAATTTTTGGACAAAGTTGCACTAGTGTGGTAGGTTAGCTTACCAACTACACTCCAGGCTACCACACTTGTGTCACTTTTACAATGTACAACAGCTTCACTCAAAGCTACCACGCAACATATTTTCCCATTTTCAGTATTTTTTTGACGTATTGACCATCGACGGAGGGAAACTAACTTTTTTTGCTTGAAATCAGTCAAAAACCGAATGCACAAAATTTACTTGCTGTGGCCTTATGAGACATGTCACCACCATCTGCCAAGTACAAGGATTTTGATGGGTTAAGTATATAATCACATCAGTTTGCATCCAGCATTTTGCTGACCATCCGTTCAACAGTGCACACTGAAACAAATGAATATTTGTTAGCGAGACTTTGATGAACAGCCCTTTCCCAGAGTTTTCTACGAGGAGATCAGAATTCTGCGGATGGTCTCCAATATCAGATACCTTCTTGATGAAATGCCCAAAAGCCAGCATAATAATGTCTGCAGTGCAAATCCCTCTGAATGCCCATCCTGAGCCCTACTTGATCAGAAAAGGGATAATCAATAGGGCAGAATTAAGAAGCATGCCGGCATCAAATGAATTTCTCCGAGAAAGCCTCAGACCGTGACGCGTGGCGAGCTTTTTACAAACTTTTTGGCTGCAGGTGGGAGCATATCTAATATCATGGCACACAAAAGCTGACAAAAAGTATCGTACAACGTATGGATTTTTTTGTCCTGTGTTATATTTGACATGGTCTAATGGGAGTACACCGCACCAGTCAGCAGAATTGAATGGACTTGTGGATTAATTTTCCAAGCCCATGGGGACAGAGTATCGCAAAGTGATTAAAAATAAATCATGAAGGATGCAGACGTCCAAATCCACCTCCTGTTGTGCATAGCGTGTTCCTCCTTGCAGAGTCCTTGTTGATAGTTTCAGTTATAGTCACCATATGTAAAAATGAAGCAATGTCAGTAGGTTAGTAAAATTTAGCAATCATATATTTTTTGTTTAAAAAAGAGATGTAAAAAATATTTGTTGAGTCAGGGAAAGCATAGCTGATTTTGATCCTACAGTATGAGGAAAGCATTATGATTTATGGAAAGGAAAACTCAAAGGCCTGGAGTAATCACACACCAGCTGTGTTATACGAGGAAGTTGTCCCCCAGAGACAATGCAAACTTCCTTTTCATCTCTTTCCAATATCTTGATATTGGAATATGACGGATTTGTGAGCGCCCTCCCATACTGTGGCCTTTTGACTGAAATGTGATACTACCAATCCATGCATTGGATGGATGTTTCCTCCTTGTTTAATTCACAGATGCACAGATAAATGTCCTGCTCCCCTCCTCCATATATAATCCTTATCTTTGCTGAGATGTCATCAGAGCCTAGGGTTATAATGTGACTTCAGCTTGATGGATTGCACCCCTCCAGCCTCCAGCTTTGGTACGACCCTCTGTGATAATGGTGCCACAAAGCAAGGCCATACCATTAACATTATGGGGACGTATCAGGATACAAATCATTGCTGTCTAGTCAGATGACATGTGCAATTTGTTTCTGACACAATACAGCATATAAGGCTGTCTGGTGCTTTTCTGCTATTCCATGCTGGCAACTCTGTTAACTCAATTTGTCAGCTACAAAAAAAACAGCGAATCATATGTAGGAGTTAGCTTTGGTGTAGATTAATCTGCGTTTTTCATGTACATTTTTTGGGGGTTTTCTATGCCTGATATTTTCAATAATCAAGAAAATTCAAGATTAT
This sequence comes from Branchiostoma floridae x Branchiostoma japonicum, assembly GCA_013266295.2. Lineage (NCBI taxonomy): Eukaryota > Metazoa > Chordata > Leptocardii > Amphioxiformes > Branchiostomatidae > Branchiostoma > Branchiostoma floridae x Branchiostoma japonicum. Next base: position 13,662,818 of record CM023827.1, read on the forward strand.
GCAAAACTCATCCAATAAGCTGGTTCACAGTTTGCACTGCACATGCACAGTGTGATTCATTGTGTATAATGTGTCAAAGTTGAAGGCCCCTGAGATATAGACAAAACATGCCTGGATGTGATATCAAGCATGGTCCATACAAGAACTGTTAGAAAAGTTTGGGGTTTGCACCTTTGCACATGCACAGTTCAAACCGTTTTCAACTGGCTTATTCTAAATTTCACAGCCAAATCTCTCTTCAGTGGACCTTGCATCACATTTCTGGTCTGGAGCCATCCTGTGAAAGTCCCATGTCCTCTAAGGACTACACCATTGATTACTCTCAAGTACCCTTCATCCAGCACTTGAACTTGGATAATGGAATTGACAAATGACCCTTTTTCCCCACTTCACCCAGCAGCACTCAGATGGCAAATTTCCCCTGGCTGCCTATGGCTACTTATATCTAAATCAAACAAATGAGCTAGCACTGTGGACACTGTCCTCAAAAGAAATCCACTCTGACAAGTCTAAAGCCAGGTTATCAAGCACAAGCACTCCTGTGGCTGAGTTGGAGTGTGTTGATAAGGGCTGGGTATGATGGAGAGAGATTGGTTGGAAAAGTGACCTCGTGTTCCAAGGTATAATTTCTTGCTTAGCCTGGGAAATTGCCTCGTGTGCTCAGCATAATAGCAACTCTGTAAGTTAAAGAGGAAGCTTGCACTCTGAAAGCGCCCAATAAATTTGTCACAATATGAGGCCTTGGTGGAGTCAAACTCAAAGGAAATAGTTGGAAGGGACAAATCAGTATAGATCATGGGGAGGGAGTGTGTTTTAACTTTTAGTGCTCTAGGGGTGAGCAACTCTGCCTCTGGACCTAAAGGTCTGGAGTTTAAGCCTTGGCCCGCCCGCCTTGCACACCACCAGAAAGAGTTGCAGTTCTTCAAGACTTCAAGCTGTGGTCCACTGTTCATTGTACTTATTGAAAAGAGCTAGTGGAACTTCCCCGGTACAATGAACCTGTGCTGTATGTAGCGTCTGTCTTTTCTGTCATGACCAGTGGAAGTTGAAATCACTTTCAACTTCAAATTGACAACAGAATTTATGTACCAGCGTTGGTATTGCTTGTTCGCAAGAAACTGTTTTGGTATGTCAGTGTGATTCATGTGGATCCTTTCCAAGCCCATCTTTTTTGCAGACATTTTTCTGTGGGCCAACTGGCCGTATTGCACACTGAATCAATAAAAAAGTTGCTGGCAAACACACAATTTCTGACGCTGAAATTAATCGTTGTAAGTTGACCTTCGAAAAAGGCTAAGGTAATACGTGGCCCTTTTGGTTGTCAAGACTCATTGAGCAAAAGTATTTTGCCAGGAGCAAAGTGTACTTTTGACACATGAACTTTTTTGGTAAAATCAATAAAATCGACTTGGTAGAGTGTCTTCTAAGATAGCAGAGATGCCAGATTTTTTTTGTAAGAAATCATAGTGAAGAGAGTTGAAGGACAATCTATTATCTAACAATTGAAAGCTGTCTCAAGCATCAAATTCAAAGAAACAAAAGTTACTAGTTTCATAAAGAATCTGGATAAATACAGGATAGTGGCTATCCACCAACTTTGATTTGCATGCATCCCAGCTAGATCAGAAGAAAAAAAGGTTGAATGTTGAAGACTTCAGCATTTTTCTCAATGGTTTTTACTGCTGTAAAAGTCCATTATACTGCATTGAACGGCAACTTGAATACAGCTTTGTTGAAGCTATTCCTGGCTTTGTGTCACCAATGACATCAGCGCAATATGTAGCCAATGCACAACGGCTGGCAGCTTTCAAGGGTTAGGAGCAAGGTTGAACGGAGTCGTCAGGCAAAACCTAATAAATCCACGTTGTAAAGGCCAACGGTTCCGAGTCACAGAACATTTAGCAAAACTGCTGCAAGGGAGAAATTGAATAACAATGTTTGCCTGCAGAGCAATTACTCCTAGAAGGAAAGGGCAAGGAAAGGCCATCAGTTTTAATACACGGACTTGATTTTTATAATGGGTGAGGTATTGTTTGAATTACGGAAAATTGGAAAAGAAAATGAAATCAGAATCAGGTTCAATATATGCAATAGACTGTGTCTGTGATTTGTATGGGCAGTTAATATACATTTTACAGGAAAGCATTAAAAATATTGGAAGGCATTTTTTAAAAATAGCATTGCTTTGAAAGTTACAAAATTATGACTATTGTTATTTTTTAATGTTGAGTGTTGCAATGATATAATAGAAAAGTCATTTTCCCCCGTCACTTAAGTCTACACTCTTTCAAACGTTAACTTCAAGCGACCTGCCATTTGCAATCCTAAAGCAAACATGACAAGAAACTGAACAAGTCCTGATGTATACACATTACTATAGTAAGCGGTGCATATCTACCAAACAGGCTCCATTTCAAGTAATCCACGTCGTAATGTAGTCTTCCCGCGTGAGGAATGGGCGCTAGATACGAGTCAGAATGTACGAGCGAGCTGCGCTCGGGGATCCGGACACAATTTTACCCAGAGGGCACTGTAATCCCGTAATGGCAGGTAGCCTACAGGAGCGCGTCTTCCTGGATTACGAATAAGATGGTTGTTTTCAACGATACCACGCAAATGTGGAGTACTTACACACTCTGCCAACACAACCAGGTCAATGTTGGCGACTACTTTGACTTCCAATTCACAGGGGATTTAGTGCTAGCTATCCTGGGGCAAGTTTCTGCAGTCCATCGGCATGCAACATGGCTTGCTCCAGACTGAAATGGAATATTGATCTCTTTGGCCCTCGTGCATCCTTGACATTACCTATACACAATGTTACGTCCATCTTCTGAAGTTACAATTTCTGAAACGCACTCTACATACCGGGTACCTGTACAGTCTTCTCACATAAATACTAATACTTCATTATTTTGTAACTTCACTTAACATGCTCCAATAGTTCAAGTCCATTTGGCCCCCAAAAGTTGGCTGTGCATGTTCTTGCACTGGGGAGTTGTGGGTCAAATGTGCCCGGGAGTCTGTAATCTGTTTGTCCTGAGTGATGAGTCTCTGTCTTCTGTATCTGTATCTGTATTTATATAGCCGGTATAACCGCCCTTCGGCGTAACACACCAGCTTCGCAGGCACGCGGCGCGGCGGCAGCTGGCTACATTACACCGAACGACCTGTTACACCTAACCTTTGAACGTCTAACTCTAGACATTGTTTAAAGCTATCTATTGACGATGCCCCTACTGTACTTGGTGGCAGCGAGTTCCACTCTACGATTGTTCTAGGAAAAAATGAGTTTTTGAACACCTCAATCCTTGGTTGGTAGCTCTGGTACTTGAAGGCATGACTGTTTCTTGTTCTCTTCAGAATTTGAAACAGCTGGCAGAGGCACTGATCAAGCACAAGCAGCAGCTGTCGGAGGTGCGGAGAGGGGTCCACGAGATGTGCACGGCCGTCAGGTTCAAGGAGGAGAAGCTGATGCGGGAGATCTCGCACCACTTCGAGCTGCTGAGAAAGAGACTGTACAAGAGGGAGAACCAACTCAAGGCACAGGTCAAGAACCAGACCATCATCAGGGTCGCCACACTGGAGAAACAGGAGAGGTTGGAATATAGAAATGTTTTTTAACTTTCTAATAAAACTGCTGAAGTAGCATTAAACATTAAAATCTTTTTACATGTTCACATGTATCTGTTACAAGGTTAGGCCACAGGAAGATGTTCGAATTGTGTTGTATGTTTATCTGTGCCACACTGGAAAAACCAGAGAGGTTAGGACTATAAGATCTTTTAATATGTAGCCTTTATTGAAACCCAGTAAAATATTTGATAGATTTGACTTATTTGTATCGAGATATGGAAAGAGATTTCTATCTTCACGTAAATGATATGAAAATTTTGCCATGTTGCACCTCAGATTCAGTTTGACCCCCACTGTTTTACTTATGATATGTACCGTGGATGAGTTTAACTTTGGACAGTATGCTTTCACTTGTGATTGACACCTGATTGATTACTCAACAATCTATTTCTAGTGGTACTTATCAGCATGTTTCCTCTTCCCAGAGAGCTGTCTGATGTAGTATCTAAAGCAGAGGAGCTGGAGGGACATTGTCACTTCCTGATCCAGCGGTCGGACAGGACGGTACTAGAAAAGAAAGGCCAGGTGCAGGTAACACCTCGGTGACCCCAGTCTCACTGCTTCTGTTGCTCTTTTGTGTTGTGTTCTTACCTAGGTTTGTTTCGTGCTACGATCACTTAGATTTCATTAGGCCACAGCATGTAAATTTCATGGATGACATCCCCTGCAGACTCAATGCAAAAAAAGGTACTCAATCCAGATGTCCGATACAGACTCCAGTGCAATGGCCAAGTGGATAGAGTGCTTGCCTTGCATTCGGTAGGTCGTGAGTTTGATCCCAAGTCATACCAAAGGCTTTAAAAATGGCACATACTGCTTTCTCTGCTTAGCACTCAGCATTTCGGCATGGGAGTTGAACACACAGACCACTACCAGTGGACTAGCCCCCTGCTGTAGTGATTGCACTGCTGTGTAGCCCAGGGCTACTGAAACGGAGATGGGCGCCGCCCTATGTGTCACCTGACGCGGGAAGGCACTTTAACTTTAACTTAATGCAGATGTCATCCATAAGATTTACTTGCTGTGGCCTAAGCTATAATTGAGTCCCAGGTCTTCTATAACATCAGTGTGATTGGTGATAAATCATCCTTCATTATGATCTACTATCAGTTGATCTATTCCCCCGCATGCCTTCTGATCTTATGAGATATTGATTTGCTCTTTGCCTTGACCTTGTGTATCGATGAAATGACAGTAATGTTATTAAACATGGACGTCACAGAAGGAGCTGTCAGTTATACTTTGGACTGAATGATATGAATGTATTTCCAATTGGAAACTTTCTGAGTGGGTAATACATTTTCTTGCCCATTAGAAAGCAAGCTATTAGTAACCGCTGGCAGATAAGACATTAAGCTTATATAGTCAACACACTGAATGTCTACTAAGACCTTCATCAACGTCTACTAAGAGTGCTTTTTGAGTTAATCTGTTTATGTCGTAAATTCAAACTTTATTTATTCGTGACACCAAAAAGCAAACCTTACAGCAGGGATGAAACTCCCTGAATTGCAGAGAATTTGCGTATACAATTCACAAATTACAACAGGACAGACAGGCACTACATATACATTATAATACATTATCAGTCAATCAACACACCAGTACTGCCAGTTAAAAGATATCCTCCTTGGTAGATGTAATAAGTGTAGTAACTGATGTATAGATAGATTTGGCTAGGCCATGTTTTAACAAAGATTGTTGTTTTTGTAGGAAACATATAAGCAGGTGGAAGAGTTGGTGTCAGAGTGTGTGATCCACCCCCAGGCTGTGGACACCCTGAGCTGTAAGTTTGTAGGAGACATCCTGGACATGCTCAGTGACTACGGCTACATCGGAGAACCCCCAGGTAGGTCATCAAGACAACAGCAAACAGGTGTGGCCTGATTAAATCACATTTCTAAAAGCCCTTCCAGTGGTCAGGCTTCCAAAAACTTGAAACCCAACACCTCTAAGTCAGTAGAATTGGGAACATCCTAATCCTGTTGATTTCTGCATACGTAATAACTGGTTCCCATGGTGACGGAGAATCCTGAGCTTTTATCTTTATGATTTTCATAGTGATAAAAAATCCTGGACTCCTATTGGTACTTAGTCTCCAGTGGTTTAGAGGTGAACAACCACAAGCTCCCTGGCCCAAGAGATTGTGTAACACACTATGGCAACAAACAGATGTAGCTGCTTGGTAACAAAGAAATTTAACTTCAGTTTAAAGTAAGACTGGTTAGTGTTGCCTGAACTTACCAAAAATCGTGGCTTAAAAATTCAGCTTGTTAAACTTTGGTTTTCCTCTTAATACATACATTAGTAAAACACATATTCTTGACAGTTTAACTAACATGTATAAGCTAAGACACCGTGTGACACCTTACTGTGAACCTTACACGCTATACTTTTGAAACCTGTAAGATCAACTTCTGTAATATCTTATTCCTTACCCTCTTCAACAAAGAAATATGATACACTTGGCTCAATGATTTGATCATGTCAGTATCAGCTCAGCCAATATTTCTACTCTTCACATCTCTAAAGGTATGCATTGTAAGCTTTTAAGCGTTTGATGCTCACCAGACAACCAAAGGCTTTGTACCACAAAATCACATTCCAATCTGAGATTCACAAATACCGAACACGCTCATCCAGTACAAACAAAATCAGACTACCGAAACCAAAATCCAACTCTCAGAAAAGGTGCTTTCTATACAGAATGTCACAATTGTGGAATAACACAGGCGGCAACTAGCAAAGTACTGGACTGTAAATAGTGCATTTTAAGGATTGTGTTTAGTCTGCTATGAACTTTGTAATGCTTTTGTACGTTTGTATGTATGTAAATATCAATGTACGTATGTGTAGACCACAGGAAGAATAGCCTCTGATGAGGCTTATTGTGGATCTCAACAAAACTCAAACTCAACTCATTGTAGCATGCCCAGACTGTGAAAGATAGCAACAAGGAAAGGTTGCAAAGGCCGTGGGCAATTCATCAAGGATAACCTTTCGCCTCTCATCACCTCGGTCGTCTTTTTAGATCCCGACCTCCGTAATTCCCTGATGAATAGCTCAATTCCCCCGGGAACCCCCGGGTCTAATTCAACCGAAATGAACAAAGGCGTTTTTCCTGAGATAGTGGTTAGAACTTGGCAGAGATAGTTCTTGAGGGGAGACAGATCGATGTGGGTAATGAAAACATGTCCCAGGTGGAGTTGTGGTGATGATGCTCCCGCCATCCATCCCACCCTGGATCAATACACCCAACAATTGTACCGTCGATTCGGGGGAGAATTGCCTGCCAAGGTGATGGTTTAAGTGGTGAAGGGTGGATGAGGGCAATGACTGGGCAATTTAACTTTAGAAAGGATCTTTTTCAAACTGTGGTTCAAACCAGGTGACAACTTTTCTAAGTCACTTTTGTCAATAAAAGCTATACTTTACCCCCTGAGATGGGATATCGTACAAAAGTTTCAGGATGCACGTTTTTTATTTTGTGTTTTTGTTTGTTTGTTCTTTTGAGGGGAGAGGCCTGGCACTCCTAGCCTTAAAAGAAGGTAGTTAAAAGTTGTGAAGTTAAGGAATTCTTTAAAAGATCGACTACAATTGCAAGATAAGATAATCCCTTTAAAAACTGTCTTTGAAACTGCAAGTTGTTAGCATATAAATCCCGTTCCAAATATGGCGAAGTGCCGTCTATTTTCAGTTTTGCAGTGATAGCGATGACCCTCCCTGAACTCTCAAAAAAGTTTATGGATTCATTCATGAGTGTATGTTTTCATAGTGAACATACACCATGATTACTTTTCAATAGTTGCATTGTGAATTAACAGCTACTGTCATAAGGCTACCTATCGTTCAGTGAGCAAGAAACTGTCCCTTATTTTATGGTTCCACTTCAAATTGACATCTTCTTGCTTCACGTTATCCGTTTCCCCAACGTTATCGTCTTTTACTCGGGATGTAAAGGAAAATTGATCCATAAAATCCCTTTAACAATCCCATTCCAAAAGAAAGCTGGTCCAAAGACTGAACAATTTCGATCGTCTGCCGTGAAAGCGCCGGGATAATCAAACACGGTCATTGCCCTTGTCGTTGACCTCTCCGATAAATCATACCAGCGGTCCGTGCCGACGAGCATGACCTGGTCGACCATGTTGATGTCCAATCATTGATCACGGGTGTAAAAGTGCCAGCCAACAGGCAAACACTCAACCAAACTTGCTACAGAGGATCCCCGCAAATTAGCTTGAAGGGACTAAAATGTCATTAGGATTACCATTCATTCATTTATCAAATTGTCTTTGACAACATTTGTAAATTTTGCTTTGGACACAATACCTGTGTCACAGAGACATTATAAAACAACATTTTAAAGTGATTTTATCTGTCCAAGCTTGATATGATTAGGATGAGATCTGATGATATCTATTATCCTTTATCTATTATGTCTCCCTTTTGCAAAGGTCTCTGGAAATATGATTGCATTGTTTGCCATGAAAGTAGTGTGGATACTTTTAAAAATGTATTTTAAAAAGAAAGTTTTACTGCTGTTATTTACATTTATTTACAGTGTGGGCAGCAGTAGTTAAAATGCTAGATTACAGAACTGGTAAAGTTTCTGTTCAACTACTTGTAAGTGCTAAGCAGAGAAAGTAGTATGTACCATTTTATATGATTTTGGTTTGAGTATTACCCAGCCGGGGTTAGAACCCGACTTTTCACTCTGCAAACCTCTCTTCTACAGTCTGACCTTCGTTCACACTCCCTGACCTTGTGTTATATCCTCCCCAGTTGACGAGAACAACAAGAGCGAGGTGAAGCTGAACGCGGAGGCTGTGGCCATCCTGGAGACCAGCAGTAGTGAGGAACATGAAGGAGAAAACCAGCAGGGCGCCAAGGAGGTGCTGGCTGACATCATGTGCTGCAGAGTCAGCAGGCAAAGGTCTGGAACATGTCTTCTCTAACAGAGAAGTACACACACTTTGCTCATTTTGTGAATGGCCAGACTTCAAACTTCAAAATTGCCATACACCAAACTTCAAAATCGCCAGAAATTGTAGTGTATTTTTAACCTGAAAATCTGCCTTTACATTGGACAGGGCTCAGTGACTTGCAAACATCGTACCATCCGAGAAATTGCGCAGTGATCGAGATGACACCGGCCGTATTGCTGCTGAAAATGTCCTTGTTGTGCATGGTATTTTCCTGCTGTATGATGCCAGCTCTAGCATGAAAGCTCATCTGTAGACTGAAATAATTTATTATATATAAAATCCTAATCTGTAATTTCCAGTGCAGGAATTAGGTTTTTTGGACTGAGCAGCACCAGTCTTTTTCTGCGAGGGACTCCCCTACTTTTGACCCGTGATTCATGTGGTGGATCAAATAGGTTAGAAAGCTTGTACATCTTCGGTGCTGCGATTTTTGGCGACGTCTCAGGGAGGAGCCTAATGGTACAGTATTGTGTGCAATTCGCAAGAATTCTAGGAATCGTACAGGCATTTTGTCCACAGGAATGGAATGTCCACAGGCATGTCTCTGACCCACATCTATGCCCACATTCCTGGAAACCTTTGGGACCCTGCTTTGGGAAGACCTCTCTGCCCCAGATGCCCTACTTTCTGTGACCCCGGGGCTCGTTCACTATACACTCAGGGGAGGAGTGCACTGTATCTGTATAGGTACCAAGTCTTCCTCAAAATCATGAAATGATGGCAGGGCCGCAGTGCCATGCAAACAATAACCCTAACAGCAACCACCGTCGCCATGGCAATGTATGTTTTCATTGCCAGTCTTGTTGTCAGTGGGTCTGGAAGAATCACCAAGCAGTATGGATAAGAGGGGAAAGTCTGCCATCTCTGATTGCCTCGTTGGTGTTGTTCCAGATCCCCAGCAGACGATGGTTCGTCAGACCTGGCTCTGTCAGAAATAGACGATCCCCACGACATCAACGCCAACAGGTCTCCAGTGGGCACTAAACCCAGACACATTCACTCCTGCAGACGGCTCAGTAATGACAACTCAGACAACTACAGGTCAGGCCACTTTCCAAAGACTACACAGATAGGCTGGAGTCATTTCACTTGAGACTGAGAAAGAAGTTTTTGATATTGTATATGAAATATATTGTTCTGACTGCATGGGAAATACATGTATGTCAGTTAAGTTAACACCTTTTGATGTATTGGGTGGTGCCCTTGGGCCACCGAGTTGTGCAAGCACTACAGCAGGGGGCTAGTCCACTGATAGATATGTAGTATACCTTAGAGTACAGCATCCAAGCATAGTAATACTAAGTGTATCATCATTTCCAAGACTATAGATCTCTAGAAAATGAAATGAATTTTCTCAAAAATCATTGAAATCAAATTCTAGAAAATTATAGTGAACGAAATTTGGTTCAGTTCAAACTGTGGGAAAAGGAGGTCCTTAGCTATAGGACAAATCCTATTTACATAGCTTTATGCAAGTAGTCTTTAATCCAAAAGAATTGCTTTCTTGCCAGTGAGAGCCAGTCGTCATGTCTCGCCACCTCCGAGACATCGTCGAGTGAAGATGAGCTGGAGGCTGTGAGTGACCTGGAGGAGGGTAGAGGGGCGTCGGCCCTGGCAGAGTCTCCACGGCAACAGCCTTCCCATGACTCCCAGCGGTCCACCATCACCCGCATCACATCCAGCAGCAACATAGTGATTGAAGTAACGATAGGTACGACTTGGAAATACTGTAAAGTCATTAATTTCTCGTAGGGAGTTAATTTCGTGGAAAGAGTGGAAAGCAGGTTTTCGTGGTGTTTTAAGCTCACAGTTGAAACAATTCTGTAGCACAGTAGCAATACATGTTGTTCACTGCAAAACCATGAAAATAAAACCACAAACATTTGAAGATTTACAGTACTCACCTTAATTATTTATGTGTGTCTCCACCGCATTGGCCATCAGTAATCAGGAGCCATACAGCTTCAAAACGACATTTTATACTGGGGACAACTTTTGTTCAAAGGATCTCAATGTAGGATGGTACAAAACTGAAAAATGATCCAGACAGCAAAATATTCTTGTTATAGAGCAATAATTTAAAGTTTAATCTCTTGTAATTCCTTCCCTGTACGTCATTCAAGTAAAAAATCCACCCCCGTACAACCTGATGAAGATTAGTGCTGTGTACCGGTTCGCTGGACTCAGTTACGGACTTGTAAAAAGGTTTAGGTTCAAGTCTTTAAAAAAACTGAATGGCAGGAACCAGTTCCGGACTTGGTTGGAAAAAAAACATGTCACATACCCCTTTTTGTTCGGAACCACATAAAACCTTTCATAGATCGCAAAATCTGTGCTGCAAAGTGAAGAAAACATTGCCATTGGGCATTGTCAAGTGTCGGTCTCCATGTTACATTGTATGTGGCCACAGTTTCGCCCAGACAACATTGCAAGGTTGACAACATGCAATTTTGTATACCATGGGTTTAGGTCCGGACTTACAAGTCCGGAACTGAACCTAAACCTTTGGACTTGAATCCGGACCTGAACCTAAACATGGGTTTAGGTACACAGCACTAATGAAGACATGCTGGAGACTGAAGTGCAAAGTACTTCGTACTTAAATTTTAGCATAATATATATTTTTACTATTGCATGCTAGAAGGCATGTACGAACCCTTTGATCTTCAATGAAAGATTGACAAGAAATCCTAATTGCTTTTTACAAACCACTAAAGAGCTGTGGAGAAGAGACCCCAGTGAAAAATAGATCCATACTCCAGAGGTAACTGCACCAATGATCCATCAATACCTCTTCTTAAACCAACCGTTTGGCAGTATCTAATCAGCTTGTCTGTCTGTAGCCTTCCAGTCTGGCTGAAGTAATCCTTCACATGGTGGGGGCAGAGTCATCCTTTTAAAAAAAACTGTCTGTAGGCCAGCTTTTCTGTCAATTAATTGCAGGGCTCAAAGTATCCACCTGCAGTTCGCAGGGAAAAAAGAGAGGCTAGCAGGAAAAAAAAATGGAACAACTTGTAATTTTGCAGGCTAGTTGTATTTATTTCATTTAGTAAGTGAAGTAGCAGCATAAGAAAGTCTACGTCATTAAGATAGCTTGTGAAGCTTTGTAGTTGTTGTAATTTCCCACAAGAACACAGTTTAAGGACATAATGCTTTAAAGTAACTGATAGACTCTAATGTATTTTACAGCAGGTTAAGTACATTTTTGTATTACAATTAATACAAAGCTATGTTTGATGACAATATAGGTTTCCTTGGGCTGGGAAGGTTGTACATGTAATATGGAATAGGGGCTTGGATATTTGCAGAAAGATTTTACAACTTGGAGATGAAATATTTGACAAGCATCTTGCAATATTTCAAGCCCTGGATTGGCTTCAAGGTGGACTTTTAAAAACCACTTTACGAAAACTTCTGTAAAAACCCTGCTGTGTAGAGTTGGCTGATTTCCAGAAGGTTGTAGGTTAGGAAACACTCCTGGGGAGTTTTTGTTACTTTGAGAATGGCAATCTGCTGGAGTCTGTCACTTGTAACCCTTCTGAATGTCAGAGAGCTCACATTTGTCTTTGTTAGATTCACAGTAAGTCTTTAAGACACGCAGGGAAAGTTGGTATGCAACCTTTGTGCATGTTGAACAAGAAATGAAAGATCTCATACCTCAGTGAATTATGTAGGAGGGCCTGCATGGGGGGGGTCCCGACAACGCTCTACGCTAAATTCTGAGAGCCGGCTACGTATTACGCTGAATTCAAGAAGCCTTCCCTATTACGCTTTACGATAAATTCCGGGTAGCTACAACGCATTACGTGAAATAAAACAGCGAATTACGCTCTACGCAAAATGCACTGATTACGCTCTATGTTGAATTAGAGCGGTCCGTCTACGCTATACGTACATGTACTAGAATTAAAACTGACGATTACGCTCTACGGAAAAGGGCATGCGGGCCCCCATGTAGTTGTTTTATTCATTATTGTGAATTTCTCTCTGATTCTGTCTTTGCATTTTGACACTGGTTCTTATAAGGCAACAGACATGCCTATACATGTAAAGACAGGAACTGAAATAACCTTTTCTGGGACCCTTGACCTAACTTCCTGTGACTCTCCCTGAGGTGCCTAGCATGTGAAAATAACCATGGAACACATTAAGCAAACACACAAACCGACAAAAACAGAACCTGCTTACACTGAGGTAAATAATACAAATGAAATTGCACTGTATTTGGTGAAATTGCTAACTTAGTTAGGCACTTCTGCATGCATGTATGTTCATTGAACCCACTTTGTATGCGGACGTAGGCAGAATAGCATGTATGATAGATTGCAGAAGATTAGGTTGGGAACAAACTTCATCCATGGCGACAACAGCTTCAGATATTGAGTGATGTCATATGAAGAGATTATCTGGTCGTCCCGGTGCTTTGTCTCGGGATTAGCGACGGGGACAGCGAGGATCAATTTCACAGATAATGCACATATGGGATCTGTAATGCCTGGCAGAACAAAACACAGCCCAGGATTTTCGGTGATAAATGTCCCATGAGGAACAGATTCTCAATTATAGGGGAAGGGAGAATTTTAAGTTGTTGGTAGTTTACGCTGTCATATTATATCGATCCAGTTCTAGGGAACCGTAGAATACATCATTTAAGGCATGAATTAGAACACAAGAAGGGTTTTGAAAAATAGTACATGCAGCTGTAGTGTTGTTCGGTAATGAAGAATAATTACAGCAGAGTAACAATTTTTGACAACTGATCATTTTTCTTCTGTACAAGTTGCACTGATAAGCTTAAGGTGTCTTCAGAAAAACTTCTTCTGATAGCAAGTCTGATACTGTATATGGTATATTGTAATCTATAGAGAATATTCAGGAATGGCATGGTTTTCACAACGTTTATTACTTTTATTGTTTTGCCAATGAAACATTATGAAATATAATTTTCCTATTCCTCTTCTTCTGTTGCATCTTCAGGACAAACACAAACCACTGACAGACAGGAGACAAGTTCGGGACAAACCACTCAAGCTAAGGGGGAGGGCAGCAATCCTTGTCGAGGGGCACACAAAGTAGACCCCTGGGACAAGCCAGCCTCACATGTGCACTTCTCTCGGGGCAGAGAGACCAAAGTCAAGAGCCAAACATCAAGGTGTGTATGTTTCCTTCAGACATACAACTTAGAAGAAAACTAAGGCCCCACTGTAAAGCAATGTTAATCACTGAGCCGGCCACCCTGGCTAAAAAAACAGAATAAAAAAAAAAAATAATAATAATAAAAAATTTCAAAGTGTAATAATTATTATATATAATATCAAATGTAAGGTTTTACAGAAATACATTGTATACTGCCAGTAATGTATATTTCTACTGAAGTATTTGTCCTTCTAACCCCACCACAGGTTGCTGAGTACAGTGCTGGGTAGACGGAAAAAACATCGCTCACCGTCCTACGCAAGCACCACGAGCCTCGCCACTGCCCAGTCCAGCGGGAAACCCAAGTGCTCAGTTGTGAACTGTCCAGGCCCGGCCATCGTCAAGTGCAAACACTGTAACCGGGCCTTCTGCAAGGAATGTGCCACCAACTCCCTCAGTGCCAAACGTTGTTACAAACGTCCTCGTGGACACAGCCTCATTCACGTGGACAATTTCCCCCGCCCGCCAAAAGTAGGGGTCGACAACGCTGCCTTTGCCAAATCTTCTGGGACAGTTCAGAGCCAGCCTCTCTCTGACGCCGCCACAGTTGGCAGCAACGATCAGGAGAGCGTGTCGGAGAAAACTGTGGGAGGGGCAGCGGGGAAGGGACAGGGACTGCAGCAACTGCAAGCCAGCCCGCTGAGAAAATGGAAGTGCCTGCGCTGTGCCGCCATCAACAGATGCAGCAGTAAGGTGTGCAGTCGGTGTAACCTGCCGCGGGGCGCGCCCATCCCGGAGCCCGTCCCCGTGGGAAACGTGTGCCCAGCATGCACGCTGTTGAACCCCATGGCAGCACTCAAGTGTGAACTCTGTGAGACAGAACTGTTACTGTAGAAAACTCACACACAAATACAAAAGAAGGCTCAGCCCCTGAGGGGTTGCCAAGAAAACAAGCTAGGAACAACTGATTTACAGCTTGAGTACAAACTTGAGTGCAAAAGAACACCTACTTTATTAACCCTCATGTGCAAACGATGTGAGTTGCAGCATAGTGGTTGTCGCTTATATCTGTATCCTGTAAATGCCTTAGATACATGCTCTTGCCATCAGCTTTCTTATGTTTCTGATCTTAAAAGCATGACGAGCTAAAACTTTATTCTCTTTTCTTTGGTGTTGGGAATTTGTTTTCTTCAACTTCAACATTCTGAAACCAATGACAACAGCAAAGAAAGAAATCGAAAACACAACACAGCAAAAAAAAATGCATATTCTAAGAAAAAATTGGAGAAAAAAACAAAAAATGACAGGATTGGTGTTAAAAAAATATTCTGGAATACCACCTTTTGCTCAAAATGCACAAATCTCTAGTACGTCTTGTCATACAACGGGTGAAATTATACAGAATCATGTGTCAAAAGGTTATTCAAAAACACTTGTGAATTCCAGGTTAACATTATGTGTTAAAACATAACCATTTCCTCTATGAACAAACTCACAGAGGTAACGTTTACATCTTGCCCCACAAAATGCAAGCATGTACTCAGTAGCAATTGTAGTAACCCTGATCAATTGTAGCTATTGCATGAGCATGCACTTTTGAGTTTCTTTGTACGATTTGTTTCACCATGTCAATTTCTTTATTATGCTTCTAAGCCATAACATTCAAGAGAACACACTTTGTGCTTCGAGCTGAGTTTCTTTTAATGTCTACAATTAGTATTAAGTTCGTAGCAATTCCTGTAAGTCATGTAAAGAAAAACTGCCAAACAATACCACTCACAATAGGAGCTGTTCTTGTTGCATGCCTACTTCAACAGTACATACTTTAGGCAGATATTATTTTTCTATGTGTAAAAGTCGTTCTTTCTGTAGCATTCATTGGGAGCGACCACTGAATGCTGTATGTAAAACCTACTGTACTGCACTGTATTATTTCTAGCCGTAACTCGATGTACAGTTATGTGAATGTGTCAGTGACCAACTGCCATAGGGCCTTTGTATAGTGGCACTCAGTGATTAAGTGATTAGCACCATACCTGCCCCTGATTCCAGACAGACCATGTCACCAGTAGCTAAAGTATCCAAAGGAATCTCAGTCTAATTTGTTTATCTCTAGGCATTGTACCATTGGTCCTGTGACAGTTGATTGACAGGTAGCCACACCCAGCAGTGTACAGACAGTTGTTGATACACAGATGACTTCTATGAAGCAGAAACGGAGCTGAAAATAAAGTAGATCCGATGCAATGTTGGCGTAGTGTTTTTGGGTGTTTTATGCAGATTATAGGTTGATAAAAGTTAGAATAGGGGGATGTAGATAGGAAAATAGAGTGATATCCTCAATACCCTTTTTATCTCCATGAAAAATGGAGATATTGTTTTGGATCTGTCTGTGTGTGTGTGTGTGTGTGTTTCCGCCAATTACTGGTGAGGATAACTTAAGAACGCCTTTATGGATGGTGATCATATTTGGTATGTAGGTAGGTCTTAGGAAGACAAAGGTCAAGGTCAAATCTGGGCCTCCTGGTGGCTGACCTTGGTACTGCAGCATAACTTCCGGTTTTTTGTATCTTTTGTCCTGAACATGCTATGGTCTTGATTTTTTGGTGGCAGATAGCTTTTCCTGTCAGGAATAAGTGGTGTGGGGTTTGTCCCCCCTAGCAGCTTGTGCTGGAACTGCAGGGGGGTTTTTAGAGAAATTTTTAAGAGCACATAAGTCCAGAAAGGAGCAACGTATTATCATGATTTTTGGTATGTAGGTAGCTTACACAGAGACGTACATAATTAAATTCAAATTATGCAAATGAGGACTTAATTCGCATAATTAATGAGGAAATTCTGAAATTCCAGTGTTTTACATTATAGGACTTTCATACATGTAATGTGTATAATCTATCCCAGGTAGAATATAAACAGATACCAATTATGCAAATATGGACCTCATTTGCATAATTAATGAAAATTCTATGATTCCTTAGTGGTAAATGATGGGAATTTCATACTTGTGACATGTGTAAGTTAGTTAAAAGTTTACAACACCATGCATATATTATGTTAATGTACAGGTCATTTGCATAATTTATGATAACGTGTTGAAATGAAACATTGCCAAAGGATTGGACTTTCACATCAAATATATGTTATTTGTGTTGAGGAAACCATATATTTCATGGAGATATGAGGTCTCCGAATTCTTGTTCAAAAAGTGCTCACTAATATAAAAAACAGGAACTCAGGTCTCAGTACAAACGTATATTTTCTTTTTTCAGTGATAAACCTAGTCCCGTGAAACGATGTTGCTGTCCATTTGCCGTAACGGTCTCCTACAGGTTGTAACAGAACTATTTTAACTCGGATGACCCGTCCGTTAATCTTTTAATAATCTGTTTATTTGTATCGATATGAACATTCCCAGAATATACCCACCCCACCAATTGACGAGACGCATGCTAAGTACTGATACGGTCACTTAGGAATGCTGAAGAAGTTTCCTTGATGTGCGGCTATGCATAAATGCTGCATTCAAACCTCCGTTTCCCCCATAAACCCAAATGTCAAGTCAGCTCATAAAAACATTCATTACCCGTGAACCGTTTAGTGTACAGGTGTGCAGAGGAGATATACACAGAACGGCCGTTTCATTCAACGTGCCACAATGGCCATCGGACAAGCTTTGGACGGGTACGTTCCCAAGGTGATACCTTTTTGGATTAATGTAAGTAACGTTAGATGCCTACGGGTGTCTGAACTTTGATAGCGTTTCTTTATGATATGGAATATTTGTAGTAGAAGAAATGGACTAATATATAACTCCTAAAATTGCACTTATTTTGGACAAAGCTTCTGAAAATGTTCTTTATTTTATTGTGGCTACTTTATCAATGATATTTACGACCATTCTATTTTCTGTACAGCCTTCTATGTCGGCTTTATTTCCGTAGTGCCAGGGTGCAATAAACTCTGACCTAGAAGTCCGCTTCAAATTCGCCTGTTATGAAAAGCCTCTTTCAAGAGCGCTACTTTGAACGATTTTATCTCATATGGAACTTAGCGAAATAGAGCAGTTTTACGTCAGTTGTCCAAGCGAAAGACCTTTTCCAACTTTAAGTCGTTAGAGTTGATCGGCATTGGGATAAAAGAAGTGTATATATCCGTACTAGTCTTCGAGATGGCAGAAGCTGATAACGCATCGATCCAGCACATGATTGTTGCGAGAGGCTTTATGTCAGAATTCAGTACCAAGGACAGGGTGACTTGTGATCTTTCTAGCCTTCACTGTAGCTGGGCGACTGTTAGACACTTGATACAACGTGGTAGCCAGCGACAAGAGGGAGCCGGCGGTAACTACGGAAGATGACACCCTGGCTAGATACAATCTGGACTGATATGCATTCAGAAAACAGCACACGATAAGCCAAAAAGCCTGCTGTGGAGGCCTAGGCAACGAAGGTTTTTGAAAGTGATCGGATCTTTGTTCACTTCTACAAGGTTCTCGTATCGCTACATTTGGAGGGGAGGTGTATTCCTCGGGATTCCCGGATGGCATGGCCCCTTTACTCATAATTGAAATCTAACAAAATAACAGAATGACCATTGAATGACACATGCTAAATCATATCGAATTTTGTGTTTACTCGTACTCATACTAGAGGGCTCGGAGACGCAGGCCCTTTTGATAAACCTTCCCCACAACTTCCAAGCCTGTTGGAGACTTATAAGCTTACACGCATGGCCAATCCCAGCAAGTACTGCAGCAAAATAGATTTGCATTATGGGGGAACGCTGTCAAAATCGCTCCTTGGCGGCATTTTATCATCGAAAAGAGGATCACACCTTTCGGTTCCGAGCCGCTGAAGGATCACGGAAACTTTTTGCGGACATTAGGCGCGGTATTAGTCTCGGGTCGTTGCACGGGAAATTCTTTGTACTTTATATGCGGGGATATCATGTGTACTGCGTGCACAGAATTTTCAAATGACTGCCCCTAAATAACGTCTTTAATTCTTATCTTTTTACGATTCTCAAGAAACTGTTCATTTCATTCTAAACCACACTGACTTGAGGCCACAGGACATACAAACTCGAGCACTTATTGGTAAATTGTAAAGGAAACGTGGCCTTCATTACCTAATATACCCCTGGTTTTGTTGGTGAAAGGCCTTAAATGTTGTCATTGTTAATCTTGAATGGTCACATTTTCGAAAAAAAAATGTTAAATAAGCCTCGAAACTAGTTCAAACCCCTTTGCGAGCGTTATGCGATATCCCCATTTCCGAAAAGACGGAAATGCCGAAAAGACGGAAATGTTGGCATTTGACTGTCGCTTTATCCACTTTTCTGAAGGCGGCCAGGAGGAGTACTGCAGATCAGGCTACGATAGAGTGTGTAGTCCTGACTTGTAAAATGTATATACATCCGTACAATCAACAAGCGGAACCCGTATACTGTGCTTCCGTTGTAAACCGCACCGCGGCGTGGCTGACCGGTCCACAAACACGCACTCAATCGCGAGTATTGTACTGTATTTACACCTGTCGTTAAGCCCCGCCCTTGCCTAACAACGGGACAAGCCGAGCAGCTAAGGTGTCACCCAGGTAGATCAGGCTTCCAACATGGCGGACGAGGACAGAGGGGACGACCGGGACTCGGACCAGGGATCCGACGATGACTTCGCCGACTACGACTTGGACCGGATCCGTGCGGAGATCCAGCAGGAAAAACAAATGAAGTACGCCGGACGCATAACGTCACCGTGTCGTTTTGTGTTTGCGATGTTGTCTAGGAGACGGCAGACCTTTTCCATTGCGTAGTTGTAGACCTTCGCGGATATTAGCTTTGATAAATTGTTCAAACAATGACAGTGATACGATCATTTGGAATTTATTTCCTTTAAATAGCAATCGACTATGAAAAGAACAACAAACTGTGGCATTTGATGGATGTTTATTTAATATTGAGATTCAATAATGCTGTGGTACGTTTAAGGTCGAACCGGAACTAGCACCGATTTTGAGCAGTTAACATTCTTGAAAAAAAATGCAATGTCACGCTTCAAAATCCTTGGTCCCAGAAGAAACTTTACCTAGTTTTGTATCCCTGGCATACAGGTCAGACTACTCCTACAAATAGTGCAATACAAAAAAGAAATATTTTATACACTAGCCTCATATATTTTCTCCTTCAAGACAAACAGCACCTTAATTATGACACACACTTTTGAAAGTCTTTTTGAAAGAATCCTGAACCACTGCGTAAAATCCCACCAATTATCTCACCCCCTCCCAGGGAAATGTTGGACCAGTCCACCACGGAGCTGAAACTGACAGTATCTGAACTGGAGAAGAGATTTGAAGGGGTTGAAGATGAAGGTGAGATAAAAATTGTACTCTATGATACACAAGTATCACCTATCATTGCTGGTCTTCATCCTCTGCAATGCTTGAACCTCCTTGGATAGACCAATCAGCAACCCTAGATTTAAATAAAGATCTGAGTTGATGCTACATTAAAATCGAGCTATTCAATTGGTCAGCAGGAATCATGTAAAAATATGCAGGTATAGGTTATAAACCACTGAACAGTAAAATGAGCTTAATTCTTTAGTAGTATTCTTGTGTTGCATCAGATATTAGGTTTATACCATCAATCTCAAAGCAGATGTATTACCAGGTTCAGTCTCAGTGTCTTAGACTAGTACTTGTTTTTGCAATATTCAGGCATCTTGTTTTGGCCAGCTTGTTTCAGTTTTCCACTCTCGCATTAGATTTGGTGTCTGCAGAAGATGTCAAACATAAGATTTACTTGCTGTGTAGTAGCGTGCGTAGTGCAGGGGTTAGCGACCCTGCCTCTGGACTAAGAGGTTGGGAGTTCGAATCCTGGCTGTTGTAGCTCACCCGACATGCACGCTGCTGCTGTTAAGCCGTGGTCCACTGTTCATTGTGCTTGTCGAGAAGAGCTAGGGGAATTGCAATGAACCTGTAAATACTGTACATAGCGTCTGTCTTCTGTGTTACAACCAGTGGGAGATTACATGTAGCTCTTCAGTGAGCTACCGGTAAAACTGGTTCGAGATCACTTTCCTTTTCCTTTCCCGTGGCCTGACGTGGCGTTTGCGTGTCCCCGCAGGTAACGAGTGGAAGACGCGGTACGAGACGCAGGAGGAGATGAACAGCCAGCTGGACCGACAGATCATCCTGCTGAGACAGAAACTGGAGGAGTCCAAACAGAACAGCAAAGATGGGAAAAACGCCGCCAGCGTTCGCACCTTTGACGAGCTGTCTGATGTAAGTGGACAACATCACATTTACCTTTGGCGTATTTTGTGGTGGGTAGAATGGATTACCGATTTCACAGATCATTTAGCCAATTACAAAAAATTCGAAATAATTCGAAAAAATGGTCTTACTGCGAAGTCTTTTATTAGAATTCTTTCGGAACAATGTACATGGCTTCTGGAATGTTTCGAATGTTTTCTGATTTGAGAAAACTGTTAACAAAATTAAAACCAAGTTCGAAATGTTTGCAAACTATGAAATTCTATTAGAAGTGGTTACAAATATTTCAAAACAATTCCAAACAATGGGAGAAAACACCCGCACGGTAACTTGAAATGGACTCTACCATCTCCAGGAAATTGCAAGATTTTTATGCTATAACATTATAAGTCAAAACATTAATTCAAAAGGTTTTGATATACATGTAATACTGTTTTTTGTGTGCAATTGCTAGCTTATAATACACCTCAGAGTCTATAACCATTTAAACCCAAGGAATGTGTATCCAATTGAAATTCACTTCAACAAAGGACAAGTTTCTGGAATTAAAGAACTGAATTATTCCAAAATCACATTCTTAACTAGCTATGTTTGTCATGCATGTATGCAAAAAAAAGTATTTTGATGTTTTTTTTTTACCACAGCATAGTGTAGATGCTTGTTTTGAAATACAAATATAATATGATTAATTTTTTCCTTTCCAAGTCTGCACATACTAGGCCAATGCTGAAGGTATTTTTGTTGTATTTAGTAATGTCAATTTGCACTGCGTTAATCTATATTTGTACCCTTTGTTGCCATGTCACCAACCACTTGATAATATACCTGGGGTTACTCCATTCAAGGTGCTTGCAGGAGTTAAAGTTTTTTGATATATTTCCCTTATCCTTTGCTTTGATTTGTAGCAAATGTCGTGGTAGCCCCTCCACTACTTTTAAATGCATCAATCCTGGTAAATTGCACCATTTCCTGAACAATGAGTTAAGGTAGAACAGCCTCCAGTTTAATTCCGGACTTCCAGTTTAATTCCGGACAACTTCCCATATCTCAGCAACCTTACATCTATATGGGCTAATGTCGTCGTTAACTACAGGTAAAAATAATGTAAGAAATACGTAGCAGCCATCGAGGACCCCTTAGGGGTTAACCCAATTCTGCAGAATTCTGCAGAATTCTGGAACCGGAGCCAGAATTCTGCAGAATTCTGGGAACCGGAGCCAGAATTCTGCATGCAGAATTGGGTTAACCTCCAAGGGGTCCTCGATGGCTGCTACGTATTTCTTACATTATTTTTACCTGTAGTTAACGACATTAGCCCATATAGATGTAAGGTTGCTGAGATATGGGAAGTTGTCCGGAATTAAACTGGAAGTCCGGAATTAAACTGGAGGTTGTTGTAGCAGATTTCTCGCCACAGATGTGTTCTGTAGACAACACAACTTTGTTTCTGCACTTTTTTTAACCAAGAGTCGACTCTTAAGTCTTATTCACACTCTCACATTAAAAGTATACATTACATCATTTCTGTATCAAAAAGCCAAACCATAGCTGAGATCAAAGGACTTGCAATCCATGCATTTGTAACTACACTTGCTATCCATGTACAGGGATATTAGGAGGAAAGATTCTAACCTAATATTTTCCGACTGCCAAATATTTGCTGACACATAAGATTGAGGCAGTAGGAGGTTACAATCTTCCCTCCCAACATCTGCTTGGAGAAAAGTCAATATGTCTCCATAATTCATGTTCTTGTGATTATTTTCATCTATTCCTAGGCCAGTCTTAAGAAACTGATGAAGCAAATGGAGAAGGAGAAGCAGAGTCTTGAGGGACAACTCAGGGACTACGAGTGGAGACTAGACCAGGAGTCCAAGGTCATACCCTTCCTCTCTTCTTCTTGCCCAACTGGGAAAATAAAGCTCTTTATGCACTACATAAAAGACATCTACCCAGTCATGCATTTGTCCTGCAAAATTTAGCTTTCTTTTTTATGGAAAAGGCTGTCTTAGATCCTTCTCAACCATAGATTCTGTCAACGCCTTGAAAATTCTACATCAAAATTATATGACGGCCAACGGCGAATGTGACTGTGCCATAGGTTAGAAATATTGTGCTCAAAACAAGCTCCACTCACTGAGACTGAGAACTTTTAAAAGGTGACCGACTGTACTGGAGCTATGTTGTTAGCTCAAGCCCCTGTCACACATATGGCCTCCGGAACACTGCCGAACTCCCCCTACCCATGGTTAGGAGTAGATCGGGAGCAAGGTCGGCTGTGGCTGGCTGGTGTTTGGGTAAAGGTCCTGAATGTATTCTGTGTTACACCTGACATACATTCTTCTTGAGTCCGTTCTGGAAAAAGTCTCCTTCAGTCTGGCTATATTCCAAGACTATTAAAGGCTTCCTTTGAAAGTCAACATATCTACTCCAGACTTTTCCTATCAGGAGTTGCTGAGGCATGTGGACTATGTAGACAGTCGGACCCATGCCCGTAGCCAGGGGGGGTTCGGAAGAACCTCCCCACAGAAGCAAAAAGGTCCACTTTTTCTCTAAAGGTGCAAGATTTTTCTTTAATAAGTGGACAGATTTGTATCACCAGCGGGACTGGAATCCTATTTGACTCTGATTTTTCCTTAGAAATCCTCTCAAAAACGCAGGAAATGCTATTTCAGAAGGTTCAATTTTCAAAATTTCCGGGGGAGCATGCCCCCGGACCACCCTAGAAACCTTGCGCCTATGGCGCTCGTTGGTCCCTTGGATAGTAGGAAGAACCCCCCCAAGCAAAATCCTGGCTACGGCCATGGGACCCGGCTATGGGCAACAGTTTTCTTTGATTTTCTTTCTCATGCATGAGGTTTTGGGAGGATATCAGATATGTACCATATGTACAGATGTTCAGTTCAGTTTTATTCAAAATCGACTGGCATGTCACATGCACAATGTCACATGAAGTATGTCAAATTTTCACAGTCACTGCAACATTTAATTGTTCTGCTGATATTGGGTTGATACTCTGTAGTACAGTTTAAGACTCTTAATATGAATATACATGTGGTTATATTTGTATGGCTTATATGTTATCATTGTTCTTTTGTTGCTACAGGCCTTTCACAAGGCAAATGATGAGAGGAAACAGTACCTGACAGAGATCCACCAGGTAAGTGTACACCATCCTTTTGCTGAGTACATGTCAATGTAGTAGATGGGAGGGGCATGTGAACATTCTAAAAAATACATTGGTTGTTAAGACCATCAGGCTTGCAAGAGGTTGATATGCCATCTGTATGTAATGTGCACTTAGTTCAACTGTGTGACTTATGAACCAAAACAAGACTTGCAGACTAAAGGTACAGAAAGACAAGGTCACCTATTGGAGAAATTGGGTGTAGTACTTGTATTGCTTCTAGACCACACTAAGTCTTGTTTTCAACTATATTTATACTACTTATTAGATATATGGTATTTGAATTAAATATACGGTATTTGAATTATACTTAACCTTCTATATTGATTGCCCATTCTGTGTACATGTATTTCTATACTTGTCATTTACTATGTAATTTTGATGTTGTATAATGTGTTTTTGTATGGGGGAGGGCAACTTGTAAAGGTGCGTAAGCACCTGTTTTGCCCTCCCTTTCACTTTGTGAAAAATCAAAATAAACAAATAAACAAATTACTCTGTTTGATCCAATAGGCTCGTCTGGCGATTGAAGACAAGAAGCGTCAGGCACGGGTGTCTCTCGACGCTGACGTGGTCGCCGTCACGGGGAAGATCGGCATGTCGCCGCGAGACGTTCCCAACAACCAGAGAATCCTAGACCCCAAGAAGGGCCCTATCAAAAAGACGGCTGCAGTCAAGAAGCTTCCGAAGTTAAAGAAGTCCCCATCGCCGCGGAAAAGCCCCAGTCCGGAACGGACCTCGCGGAGCGACCAGTCCAAATCACCGGGGTCAAACTGAACAACTACACACAGTACAAAGACTTGGCTTGTTGATACAGAGAAAAAAAGTTGTGGTTATGCAACGTTTTAACAACTGGCCATTAATGGCCACATACTCCAGTGCCCAATAACCTGCAACAAGATTTCACTCAGTGAGCTTTTGATGGAGAGGTCTTTCAGAGAAGCAGATCATTCATCAATTAGGTCATACCAATTCTATTTCTTGGTTGTTAGATTTTTGCAGGGAAGGAATGGAACAGGCTGGCAAAATTGATAGGAAACAGGCATCCTGCATAGTTCTGGAGTCACAAAGTCAACCTACCAGGCTGGTTAACATTTCAAACAATGAATTTTCAACTTAATGCACTAATGAATGGGAAAACCGTATCAGCTAGGAAGATGAAAACTTTCTTGGACTGTTGGTGCTAAAACATGAGCATTTTGGGGTTGATTTATATCCTGAATGGTACGTGAAATCTTTCAGCTTGTGTCCAATCAACATATTACATCAATACATGGGTGTGGATTTAAAATTTAACTGTAAAGCTTCAGTTGTACAAGTTCAGCTGTAAAACAGTCAATAACTGGACTGTGTGAGCCCAATAGAAAGATGTACATACAGAATATAAGTGCTTGCAAAAAGTTCTCCATTGAGCTCCTATTTATATAAGTGTCAATCACCTGGAATGACGTTTGTTAGTACTGTATTGTATTCTAGCATTGCTGTGGTTGTTCAGCTATCTATTCTTGATCTTGGAAAATGTACAAAAAAACTTTTCATAAAATAGCTGGTCATATACACAGGTCATTTTAGATAAAGGGATTATTTGTAGATATCAAATATAGTTAGGTAAAGCAGCTAACAAATGGAATTTTGCATTTGTATTTGTATTTAAAGTTTTACTTTACTGAAGACATTCTAAAATGTGGTGTATAGAAATATGTTTAGCAAAATATATGATGTGTATAATAAATTGCGTATGCTCAGTCTTTTTTTAAATTGTAAGGAGAATTAACCTTATTTCTGTGAAATGACTAGAATAGACGAAGAGTTGTCAACCATACTACTCTTTATTGTAAGCAGCCAACAGGGTATACAGCAGCAAGTCCAGTCTCTTCTATGTACAATTCTTTAGGAACTCCTGGTTATCATAACACATTATAGAGAAAAGACAGAAAAAAGTCCAGAGGTTTGATCCCTCCTTCAGTCCAGTCTAGATACAGGCAACTGTTTTCCTTTCGGCCACTTATGTTCTCAGGCGGGAAGTTCAACGCAAACCAGATCAATGCAATTTCTCACAAATGACCTCTCCTTGTAACAAGCACACCATTTAATGATGTAGTCCTTCTTCCATTGCTATTCACAATCAGTCACTTTCCTCCCTGTCTGAGCCAGTAAACCACATGTTTAATGTTTCCTTTCCAGACACACTCACACACACACATACAGCAAACTTTCAAGGCACACAGACGAACGAAAATGTTACACGCCAAGGTGATGTCACGATGACTAGTACATACGACAAGCACTTCCAATATCCTTTCATATCACTGACTGTTGTTACACAGGTGGTTGTGTGGTACTACGATAGGAAAGAAGTCTCCCAAACCCCAAAGGCAGTCCGTTCATACCCTGTGCAGTTGACAAATAAAAATTGCCTAAAGGCCTAAAGCACAATGCCAAACGAAGCCTGTCAGGGTAGGGGCTGCCTTCAGATCTTGGGAAAACCAGAGCAAAGAAGTAGGAAATTCAAAACGTTCCAGAATGCCTTCCCTTATGCGGGAAGGTCCATTCCTTCAAATAGCACCATTCCATCAGTGCTTATCTCTATAAACATATAAACCACATGACTAGAACTATCACG
This sequence comes from Branchiostoma floridae x Branchiostoma japonicum, assembly GCA_013266295.2. Classification (NCBI taxonomy): domain Eukaryota; kingdom Metazoa; phylum Chordata; class Leptocardii; order Amphioxiformes; family Branchiostomatidae; genus Branchiostoma; species Branchiostoma floridae x Branchiostoma japonicum. The sequence goes on from CM023827.1 coordinate 13,689,662, forward strand.
GCTAGCTACTCTCATAAACAAAGCCCTGCACAAGCTGGGTTACAGGAGACGTGCTGTGTGCCAAATGCCTTGTTACTAGGTTAGCTGAAGCGAAAGCAAGACTGCTGCTGTATGGACCATCACAAGCTGCTGGGGCCTGCCTGGCTGCTGTTTAAACTCTGAAGGGGGAGGGGGGCTGGTGGTCTGTCGTCATCATGGCCGCACTCAGCGGATGGGAGCCCACGGCTGCAGCACATCGTTAAAGGTTTTTCCTCCTGAAAGGAAGCAAAACAAATAAGTTATAAACAAAGAAACAATTTTGTAGTACAGCAGTAATACAATGGAGCACATATTTGCAGTGGGGAGGTCATTGGAAAAAATGTAAAAGTAGAACCACTTTTCAAGATTTTATACAGTATACAATTTTCACCTTCTTTAATGTGGGGTGATAAAAAGATACATAAGACCTGTACAACACACTATTGAATGAAAAGCCTGTGTTCCTTAAATGCCATTTACAGATTATGACAAATGTTCAATAACTAATCTCTACCAGTACACGCCAGCACAAGTTAATGTACAGTTGCTGTCAGTATGTTTATATGTTTTGAACCCTGGAAGATTAGTCATTAGAGTAAAGGGTAAAAGGTAAAATAAACAAAATAAACGAAATACAGAAGCAGTACCCTTTGGAAAGTCCTCCGGGTGTTTCTTGATGTAGTCCTCGATGATCAAGTCTCTTCTGGCAGTTCTGTTGTTTTCCGATTTGGCGAAGTAGTAAGCAGCCACCGCGCCAAGGCCACCAAAGAGAATGTGCCGCTGGACACCTTTGGAAGCAGCAAAGAAGGATATGAATACTTTTTTTTTATTCATTGGCTAGTTTGCTTGGTTTTGACTAATTTGCTCTGAAATAGACCTATTAAACGATTCATTTGCTTGCTGAAAGAACAGGACATGATGGGTAACATGGGACAAACATATTAATATACCTGTCTAGTGTCTACCAAAGTACACAGGAAGGAAACAGGTAATCATAATACAGGTGAGCAGGAAACGTGGCTTACAATATGACTACCTTCACAGCGATGACCTTTGCCATGGGTTTTGTTCACACAGCTGCAGCCTTTCTGGTTTTACCTGCAGGCCTTTTTGGGACATCCCATTCAAGATTCTGAGGGTGGAGCTAAAGTTTGAGGGCTAAAAAAGGGAGAGAGGGTCCTCCATGCTATTTTTTGGTCTTCTCTTTTATATTCCTTAACCCTGAAACCACCGTAGGTTTTTTGCGACGAATCTTACTGCATGGGGTCAAAACTGACCCCATAATGTTTTGCACGAATACGGTTTTTAGTGTGACTCTTTTTGTGATTTTTATGTATGTATAGTTTCATTAATCTATGAGGGATAGTTCAACATGATTAGGTGTGAATAATTTCTGCTCATTATCATAATTTGATTTGATTTCACTAGAGGTCCACAGGCCACATGTTGATGACCTTTGACCCCAGTTCCATAGGCAACTTAGTCAAGAGTCGCAACTATTGAGTTTCCTGATTCAATATTGCGTTCATTCAAAGCATGAGGTTATGACAGCATAAAGCTCAAGCAAACATATCATCTGGAAGAAATTTCGGGGACAACAAAGGATGCAAATGTGTTAAAAAATGCATAACATTTTTTCTGGGGTCAATTTTGACCCCACTGGACAAAGCATAAACTTTCCAGGATAACTCAATCAACAATGAGCCAATCTCAATAAAACCGTACAAGAAGTTACAATACATATATACAAACAAACTCAGAGGAGGAATTTCGTTTTCGACAAGAAATGTCAAAATGGCGCATATTTATATACGTCTGGGGTCAGTTTTGACGGTGGTTTGAGGGTTAATTAGACTGACAACCACAGGTGAGTCAACCCCTCTCAGCGAAATGGACCAGTCCTGACTGGCAGCCACTGGTGAGAGACCTCTTTCAGAACAATGGACCAGTCCTGATTGACAGCATACCAAATGGCAACCATGCATATGAGTTACGTATACTTGACATACTTCTTGGACAAGGTCTATAGGTAATAACATAACATATGCCCTTGTGATTGGACCTGTTAACACTGCTATCCAACCATAGCCAATTACTAGGCTCTACTGGCCCTTATCCACTCATGGGCTCACCTAAAACCCTGCTTCATCCAGAAAGAGATCTCCATAATTGACTTGAAGTCATCCAGAGGACATTACTACATATCAAATGGGCTTTTAGTTTCAATCAAATGACTACAAGTACAGCCTTCTACAATAAAAGGAATTACATTATACATATTTTTTTCTGTGTAAATGTTGGAACCAAAAATGCCACTGAAGTATGGAAGTTGGGAAAAAAAGTGGCAGGAAAGATTGAATGTTTGATGTCAAACACTGTCTAGACACTGGGGGAGACAGTGGGGGAAATACCGTCCAATGGCAGCCCTCGGTCAGACTTAACCCCAACCTCCTATGCCTCCCGGGTCAGACACGGAATACAAACATTCCTCCCAGTCTAGACATATCATCAGAGGAAAGGCCCAAACAATGCCCTAGTGTAAGGAAAACTGGCCAGGTACAAAGTCTACCCATTCGAAAACCTGTCTCCCTTATCAGTCCTGAACAATGGTGTAGATCTGCTAGACCAGCTGCAGACTGACAGGGATTTTCTGTCACAGAACTTTATTAAACTTTGATACATGTACAGCCTAAAGGTGTCCAGTAAAGAAGCTATGGCACCAGGTGTCTGCATCCTAGGGAAACCCCTACAGTTAAGTACCAGTATCATATTTCACATCTGTAATGTTTAACTTTAAGGTGAATACTGCAAATGTTGTCCTGGGTAACCAGTAAAGATTTACTGGCAGGCAGTATGGGTGACTCTGTTGGCATGTGGTACATGTGGACTCAAACACAAGTCTTGACAACTGTGGTGACTGGCTAACAGAACCATGCATGTCTTCCCAAGGAAGGTATAAACACACCTGAATGCACGTGAGCTCAACACCTCGACAGCTCTGTCAACCTTTTTATGTCTGCTAGACCTTGAAGCCAAGTAAAATCATTCTTGGCTTGCTAAGATGTTAACAAATCTGTCTTCTGTGCCATTGAATACAGAATCAAAACAGACAAAAAAGCAAGGCTGTTAAAGTCCACAAAAGAAAAATTATTTTCTGTGGTGCCATTCAAAGGCAACGCCTTGGATACTTCTTAAGTTACAAATTATCACCTTTCTGCATGGGACTGACTGAGCTTAATTGAGAGGCTTAGAATCAGTCAAGTTCCCTTCTAATCTCTTTCATAATCCACCTTCATGTTTTGACTTTTTTGTGAGGTTGAATATGCTTTTGTGTGTAACGTCTGGAGTGGGAATCAATGGGAGAACAATGGCTGTCATTTGTTGTGTCTGGCCACCATTCAGCAGACCGTGACACCGCTGACCTCACCCTGCTTGGGGCACAAGGCCTCCCCAAGGACCCCCCCTACCTTGTCCCACTCCTGGGTCACCTCCCAAACCTACCACACAAAGGAGGGGGTCAGTGTAGGAACTTTCCCACATCACCCAGCCTTACACACACACACTTGCAGGCTTGCTGGAACCACATACTCTGACTCTTCTGTAAGGTAACACAATACATGAATAGACAGGAAACCCCCAGTCTCCAGCTTTCCCACACTGCAGGGATTCTAGGCACACAGTATAGCACATTTTATCAGGGCTTTGCTAGTATTACTTTCGTTTGGCAGGATTCCTGGCTTTCTGCAAGCCCCAAGGAACTGTTATCAGAGGGAAATGTAAGGGCAGACGAGAGATCTTTGCTCTTGGAAGACGTCGACATAAATTTCCGGTTGGATCATGCCAGCTGACTTCCAGACGAAATCCCCAGCCAAAGGAACAAAGGTTCTTCCGGAAAGGTCTATACATTAGAATTTTGACTGAAGTGCTCAAGGGATGCAAGAAAAAGACCTAATACATTACAGAACATGCTGAAATAAGACATATTTGAAAGGAAAAGAAACCTCGGAAAAGAAACCTCCTATACCGTCTGACAAAAGGATTGATCAAGAAAAGAAAAAAACACATATAGAATGAATGTTGCATTCTTCTGCTACAGGAGTTACGTATATCAATCATATCAATTCTCAAAATACATATTTCATCAACCATATTTTGGTGCATTTTTCTACATCAGATCAAATTAGACTAACAAATGTCAAACCTGCAAAGGATCTTCCAACTAGAAAAAAATCCCATCAAATTGTTAATTTTCCCCTTAATTCCAATTTTGTCAAGAAAAAAAAAAAGGTCCCCCTTGTCCCAAAGCTCACCTGACGACCACACTGTTCCCTACCCCTCCACACCGCCAATGACCGCTGGACAGCCGGGCAGGCCCCGGCAACTTGTGCCCGTTGCGCCGCCACACCCTGCCTCTCTACCCTAGCCTGCTATAAACTACAAATGAGTGTCTAGCCGGTGCAGACGTCTACATTAGCCTGGGTCCACAGACAGGACAAGGCCAAGCGGAAATGTATGCGGGGCCAATCAGGGAACAGAACCCCGCACCTGCGTGTGGGGGGATACCTGGCATGGCAATAATTTATGACCCCCCGGCCTCCCCCGGCCTGGTCATGACTTACACACAAAACACAAACACCAGGCGATTCTGCAAAATCTGACAGTTGTGATAGTTGGCTTATCACGACAGAAAACGTTGTTTGCAACAATAAACACACACACACACACCTGCGTAATATGGCCGTCTTTTCATCATATTTGAAAGGACAGCTGTCCCCATCCCCCAAGCCACGAATATCGCGGTGTAGCGGTTGAGATAATTCGGCGGGTCCAGTTCATCCACGATCAGACTCTCCGGACGACCTAGAGGGCCGTAAGGGTTGATCCAACACTCCTCTGGATCCCTTGTCCGCACCATAATGTCGGATAGAAGGGCGATTTCTAAAGAGAAGTGAGTTTTTCCGGTGTCACAAGGACATCATGGCTGAAGGTGGCGACGAACAGACCTATCCCAGTATGCACTGCGAGAATTGATCTCTAAGCAGATGTTGGGTGGAAGATCGTAAGCCTTTCCAAAGGAGGCTTTCTGTCTGGAGCCTGATATCTCTGATAACCGGACTTCTATAGTACACAGGAACATGATGTCACCAAAGAGTCACTGATTGTCACCCTCGTAAGCAAAATGTCGGCATGGTTGTTGTCACTGAAATGCCCGGCTATCAGAGAAACCCAGCACCCCAACATCTGCTTGTATTTGTAAATCATAGACCTTTTGACCTATTAGATTAGAACAAACCCAAAAGCGCCATATTCATTTCCATTTCCATGCAGATGGTGGTGGTCAATTCACCCAAAGTGATCGAACTGCCTTGATTCACCTACTATAATATAGCTTCTTTTGCTTCTTTTCTTTCTTATAAAATAGCTTATTTTCGAAGGTAAAATGATGTTTTCGTCATTATTCAAGTTCAAGGTTGAAAAAAATAGTGCACTAAAATATTATATAGTTCACAGTGCACTGTTACTTGGTTCACTTGGTGCACTGTGAACTATATAATATTTTAGTGCACTATGCACCAAGTAATATTTAGCATCAGTGCACAGTAAACCAGTCAGAATTGCCCTGATGAAGATGACAGACGGTCATTGAAACGTCAGCTCGTGAAAAATAAATGGTTGTGATGAAAGAACTTTGCTATTCATTCGATTACCAACCTGATGAAATTATTTACGGATAGTTTCAGCATGTTAGCTACCTCCATGATTTCAGCCAGTTTTTGGTTTTCATCGACCTAGTGGCAATCATTTCGATCTTGTGCCCAGGATGTTTTGTACATAGTGCCCTGGGTTCAAGATTTCAAGAGGTGAAGGGTTAAAAAATCACGTGATGTTGTTCCAGATGAGCTCGGAGTACGTGGGAGAACCATCAAACAGGTGCCTCACACTTCACTCCCACTCCAAGTAAACGGTTTTATGTCTTCTGGGTCACCTGCAAGTGGCATTGATCCTGTCCTACGGGAGCCAGCGTTGCCAGGGCGGCGGTAGGGACACACCGCGAGCTGGGGAGGATGAAGCGCCGCGCAGAAAGCCGCCATGCACGGTACGACGTTCTGCACGTAAACTTCGTCATGCACATACAAATTAATTAACAAAAAAACAACAATTTTTTGTGGCGTTACCAATCTGTCACCCGTTTATATGCACGTTATTTTTTATTGCTGTTTATTCTGCAGAAGCGACAGAGAGGAGGATACGAATGACCGCGATGGACCTGTTTTAAAATCGAGAAAAAGTGTTGTCAGGTCTGCCGCTAGTACGACTGACTACCCTGCCGTTAGTGGCCAAGATTCTCCCGACTCAAGTAGCAGTGCTACCTCAAAAAGGTACCAGGAATTATACTAATAAACTTCAGAAGTCTATGGATATTATGTGCTAGTATTAACATATTTCTAGATGTGGGAATATCAACAGGTGTAAAGGATGTTGACAAACGTCAGCTGTTGGGATCCTTCCAAATATGATGTCATTCCTGAGGTCAAGGTGGGGTCAGCGATGACGTCTTTCCTTGGCAGTGACGAAGGTCTTGACCTGAACAAGGAAAACAATATCGCTAAGATTTTTACTGCTACGTTTTAGCTTTATCATAGCAAGAAGCTCCTTGATCATAGTAAACAAATAAAGAATGTCAGTTAGTCTTTTCCATTTCATCGTTTTGACTTGAATGGGGGCCCACATGCTTAATTCAATGTAGAGCGTAGACGGACCACTCCAATTCAACATAGAGTGTAATCGGTGCATTTTGCATAGAGAGTAATTGGCCCTTTTATTTAGAACTACGTAATGCGTTGTAGCTACACGGAATTTACCGTAAAACGTAATTGATGAATTGTGCGTATAGCATAATCAAACGTGTCCAGCAAAATTAGCCCCTTAAAATGCAGGAAATGGCGTTTCAGAATGTGACTTCTAATAATAATATGTACAAGTAATGGATTCTAAAGATAACATCTGATGCAGTAGTAGAGGCCTAGAGGGAGTTGTTCAATGAAGAGGGCCTGCATGGGGGGCTCCCGACAACGCTCTACGCTAAATTCCAAGAGCCGGCTACGTATTACGCTGAATTTAAGAAGCCTCCCCCATTACGCTTTACGATAAATTCCGGGTAGCTACAACGCGTTACGTGAAATAAAACGGCGAATTACGCTGTACGCAAAATGCACTGATTACGCTCTACGTTGAATTAGAGCGGTCCGTCTACGCTCTACGTAGAATTAAAACGGCCGATTACACTCTACGGAAAAGGGCATGCGGGCCCCCAATGAAGTATAACCAGTGCTGCTGGTGTCTCTCATGGGTCTTTGGCAGTCTGGGCTCAGTAGAGGATTCTATATCTCTAGGGTGCCTGTTGGAGGAGAAAAACAACAACATACCAACCTTTGACCCCACTCCCATGGGGTACATTCTAACACAGATTAAGATTTGCATATGCCATGTATTAGGCCACAGCAAGTAGGTTTTATGTATGACATTCTCTGCAGACTCCAAAGCTAATATTTATGAGAGCGTGAAAAAACAAGATGGGCAAAAAAAAGTGATGCCTAAGTTTAAAAAATGCTTTCAGCATGTTTGTTTGTCTGTTTGCTTTTGTTGCCATAGTCATTTCCACATGCTAAGCATATTACAGACACTGACAGGAAGTTAGGCCAAAGGTCCCAGAAAAGGTTACTATGCTTACCTTCGCAGAAGAAAAACATATATTGTTGCCTTCGTCAAGAAGGGTATGTTTTCATGGGCGTTCGTGTGTGCGTGAGTCTGTCAACAGTATAACTCGAGAAGGCTTAAATGGATTGTCTTCATATTTGGTAGGTGGGTAGGTCTTGATGAGGTCTAGAAGTGATAGGAATATGGGCCCCCTGGCGGCTCGTTATGGTACTGCAGCGGTACTTCCGGTTTTGAAATATGGTGATCTGGAGGAGCTAGGGTCATGATTTTTGGATGGTAGATAGGTCTTGTGCTCGGAAAGAAGTGACATAAGTTTGGGCCCCCTAGCGGCTTGCTTTGGAACTGCAGGAGCATTTGTATGAAAATGTTTAAAAGTAGGATAACTCAATAACCGGTCGACGGATCGTCCTGATATTTGGTGTGTAGGTAGCTTAAGTGATGCTTGACATAATTAGATGACAATTATGCAAATTATGATCTAATTTGCATAATAAATGAAGCAATTCTATAATTCAGTTACCTTCCATGATACTCTACCTTCAGGTTCCGGGTCGGAGTTCAAATCTGACCAGAGTCCAATTAAGTGCGTCAGTAAATCGCCGGATCTGGGTGGTTGTCACGCTAAGTTTGGCTCCCCCTTGCTCGGTGATCGTTATAGATAATCAAATAGTTTTCGTATTTACCGAAAACCCCGTGGTTTGTAGTATTTTCGGGCGTGGTAAAGTCGGACGGCCAGCGAAGCGTTTTTGGTATCAGTCCGCCAGCAAGGGTGATGCGGTTTTGTCGCCTGATGACCCAAATAGCTGCGTTCTATATGCATTTTCAAGGGATTTGCGCCACCGGAGATTGCGGAAAACTTATCACAACAACCTATGTTTTTTTTTCGTTTTTCAGAAACAGGAAGTAGTGAGCTTTTTCGTCATATAAGCCGTTACCCAGGGAAAATTCGTTTTTTCTCAGCAGCTCCGCTGAAAAAAATGTAAAAAAACGGTATTTTTCGGGTCCAAAATTTACATTTCACAACAGTTTCTACCCAAAATGAAAAGTAAGCAGACGATACCCAAATACCTATCGGAAGCCGGCTGAAAACCTCTGTTCACTGGTATAATAAGATTTTCCGGCCTACTTTTCTTGGCGGAATCGTAGCCCTTCGGCCTGGGGGTGTCCGCCGGACACAAAATCGTAAAAAAAACTCCGGTCCGAGACCTTCATTGTGACACATGGGCTACAGGCTGTCCCAGAGGGAGAAAGTCCCAGAGGGGATAGTCCATGTAGCTGCAGGCGGTGTTGCCTTACAGCCTGCACATATGTTTTTTCCCTTGCCCAATGCACGATTGCAGACTGCATCGGCAGGGGTAATTTTCACAATCCAACTTCCATATTTAGGGGGACTAATATATCACTTCTACCTTCTTAAGTTATATAACGATAACATCTTTTGACGAAGGCATGAGATCGTTGACCTCTAGTTTTTGCTCTGTTTCTTCTTTCCTTCCAAACAAATAAGGTCAATGACCTGGACCATAGTAACTGGTGCTGTAGCAGACACCCTGTGGTGTTGGATTACATTACACACATCATGTTGCAGGTGGCCAGAAAGAGTTGGATAGGCTGTTCACCATATATATATATATATATATATATATATATATTTATATGAATGTGTGAAATAGACCATGTAAAGGTAAACATTATGCATTTGCTTTGCAAATGTTACCTTTCTAGTCTCATTTTGCATCTCAAATTTCTTGCTGTCTATTGCCATATGGGAGCCATTGGGAAAATGCATAGACAGGCTAAACAGCAAGTTCAGAAGCATAATGAATAACAGAAAGTTCACAAAAAATTTTTCAGCGGGGTATGTGATCTTCGATTTCTTGTTAGTTAGGTGTGGTACAAGAGAAAAGAAGAGTTGTGACAGGTCGAGTCGTATTGTTTATTACACAGGAAGATCCGTAGCCTGGCAGAGAAGCACCGGAGAGACAAACTGACCGGTGCCATCTCCCAACTGTCCACGCTTCTCCCCCTGGCCAACACTCCGGACAAGAAGCTGGACAAATGTGACATACTGCGCTTAGCAGTCAACTATCTAAAAGTCCAAAAATGTAAGCCTCACATCTGCTTTCTTGATTGTATTCAGCAAAAAGTCTCTTTTTGGCAACACCTAAGGGGTGGAGCTAGTAGTGCAGTATTGTTTGAGTCTTCCTGTTTAGAATTTTTAAACTGCATTCTTTCTCCTTGTGGGCAGACTTGATCAACTCTGATGAGAAGCTTAAAGCTCATTGGCCTTCATGGATGACAGAGGAACAGCTGCAGAAGCTTCTACTAGAGGTGAGCATTGATATTGCAGTAAAACTTGGAAGATGATAGTGTTTGTTTGTTTGTTTGTTTGTTTATTTGTTCGCACTTTGAAATACAAATAATAAAAAAAGGTTAAACTTACTTATGACAAACATTGTGCAGGAGGGGGCGGGAAACCCTAATGGCTTATTCATGGCCCTCCTCCTTACTATTTCTAAATAAATTAACATATTTTAAAGAAGAAGAAATTTACGGTATTGAGAAATGTAACTAAGATAACTTAAACATATAAATGAAAATCATAAAGCTAACATACTGCAGTGTTGCTAGATGATACCAGGTAAACAACACTAACCCAGACCCTGCATCAAATTGGAAATAATAAGACCATTGAGACACAACCTCTGTTGCCTGGTAACTATTTACCATTCATTCTATTATGTACAAGACTGCACAATGGAATATAACACAACATCGCACATGCCAGGTTGTTATATGTATGTTGTATTTCCAATTACAGAGCAGTGATGGCTTCCTACTGGTGGTGGACAAACGAGGAACCATCCTCCATCTGCACGAATCAGTCAGCCATTACCTTGGTATTCCCCGGGTAAGTCACACACACACTAGCTACAGAGAAAGCAGTTGTATCAGATTCTCTAATTATTTCTACTAATTTTTCTTTTTACTCTACAAAAATGATACAAGTGTTCAATAAGGGGAAATGTAGGAAACTTGCAGTCGCAGAGCAGCCAATCAATGATGATGTTCAATGATTGGCTTGTTTTCATTTACTACATGTATTTATCAATGTGCAGATAACCCCATCTCCAAAAGACCACCTGTTACATACAAACGAGTACTCAGAACACCAATGATGAGGCTAAGATTGGAACCTTTGACCTTGTGGTCCTGAAACAGGATTACTAACTAACAGACCTTGGGATACTACTATGCCATGTAGTATACATTTTTCTCCTTTTTTTTGTTAAAGAAAAAATAGTCTTATGAACATTGGGGCTATATGAGCCAAACACAGGGTACACTTCACACATATATCTGAAGGGCTCTAACTGTAATTCTATCCCGCATTTGTAGAATCAAATCACTGGCCACACCATTCAGACCCTGGTACACCCTGATGACCTCCATATCCTGTACGAACATGTCCCACTGCTGCAGCCATTTCAGGATGGTGGGAAAGGTGAGAACTTCATCTCAACAACATACCACAACTCACACAGATACATCTCCCTAACCAATGCAGAATGCCCGAAGGCTTTTCCACTTAGATTATGCTAATATAAAATAAAGAGAGTCTGCAGGCCCTTTTCCATGAAGCATAAGTGAGCTATCTTAATTCAACGCTACTTGTAGCCGGTTCGCTCTAATTCAACGTTAAGTGTCGTCGGTAAATTGTTTGTGAAGTGTAATTTGGTGCTTTAATTCTATGTAGCATGTTATTTGTTATCCTAACATTTCAAGATTTACAGTACGTGGAATATATTTATGCTATTGTCTCTCTGTGCCACTTTTAAAGGAGACAAAACAATATGAAAAATTTATCACATTGTCAAATTACAAATGAATTATTTCTTGGTACTTTTTCAGTATCCTCCAGCTCGTCAGATGGTCACTTGTCGTTCTGTGTGCGCGTGGTGTGCCGTAACACCACCAACAAGGCAGGATTCTTCAGCTACAAGTTTGCACACTTTAAGGGACACACCCAGCCACTGGTGGAAGACAATGATGGAGGAGGTGGGTACAGCTTAAAGTCACGATTCAAGATTAACTAAAACACGGATGTTCAAGACAATGATTGAAGTGGTAGTCATGTTTTTGGTGGCATGGTGGCCTTGTGGTGATGGTTGTTGACTTAGCATCCAGAGGCCCTGTGTTTGAGGAGAGCCACACCTCGAGCACACTTCAATAAGCAGTGTTCGAAATACCCACTAGCACACTAGCAATTGCTACCTGATTTTCTTGTGCGCTAGTTGCTCCCTGACTCAGGTAGCGCACCACGCAATGTGTAAATATGTACTGCTAACTCAAAGGTGCACACTGTGCTACCTGGTTCAAAAAAGTATTTCGAACACTGAATAAGGGTAGGAGTCTATAGAGGTGTGAGTCAGTCTAGACTAACATACAAAACTGGTGTGTACATGGTTGTATGGTAGTATGGTTTACCAGTCATACATGGAAAGAGCTTTCCATGTGGCTGCCCATACAGATCCAGGATTATTTGTATACAAAATGTATATACATGTATTGTTCAAGTTATGCTAATGGTATGTAAAGACAGATTTTTGAATGACCTGATTTTTCTTGACCCACAGGGAACCTCCTGCCCCCTCTGGTGTTGGTGGCAGTGGTACGACCCTACATGGAGTCAGTGTTTAAGGAGATGTCCTCCTTCTTCTCCAGGGAAAATGAAGTGATCATCTTACACAACTTACAGGGAGTCTGTGAGTTTGCCGACCAGAGGTGTCTAATTGTGTTATTCTTGTTCCATAGGAGTAGAACATTTACCCTTTTGTTGATAAATGCTATTGTGTTCAGGTGGAGGAACTGAAATAAATCCAGCAGCTTTTGATACCAAGTTGTTGTAATCAGAGTACATGTAATGATGATGTTCATTCTTGTAGTCAATGAGGACCTTGACTTCTTCAGTACTAGTTGCCATCGTGAATCTGGGAGTGGCTTGTAAGATGATTTTAAACACTGTAGAGTTAGACGTTCAAAGGTTAGGTGTAGCAAGTCGTTCGGTGTAATGTAGCCAGCTGCCGCCGCCCCACATGCCTACAAAGCTGGTGTGTTACGCCAAAGGGTGGTTATACCGGCTATACAGATACAGATACTTTTTTGGACATAAACGTTGTCCCAAAAATTCCACCATGATATTTCTTTTATTGCAGATTCAATCTTGTGGCTTGCTGCTCTTTATCATTACATATATGTCTCACCTCTTGTATTGTCTTAGATTGCATGATGACAGTTGTTGGGCTACGACTGTCATTGTAATACTTAATGTAATCCTTTGCCTTGCAGGATGTTTAAGTTTGGAGCACTGGCTACTGAAATACAGTCGGGCTCAGTCTATGATCAAGTTGACAAAGAGGATCTTAAGTATGTCTCCCATGCACACAATGTCAGTAAGTATCTTCTCTACTTATTTTATGCATTATTGTGCAATATTTTACTCACATTGCCACAAAGGCTTTTTCAAAGGGCCCTGGGAGGCAAACTCAAATCAATGTAACGTATTATGCAAAGACTAGACTAACTAAGTAGCCCAGTGCTATCTTGTGGTTGTCTTTCTCATTCACGTAGTGCTACAAAAGTACTTGTAGTATAAAGCAGGTAAGAATTTGGACCATATATTGGTGGTATGACAGTCCCACTTGCAGCAACAAGACAATCTCTGCTCCTTTACAAAAGATATTATTGATTATTGGAAAAGAACTCTCACTGGTGATGTTTGCTTACAACTGGTTATACTTGGCACTCAGGCCATATCTTTGCATGATGTCTTGAATGTCGTGGATTATATGAGAAGGATTGATAAAAAAACTCTTATCTTTCTGACAGTCTACGATACGTCTCAGACAAGCACCGTCTTCAGAATTCGACGGAACATTCAGCTGGGTTACTGCCACAGCATCACGTATGTCATCAAGGACAGGTGGACCAGTCGTCCGAAGGCTTTCCTTAGCTTCTTCAGCGTGCTGAGGTATACATGTACACTTGAAGACTAACAGACTAGTTAACTAGTCCAGTGCTATCTTTGTGGCTGTCTTTCTTATTCACTAGTTGTCATCATCATATTCTATCACACTGATTGGCTTAAAAGTTATAGGTACGTAAACATAACCAACCCCTGTGCCGCGCATGTTCAAAAATGCATGCTGGGAAAAACCAAGAATTCTGGGTACTGCAGGGAGTAAGTAAAATCATTACCATAATGACATAGACCAGAATGGACACAGTTCGCATACGCTGTATATGCACAGCCTTAATGTGTTAGTTTGCCCCCTGTGTTACAGAGTCAAAAAAATATTTTCCTGCATTGTTACTTTGATTAACACACCTATTTCAAAGTATGCAGTAATCCAGGGGTTTATTTGGCAGCTGCACCATTTCTTCTCATACAACAAGGATTTTATCGCAACAAATGCCTCTCTCTTTTTTTACAGCGAAAAGGAAGGTAGGCTGCGCTGGAAGAGACAGGACAAAGAATACCGAGGGATGATGGCTGCAAAACAAACGCTATCTCTTCCAGGAGGAAGCACCCACATGAAGGAAGAGTCTCTGTCCCCTGTGTCTTCAAGCTGCTCAAGCAGTGGTTCTGTTGACTTCACTGCTGTCACGAGTCACAAGAAGAGAAGTCCAGCAGGAAGCAGTACAAGAAAGGAAGTGCCTGATGGGACCAGCTTTGGGCTCCACACTCTTGGGGATCTGACCCTATCATCAGATGGACACATGGGTAAAAAATCCACCTTCGGGGACAAGACTGGCTGTGGGGAAACGATGGTATGGCCCGTTGGTTGTCCGTCGGACACCCCCCCTGCACAGCAAGCTCAGTTTGACAATCTTCAGGACATTTCCTGCAGTGGGTCTCCACTCAGCTTTGCCCAAATGGTCTCCAGTGGGGAGAGCAGTCCTCAAACGTGGTCCAGTCCGATGAGCACGTGCCTGACGCCCAGCGACACACTCCAGCTTAGTCCCACTTTCACCAGCCCTGACGTACAGACCCAGAATTCAACATCACAGCCTTCAGTTCCTGCCAGTTTGCTGACCGGGTTGATGACCACACAGACGTCTGTGTCTCCTGTCTCTCCTACAGGGGCAGTAGATTCAACCTCCGTGCCACAGAATGGTCACAGCGGCAGTGGCTTCCTCAGTGGTACACCAGAGGTGGCTAAAGCAGGTGATTCTGGTGAAATGTTGGGAAGTCTAAGTACAGGAGACCAAGAAGGAAACGTAACATCTCAACATCCCTCAGTAGCAGTGGTCCACCCCACGCAGGCAAGGGCCATGGTATCGTCCAATGGACCGGTTGACCTACAGCCTCTCACCGGTATGTAGTAAAGAAGTAAAGCACATACGATGTTACACATTTGTTTCTTTTAATAACTATGTAATGTATATGTAATTGTATATTGATGTAATGTATATGTAATTGTATGTTGATGTATTGTTATGTTCATGTACTCTTCTGGAAGAATAGCTGTCACCCTCGGGTGGGCAGCTAAAGAAGAGTTTTTCCTCAATAAACCTCAATAAACCTCAATGTAAATACTGTATATACTGAGATTTATCTTGTTACCTCTAGTTACCTTGATCAATTTACCAACCTGATGAAATTTGTTCATGGATAGATAATATTCTGTGGAACACTTTTTTTGTCTTTGGACGATGGAAATAGAACTACATTTGGCAGCCCTATGTTCTGACACCCCCTGTTTGACATTGAGTTAGGGTAGTCAAGAACATAGGTTGAGTTGTCTGATGAACATAGGGGTGTCAGAACATAGGGGTGTCAGAACATAGGGGTGTCAGAACATAGGGGTGTCAGAACATAGCGGTGTAACCGAAATACATCCTGTCGTGGGGTCGTGTGGCGCAGCGGTAGCGCGTTCGGCTCAGAGCCAAGAGGTCCGGGGTTCGATCCCCACCCATGTCACCGATCTTGTGCCCTTGGGAAAGGCACTTTACACGAATTTCCTCACTTCACTCAGGTGTAAATGAGTACCTAGCTTCGGTTAGGGACGTCCCTCGGATAGGACGTTAAATGGAGGTCCCGTGTTTGGGGAGAGCCACACCCCACGCACGATAAAGAACCCACCACACTCTTCGAAAAAGAGTAGGGGCATGCCCCGGTGTGCGATGGTGCAAATTCTAGTGACTGGCCTCAAGGTTAGCCCTTAATAATAGCCCCGTGCTAGTTGGGCAGCCTTGGTTGTGTCTTCAGCCGCATAAATAAATAAATAAATAAATACATCCTTCTTCCAGATCCTTTGGGGGTCTTCACCAGTCCCTCGGAGGATGCCCAACCAGTGCTTGAAGCCAGCCTGACTTTTCTAACTCCCCCCTCCCACTCCCTGATGACACAAGAGTACCGGTTCAACCGTCGGCTGGCCAAGCAGCAGAGGCAGCTGTCCCAGCAGATGCAGCAGTATAAGCGTGAAATGCAGCTGGTTCAGAACCAGATAGACTTGAACCAATGCATCATGAAGCTTCAGGTAGGTTATTAGAGAACTAAAGTCTCTGCTGAATTGATTTTGTAGTGAATTCTGGGTAAATCGGTTTGGTAATCGAGTGAGTGAGTGAGTGAGTGAGTGAGTGAGTGAGTGAGTGAGTGAGTGAGTGACTGAACTCTGATTAACCAATAGCCCTTAACCCAGCCTGTGTGACACAAACTCAGTGCTGTGATGTCCTTTTCCCACTGAGTTTGTGTACATAGACCTCTAAGTCGGCTGGAAATGAAGTACCAATGACCACTATGGAAACTGTCACTCAAAGGCAGTTTGTTATTTAGCTTTAAAATACAGGATTGTGGACCCTGGGGGGTTGGTGGAAAAAACGGTCCAGTCTGGACCGGTTGGGGTGGGGGGTGGGGTGGAAAAAGCGGTCTGACCCTGTCATGTGTAGTTACGCCCCCTGACAGAAAGTGATAGAACTGCATGTAGTCCGGCACCACACTGATGTGCCCCCGTATATCCCAGTATAAGACGCGCTGATTGGCTAATGTTGATGTTTTTGTTTAAGATTTGATTTACTGGCGAATGGCAAATGGTGACGCTTTACGCGATATCGCTTTTGTATATACTTATTTACTTTTGTATGACCTTTGTTTTTGAGTCAACCTTTTTTATAATGTGATGTCATTTTATGTTGTGATTATCTCCCCAGGAATTCTTTGAAAACTGTATCCTGGTTAAATAAATAAACAATAAACAATAAAAGGCATATCAATTCCCCAGGTAGTTGCCATTATAGAGGGCTGACTGTTTTTTTTCTTCTCTGGGTACAGAAGCTGAAGGGAAAGGAGCAGGACGTGTCTCTCCTGGCGGACTTGGACAGAAGCGTGCAGATGGACAACATGTACTGTCAGCACAGCCTGAGTGACCAGATGGACACGGCCGAATCCATCCCGTTCACTGCCTCCCTCGACCTCCCCTCAACCTCAACTACATCAACAACACAACTACCTGCCTTACAGGAGGTCACAAATAAAAACAACCAGCTTTGGTACAAACAAGGGCTAAGTAACAGTGATTCAATGTAATGCATCCAGTCACCACCATGTGCCTGTGAAGCTGGTGTGTTTTGCAGAAAGGCAGTTAAATTATCAGTACAGGTTGAATAATCTGACAAAGATACATGTGCATTTGCAGAATACACGTACACATAATGGCTTGGTGTACACAAATCTCCGGAATAGAAACCATGATTGTGTTATGATGCATATCATTTGAGAAACTAAAAACACAAAATGGCAAACAGTATCAAACAATATAATAATACCATTTACCAAAATGAACCTATAGTATATATTTAATGAGTCTTTGGATTTTACAACAAAATGCAATGGCAGAGAATGTATTTGGTACATATCATTCGATAAAATATAATCTTTTACAATATACATGTATAGTATTATATTCTAGCATTGTGCTATCACTGTCGTCATTTGTAATGTTATCATGTGGCCTAGTTACATAGAGTACCTTTTAACAAAATGCACCTAATAATATATATTTAATAAATACAAGCACTCAGCTGGTCTGTGGATTTGTACGAAAAGATAGCATGACAGAGAATGTACTCTTAGAAATGAAGAGTAATTGTGGTAATATTTGACATGTCCTAAACAAATTGTACGGGGTCAAAAGTGTGGTGTGTCTACCTCAAAATGTGACTTGTCTGATGGCCAAGATCAGGTCCTATGAATTCATGGATTCTTAAATTGCCATTTTTTTTTCTAAGGCCACACTGATTTAATTTTATGGATGACATCCTCTGGGGACCACAAAACTAATGCGAGAGGGCGAAAAAAAAAATTCAGCAAAAAAAATGCTGCTTAACCACAGGAATACAAAGCCGGTATTGCGAATTGAAGCACAGGACACAGTGACTGCATCAAACAAACAAGTTTTTATTTGCAGGAGGTAGATGTAGATAGTCTTCTTCAGGTCTCATCCTCCTTCACAGCTTCCTCCTTCGTTTTACGATAAGCCGCCCTTTTGCGGCATTTATGAGTCGGCAGTCTGTACTGAGTTCCAGCCGAGTCCCGGAGTTTCGTGAAGCCTCTAAAGACATTATTTTTTTTTGTTGAGAACATGCAGGCGAAAATCAATGCGCGCGCGGATGTCATCCATAAAATTAAGTCGGTGTGGCCTGATTTCTCCATTCTGGGATTTTGCTGGAAAATAAAGTGTGTGTAATAAAAAGAAACCGGCATCATGTGGTAGACTGAAATGCTGCTACAGGAGCTACAAACTAGACTTATTGCATTGATAAATGGAAAAACTGTAACAAAATAACATAAGAAATGGACAATCTGAAAAGTAACAAGTGAAATCGGAGTGGCCTTACAATAACTTAGATCTGTAAGACTTATCATGTTGGTGGTATAAATATCTGAAGTGGAAAATGTTTCACATGCAGGTAGCTGTTAGAGCGTTGATTCAGATCGATTGGCCTCAGCTGATAAAATTCTTATTTGTAGCTGTGATTAGTAAATATTTATTTTGTTCACACACCAGGAAAATAGCTCGCCCGAGGTCCTCTCGAAAACTGCATGATTTTAGAGATCGGCAGATGATTTGTGTATCAAAAGGCCTGGCGATAGTGTTGCTTTTTTCCCCCAACTGCTTTATCAACATGAACTAAGCATGGGTTCCTTATTGCCAGAGTTGACGTTGTGATGAGTATTTATGATGAAAGAGCTTTTTGAGTCCATTCCAAGTTTCTGCAAGGGTTTATTAATCATATTGACTGTACAAAGCTCACTTTATTTAGGATAGTTTACAAATACCTACAAAACACATGTATGTGATTGTTTCACTTTTAAAAATATTTGCAATTATTTACAACAGTTTCCAAATGGTAGATTTGGGCTATTGCCCCCATTTAATTAGGGTTCTGATGTGCGCAGTATGGTGCATTATGGGTAATGTTGAAGGCCCCTGGCAACACCCTTCAACTTTGACACGTTACCCACAGTGCATCACAACATGAACTTATAACCTCACCGAGCCAGACCCTGGAAAAAGGAACTTGTTGTCTAGAAGTGATTTATTTGTGAAAAGTCACGTATAAAGTTGGTGTTTGTGCACATATTCTTCAAATTGTTAGCAATGCAAAGTATTGTTGCTGCTTTCCAGAGAATAATTATTGTAATTTCCCAAGCACAGTATTATGTGGAATTTCACGGGTGTATACAGTACTTCAATTTTAGACTACCATTTCAGTTCTGATGTGGTTTACATGCATTTTTTCGCCTCAGTTATGGTTAAGTAAGTCAAATATTAAACTAAATGTGTTTTTGGATAATGATATAAATGATAATGTAACAAGTTACATCCCCAATTAGATCATTACTTTGTTCACTTCAAATGTCAATATTTTGTACATAGTGATGCCTTAGGAATTTATGAGTTGTATATTATCAATTTTTGTGTCAAAGGGGTATTGTTTAGCTAGATTGGCATAATGTTAGTGCGACTGGCTTTTCCATATACATGTAAAGCATTTATTGCACCAGCAGCTGTTAAAGCCCCCTTTTCAACTAGATTGCAATCGCCGAGCTACTGTTAAGCGACCAAAATTGGATTTGTGTGACCCTTGATTTTATAATTGGAATATGATGCACAATGTTTTAGTTTGACTTAAAAGACAACAAAACAGACAATGTGTGCAAATATTTGTTCTTTTATATCTATGAAATTTTTGGTTGCTTGTCGGTTGCAGCCTCTGGAGGAATGGGAGTGTATGCTGTGTGTTTTAAACCTATTTCAGACACCTGCATTTACACATCAGATTCTATATAAGTAATTCACATGTAGGACCAGATTGTGAAAGGTCTAAAGTCTAATGTATGCCCAGGAGGAGTATGAATAAAGGCTGGTCTAGTAATACTTGTACATGTAACGTTACTTGTATATTGCATACAAGTCTTTTAATATTTGTGTCAGACTTGTCCTTCAAAAGTTAAAGGTTAACCTGTTAGCTTTAAGCTAGTTCACCAGTCTACCCTAAGTTGTTTTGGTTACTACTGGTACTAGTCTATAGGGCATGGCAATATCAAATGAAAAGTTTCATTACTGGAAAGTTCACTACATAGAAATGCTGCAGACTTCAAGATTGCACCTATGTAGGTGTGGCACCGGTAGTATCTTTTCCCATAATATAATCAACAGAGATTTAAAATCATCCTAGTATCAAGATTTTAGTAGAGAGTTGCTTACTGGGGAAATCCCCCTCAGTGAAGCTCTTATGGATGTTACTAAATTCAACTACTGATTGTCATATCACAGTGAAAAATTCTTGCAATATTGTAACTTTTAAAGATTTCAGACTTCCTAATTAATGTTTTCTGCCATCCTAAGAATTCACAATATCACTTGATCAGATTACACCGTTTAGCTACTCTCCAAGCAGAGGTTGGTGGGGAAAGATCGTTACCTTTTTGTATGCCCCGTTTTTTTCTGTCGCTAACCCCACGTTACTAGTTCACAGATTGCGGTAAATAGGGGCACGGGGAGGGACTTCAACACATTTTTCAAAGAACTACTCCTCCCCTTGTCCTTTTAGCTTGCAACTCGGGGCAGAGGTTGGTGGGGTAAGCGATAGAAAAAAAACGGGGCATATAAAAAGGTAACGATCTTTCCCCACCAACCTCTGCTTGGAGAGTACCGTTTAGCCTTGTCATAAGAATGTAACTAAACAGTCCAGGTAATTGTAGACAAGATACATACAAGAACATGGCAATGCTCATCATCAACGTTTTATTTATCTCAAAAATGAACAATGATGCATGTTGCAAGTTTTCATATGTGATCACAACAGATACATAATACTTATACTAGTATATGATAAAGAAAAAACAGTCAATACATAAGAACAAACAAAATGATACTCATGCATAAACAACATCCGTTTTCACCCTAGACGCCAACTGTAGCCAAAAGTACATGTTTGTCTTACTGTTTTGTGTTGTTTTGAAACTCCCCCGTTTTTTTTAACCCAGTGTAGCTGACAACAAAAAACATTGAGGTGTCTGTACATGAATGTGTTTTTATATAATGTCTAACAGCTGCTACTAAATAATCTAGCAGCCTTTCTCCACCATCAAAGATGCCGCAGCTCCACGTCCCATCTCTAATGTCCATACCTGCAAACGGACAGGAAAGAATGCAGTTTTAGTGGTTTGAATGTGGTTTGAACAGGAAGTCATATTTATACCTTTCTAAATGCAATATACAGAAAAGCAAAAATGGAAACTCCTTGTATGCTATTTGCCAATCACTTCAACACCATTAAAGTCAATGGCACTTTGAGTTAGTTACAAGCATTCCCACACCTCTCACTCTCAGTGCATAGGGGTGGTACTCATTTCTGTTTCTATAGCCCTTGGGCCACATGGGACATTACAATAGGGGCTAGTCCACTGGTAGTGGAGTGTGTTCAACTACCATACCCTTTCTCATAAGGTGTGGGTGCTAAGCTGAGAAAGCCATTTTTCAAGTCATTTGGTATGACCTGGCCAGGGTTCGAACCCCCGACCTTCTGTATGCAAGTTGAACACTCTACAGTCATGTAGAAGTACTGATGACACTTACTTCTGGAACTCCCACTCCCGGTTGTCCAGGGGACACACCTGTCGTGTCTTCAGCCAACGGGAGATGCAGTGAAAGTGGAATGCATGCTGGAGAAAAAAGCATGTACATGTATTAGAGTAATACTGGGTAATGTGTCAAATGTTCAAGAGGACTAGACTGTGAATCATCACATAGTATTTCCATTAACTAGTCTTTCTAGCTTACATTCAATTATTATATTTCAGCCATACCATAGGTATGGATGAAATATATTGTATTCCCTCGTGTTTCTTCTTCTTCTTCTCCTTCTTCTCCTGTCATTTCGTTAAATGGATTCAACTCTGTCATTTTTCAGCCAAATGACCTGAAATTTGGCATGATGGTAGAGTGACTAAATACCCCCAGACGTTTTTTTCATTTTTTTGATACAGGCTTTGAAAAATGTTTTATTTGGGTTTTCTGGTCATTTTCAGGCAATAAATGTACATTTTGGGACCTGGAGCCCTGGTATTAAATCCGAATGACCCGAAATTTGGTATGCGCATACCTTGAACACATCCCCACACAATACCATTTACGCTTTTGACATACACCAATTCAAAATTCTGTAAAATAGGGCTTTTTTGCTATTTTCAGGCAAAAAATGTACATTTTTGGCTCCTGTGCCCTAATATTAAAAGCAATTGACCTGAAATTTGGTATGGTGATACTTTGGACTCATGCACACAGAGTGACAGTTACGCTTTTGACATACACCAATTAAAAATGGTGTAAAATAGGGCTTTTTTGCTATTTTCGGGCAAAAAATGTACATTTTTGGCTCCTGCGCGCTAATATTAAAACCAAATGACCTGCAATTTGGTATGGGGATACCCTGGACACATGCCCACAGAACGTCATTTACGCGTTTGACATACATCTCTTTAAAATTGTGTGAAATAGGGCCTTTTCACTATTTTTGGATAAAAGTGTACATTTTTGGCTCTTGTGCCTGAGTATTAAAACCAAATAATCTGAAATTTGGTATGGAGGTGCCTTGGGCACATGCTCACAGACTATAAATCACACTTTTATCATATGCTACTTTAAGATTGTGAAAATGGGACTTTTTTGCTATTTTCAGACAAAAATGTACATTTTTGGCTCCTGTGTCCTGATATTAAAAGCAAATGACCTGGAATTTGGTATGGGGGATCATTGGGCACATGCCCAAAGAATGTTGTTCACACTGTTGGTATGCACCACTTAAACTTGTGTAAAATCGGACTTTTGTGCTATTTTCAGACCAAAAATATACATTTTTGGCTCCCATAACCTGATATTGAAACCAAATTCCATGTACCTGATGTTTGGTATGGGGGATCCTTGGACACATGCAAATAGAACGTTATTCACCTTGCTGGCATACACCGCTTTCAAATTGTGTAAAATGGGACTTAAAAATGTGAAGGAAATGGCTGAAATATGCTGTATTTGCTCCGGAGCAAATGTCGGCCTTTCTAGTGATGTTTATATTCATTTTACACTTACAGGAAGAATCAACTAGCCCTTTAGCACCAACAGTCTACAAGATGCTCATATGTTCTGTATATACTGTTTGAATGCTTTAATTATCTAATTGCATAAGTATAGCAGCCAATGAGGAGACTTCTTACATTGCAGACTCCCCAAGCCACTGTGCACTCCTCAGAAGTAGCTGATGCCTGGTTGGCTTGACACTCAATGCCTGAAAGTCATGGTAAATCTGATGAAACATTAACATAACATAACATAACACAACAGAATTTTCAATTATAGGGCGAAAATTTAACAAGAACTACATATGTAAATCAAGTATGGATATGCAGTATTCATACTTACTTATTTGTACAATGTATATCAGTTCACACTTACAATGTAATACCCAATAATATTTCCAAACTTCACTTACAAAGGTCCATGATGTGGTTCCTGCAAATGGCACAGTTGTCCACAACAATGTCTGAAGTAAAGAAAGAAAACACAACACAATTAGACATAATGGTATTAAGTACATGTTACATGTACTAGTTACATGGACCACGTAGGCTGTGACTGAATAAACCAGAAGGAACAAGTGGCTACATTGTTGTTGAAATAAACCCAATGAAGGTTTTAGAATGATTTAAATGTTTGTCCTTAGATCTATGCTAACTGCTGTATATTAGAATGTAAATCAAGAAAAAGCCAAGTTAAAGCTAGAAGTCCATACAAGAGTGATGCACTTACCCCATGCCCATAGAGCAACAGCATTCCACTGTAAAACATTTAAGTTAACATGTTAATATACTGATCAATTGGCAAATATGTCAAGTAAGATAAAATGACATATTGATATGTATCTAAATGCTCTAAGTCTAAGTCCTGGACTCTGGACAGAAAAAAAAGTAGGTGTAGAAGTTCGCTTTTTTTTATGATGTGTTGTTGTTGTCCTTTCTTAACGTCTATTTTCTCGCTAGATGTGGTCTCTAGGTGCTGGGTTTCACTTTGTTTAGGTTCGTCAATGTTCTCTCTATGTTTTAACAATTGGTGACTTAAATTAAAATATGTCTTTGGATATAAGCTGGGATTCTGGATTATATTAACAAAATGGTATCACCAATAACGCACTATGTACCTAGTCGGTACGTACGTCCTTGGCCACCAGCCAAAGAAACAGTCTCAAGGCTTGAAGTTATTCCAAAATAGAGCGACTATCATACAACTGTAAACTTGTATGTTATGTACAAGCACGCAGCAAGGATAAAGGTTGGGGAGGGGGGCAACTGAACAAAGACTTCCTGTTATTTCCGGTAGAACAGCATCTGTATGTATAATCCATCTCACCAAAGTCTTAAGCCTATTGGTTATCCACACGCACCTTTTTGACCTCGAAACGCTTCTGTGCGGGCTTACTAGAGGCACCAGAAGTGCTAGCTGGTGGGTCAACTTCCATCGCGGTCGCCATTTTCTTCACGCCTTGATTTGTCCGAAACAGAATCCTTATATATATAATAGGGGTGTCGACGGATCATGACTTTCTTCTTTTACAACAGTTCAAAATTGTTTATAAAACATGATCGACTAGAAAAAGAATGAACCTTTTTGTAATCGTGTTGTCCGGTCTTTTTGACATAGTGTAAGTTTTTGTGTGGTTTTGTATTATTTTTTTTAATTACACTGAATGATATGACACTCCTGCAATCTGTGTGGACTAGTCCTAGACTAGTGATGCATAATGACATGACAGGGCAAAAATTAAGAACTTGGCATTGGACTAGAATCATCCTGAATATGAACCTACAGAAATTATAGTTGACAAAAAAACATATTTTATCGCCAAGTTATTTCTAACGTTTCTAATTTCGTTTTCAAACTGAAAAGGTTTTCTCCCCTAAAATTTTGTGGAATAATCCAAAATGGCGGTTGCTGATAAACTGCTGCACGCATGCGCCGTGAACGACTGGGACGTACTGCAGAAGACAGAATCCAGCCGAAGGGACAAGAATTTCTTGTCGTATGTCACACAAGACGCTCATGTCGTGCGATCTTCGTGTGCTGGAGGGGTGCTTTGAAACTTCAGGCTGTTACGGAGCGATCTTATGAGCAAAAAGGAGGAATCGGAGGCGGTGCAAGCTGCTGCTTTTCCGGCAGGCTTGGAACCTGGGTATGTGCTGCTATGTTGGTGCCAGCGTTTCCCTGCAGTAGACCACACAACATGCACGCAGGCGAAATCAGACCACAAATCATCAACCAAAATCTATGATTTAACGTAGATAAGACTATTAGCAGCTTTTATGTAATGTGGATGATACAACCCTGGAGACAGATCAACTATAGATAAATGCAGGAGATGTGATTCGTGAAAGTGAAAGCAGAGATGTTCTTCGAAAGCTCCAGGGTAGCCAGATATGGTCTGTTCCTTTCCTTCGCGAAAGATCTTTAGGATGCAACTAGTAACTGAATATAGATAGTCTTCTTAGCATGTGTTCAATGCCAGGTGTCACTCAATTCAATAATTCAATGGCCACACCCACCATAATGTTTAACTGTGGTAGCAACAAGTGGGAATGATTTTGCAGAACATCCATTCCAGCAATCTCCAAGCAGATGTTGGGGGAGGAAGTTTGTTGGCCACACTTCTCTGGCAGTCCCTCAACCTATCAAAGAGGCTTAGCCAATCTTTTACTCCAACATCTGTTTGGTGTTTCTGAGTTCTGCAAATAATTCACTATTCGTCATTTTTTGTGGCAGTTTCACATTTTATGACCATGGCTGCCTTTTGCTTCTTTCCCCACCTTCCACACAGTTACAATTAAGTAAGCACAAACTTAATTGACGTTAAACTAATAATAATAAAGTAACAGTATATTGTATGTATGAGACTACTGAGCGTTTGCTGAGTTTTGAGTTATTTTGTAAATTTAGATGTGTAAATTCATTTATGTTCATGGAGACTTAATTATATGGTAGGAGGGGAAAGGAGGTATTTTACGTTTGTGATTGAAACAACCGTAAGAATGCAAGGCAAGACAGAGCAGTAATGCTCACTGTAAAAAAATGCAAACATAAGACCACTGCAAAGATTTCATGCTTTACCGTTTTAACTTGGTTTATAAGCTTCGTAGCCTAACTAAATTGCGCTCCTAGCGGCCGCCTCGACAGTAAACCCCAGCCAGCGAGAGATTGTGTAAAATAAAACGCAGGCTAATATATAAACTTGGCATTGCCCTTACTTGTTGATAGTTAATGATTGCAAAGACCCTAAATCTCGTTTGATTTGTTTTTTTCCTACAGTACAGAGGAAGAGCCAGAAGACGCTGACATGTAAGCTCTGCAACAGAAAAACTCTTCGTTTTATTGCTTAATGACTGAAGATTTATTATATTAGAACACTGGAAAGACAGGGATTAGGAAACTGCTCATACATACCACATTCTGAGCTGTCAGATATTTTTCTTTTAAAATGAGTCCATTTCTGACAGCGTTCATAAACCTTATGTTAATATGCATAGATAAGATACAAGGTACATTTCATTAATTGGTTGAGCTCTTTATCCTGTTATGTATGTTCATAATATCTTTTGTCAAATGCATGTAGTGTATGTACATAGTTTTTTTTTTAGAGGTACATGTATGCCTTGTATAGTGCAGAATGCTTAACTAAAAAAGCATCTTCTAACAACTACAGTACCAGTAGTGGAAGACCTAATATCATAGAAACCATACACCCCCTCTGTAGGAAGCGAGCTGCAGTGAAGCAACAAATTGAGCTGTACTACTACCAGCTGACAGAGGGGTGTGGTAACACCGCCTGCAGTAACCAGTCCTGCGCCTCCAGTGGAAGCTTCCGCCCACTCAGCAGGGTAAGGGCTAGCCACAACAGCGCCTCATGCAGCACAGATCAATACAAAAGCCTCGGCGGCTGCCGCCATCTTGCTTGAGGCGACCCCTGACCCCCAGGCTAAGCACTGGTGTAGAAAAGCAAGATGGCGGCAGCTGCCGAGGCTATTGTATTGATCTGTGCTGCATGAGGCGCTGTTGTGGTTAAATGCGATGTTTGTTTAGGGTCTTATTGCCCCGGCACGGCAGGTGAGTGCGTTAGGAAGCCAGGGACACCAAAAATCCGGGGCCGGCCTGTTGCATGAGGCCCGGTACGGCAAAGGTTGGTTTTGGCCTATGGAGTGCCCCACGACTCTGAATCCTGCATTATCATGCAAAAAGGATTACTAGAGTTGTCCACGGCTAGGTAAGGGCCTGTCACATATATTGTAAGTCCTGTGATTGTCATATAATCTCAAAGTTAGGAGCTGACGGCATTCTTGGGATAGTCATGCATGCGCCCTGCAAAATTCAGCAGTCTTCTTACAGAAAAGACTTGGCATTTGGGTCTTCTGTCACAGCATGCTTGAATTCTATGATACCAAAATTGTACAATAACCTACAACGAATTGTTCTACACATATCCTTAAACTAAAGCTTTTTTTCACCAAGAAGCATGCTGGCTATTGTAGTGTGCAGGTGGTGTTTGTTTTGAAACTTATGCAGAGAGATGCCAGTGGGAGAGAAAGTAAGCCTGCTCCTTGCAGGAGACTTGTGGTTCCTTATTGAGTATCTGATAAATTATTTATGGCAGAAAGAACAACAACAAATAAGTGTTGATCATTTCTTCAGGAATGATGGTGAAGTTCACATACTGTCATACAGATCTAGATTGTTTCCAAGTTTTCAGCAGGCTGCATGCAAATCAAACAGGTGACTGTGGTTCGATTCATGCCATTTTCTTTTTATACAGAATGACGCAGCTGTGCAGGCCCTGGAGTTGTTTAAGAGTAAAGCGCCACTGTGCAGCCCCAAACCCAGGAAGGTTGCACGCACCACAAACGACAGACAGACTACCAACGGGGTACGGGAGAGCATATCCACTCCAGTACAGTGTAGTGAAGAAAGCCACAAGTCCAATCTGCAGGGCACAGAAAAACAAGGTGGGAGGGTTGTATTTTTTTCCAAATATATTTTTTAATTACTTTTTTATTATTTCATGGAGACAGACCAGGTTCAATCCCCAGGGTTGGACCCAGACATGTCCGGACATGCACCCAGACGTTGTGCCCTTGGGAAAGGCACGTATTTCCCCCCTCAGTTAGAGGGATCCTGGGTCCTACTAGGGTTTGGGTTGGCGTTAGGAAGGGCATCCAGCAGTAAAAATCCTGCTTCAAAAAAGACTTGCACTTGATGCAAGTACGTCTAACCCCCGTTTCGGGGAAAAAAGATGTTAAAACTGGATAAGAAGAAGAAGAACTTTTTTATTATTTCATAGAGACAGACATTACTGGTCATTTTTCAGTCTTGGAAAGATCCAGTATTTGCGATCCATGTAGTAGGAGTGCTATATAATATGTTGGGGGTATGACGCATCCTTCAGAGGATATGACGTTTACAAAAACAAGGTCTGTGCCCCCCTCCCCCATCGGCCATAACAGTGGTGTGACCCCTGACCCTGAGGCTCCCCTGTTTTGCCATGGTGGTGTCCATGGTGGCTGGTATTGTCTGGGGACCTGTGTAGTCATGGCTAGCGCCTGGGAGGCCGAGGGGGCAGGCCTGGACTGGGGCCTCCTCTTACTCGCATCAGAACTAGAAGCAGCAGAAGAGCTCGGTGAAGAGAAGGGTGAAAACGTTGAACGTACGGATCCGGAGTTGGCTGATGACACGACAGCTGCGCACCACAAGGACAGCTGTGTCTACTGCTCCGGCAAGAGTTCAGTACTTTCTAATTCACTTACTCCAACCAACAGAAGCTTTTGACAGTGCCATGCATTTTTTAAAAATTTATTTCCCTTTCTAAGAGGAAGTTATTGCTGTTAACAGCATTCTGTGAGTGGATTGTTGAATTGAAGAAGTGTTAAGTGGTGGTGAGGAGACAGTAGCAATGTGTAGCAAAAATAGATGCAGCTGAAACATGATCCTGACACACTATGTATGGATGTGCAGGGTCTGGTACAGCCTATACATCAACTAATCTATATGTACATGCATATACAAAGTCTACAGGGAGATATGTCTGTTCAAAGTATTGTGTTATCAAAAGCTGTTTTTTTCTAAACAACTATTTTGATATTGGTCTGCATATTTTTTTCAAAGTTTGAACACATCATAAGGACTTTATTGATAAGTTTTCACTCTGTTATTCAAATGCTCAATGACCAAATCAGGACTTAGGCCAAAGATGTTTACTTAAAAGTTGTTTAGTCACCCATTAACTAATTCATTTAATGTTTGTTTGTTTGTTTGTTTGTTTATTTATGTTCAAGTAGTTATATCGTGGGTGCAGGCTGTAGATCAACCTTTTTTGATGATATTGGTCTATCTGTCCATGTACATTTTTACATTTGGCAGACATCCAGTTTGTATATTTTCAGTAAAATCACAGATAGTGTGAGTGCAAGGTGGCTGTAAGAGCTTTCCATCAAGTACATGTAGTTATGTATGTATGTTATTGTTAAATGTTAAATTGTCTGTTTGAAACCCTTGTCGTACATGCACTGTGCCTCATTCTTACATCAGGCAGGGTTTGAATTGCTACCTGCATAATGCAGGTAATAACCAGGTAAAATTTGAGTTGTGCTGGTATAACCATTCAAGCCTTATACATATAGTACAGCTGAATGCTGACATTTTGGCATGTACAGTATGTTGCAATGATGTAAATAATGTGTACATGTATACTTGTTTGCAAATCATGATACCTTTACATGAGTTGTTGACTTCTACCAGACAGTACTTTACTTTGGGGACATGTGTACCATGTATATAACAATTCATGTACTAGTTTTCTAGTACTAGTAGTTATCAATGTATGATATATATATAGGAATGTTATACATCATTGTTCAGAAATTGTAACATGACAATACAAAGTGTGCACTAGGCAGCAAGTATGCTGATAGCGTGCACACCTAACACATGATACTAATTTACACCTGAGTCAAGTGAGGAAAGTCGTGTGTGAAGTGCCTTTCCCAAGGGCACTAGGTCGGTGGCATGTCAGGACTCGAACCCGGGACCTCTTGGTTCCGAGTCGAGTACTCTGTCGTTGCGCCACACGACCCCACAAATATACATCATGTATCCATCATTTGAAGTTATCGCCACACCAATTTTATTTGTTGCTTTTCAGAAAAAATATGAAGCGACAGGGCAAAAAAAAAAATAAAAATAAAAACAGGCCTGGGCATCCTATTATAGCCCCAAATGTTAGAATAGGTGCCATGAAGTCAACACAAAAGACTGGGTTAAAATTTAAACAATGAATTTTGAACTTTTTTTTTTTTTTGGAAATCAGAAAAAAATGAAGAGGAGAATCCGAGAAGCAACAAATTAAATTGGGGTGGCCTAAGCATATTTTTTGTATTCTGTTATTGAACTGCTAGCTTCCCAGTGTATTAAATGCATTGATTCTTTGATTCTTTTAATGATAGCCAATAGGAGGTTATGGTTTGGGTCATTCAGAATTTGGAACATTGTATATTCTCCATCTCCCCATGTTTACCTGTTGTCCATATGTATGTTCCAGGTGCCAGGAAACCCAAGTTCCTGACAGAGACCGGGTTACAGGAGATGTTAGACAGCTGTGAGAAAGACGGCAGCTTCTCTCCTGTCATACGCACCCTCGGGGAGGTGTTCTCCAGCGTGGAGGCCCTCAAACACAGCTTCTGTAAGGCCGAGCCCGAAACACAGCTGTCCGACACCAGCACGGAGATCGAGAAACACGACAGAGAACTGTCCGAGAAGGAAATCCACAAGGAAGACGAACTAACCATAGACGTAGAAGCTGTGAGAAGGTCTTACGCTGCCCTGTTTAGGCACAACAACAGCGGTGTCGAAAACGCCCTGTTGAACGGACTCATTTCCCTGTCCCCCAATGTGGAACTGGAGTTGCGGTATCACTGTGCATATCAGCAGGACCCTAGGTACCTGAACTTGTTTGTTATAATCTTGGAGAACCCAAACCTACACAGTCCCGAGTATTTAGAGACTGCGTTACCCCTGTTCTGTCGAGCCATGAGTCAGCTGCCCATCAAGGCCCAGGCCCGTCTGGCCAGGTTTTTCTCCAGTTACAGCGCGGAGCGTCTGCGGGGGCTGGTGGAGACCATACAGCAGCTCATCACGTTTAAGGTTCTGAGCGGGAGTTTCTCGCGGGTTCACCTGGTGAACGACGAGTCGGCCATCACGTGTGCAGCAAAGGTGCTGAGCATTTTCTACATAGCAAGTATTCTGGCGGGGGAAGTGGAGTTGGGGGACACGGACGAACCGGACGTGTCGTTACAACGCAGAAGGCACGGGTCGTCGGAGTCGGACGAGGGCCAGGAGAGGAAACCCACGCCGCTGCAGGTGCTAGAGAAGGAGGTGGGAGCCAGGGTCATAAACTGTCGTTGTCCGCTGCTTCCCTTCACAGACTTCCACAACGAACCCCTCAACGAGCAGCTAGAGGTGGACAAGGACTACACCTACTACAAGAGCCAACTGGAGGACAGATTTTCCTTTCTGAACTATCCCTTCATTCTAACGCCGGCGACGAAAAGCCTTGCCTTGTACTACGACAACAGAGTACGCATGTTCAGTGAGCGGCGGATGACAGTTCTGTACAGCCTGGTACAGGGCCAAGTTGTGCAGCCGTATCTCAAACTAAGGGTACGCAGAGACCACATCATCGATGATGCTCTTGTTCGGGTAGGTAACAGACTCATCATGGGTCCCATTGCTGTTGTTTTGTGTTCTCATTGATTGTTGCATGTATACTTCTGACTACTGTTTTTTGTTAGTTTATGAGTTAGGTTCATGTTGACTTGGTTGTACTTGACCTGTGTATCCCTGATGACTTTGACCTCTGCAGCCCAGCTTCACCTTCCTGTTCTAGGCAATTTTTTTTTTACTTTGAAGAAGTGACAGGATTTTAAGTCCTGTCTTGTTCCTATGTCACTTCTTCAAAGTATAAAAAGAAATTTGTCCCTCTACCTACAACTAAGTATCAGACAGTTTTTGGTGCCTTTAGTATCATTTGTCTCCGTAAATTTGCAGCTACATGTATGTTCTATGATTGACATATGTATGTTCTATGATTGACATGTGTTACTGCTGCAGCTGGAGATGATCTCCATGGAGAACCCAGCTGACCTGAAGAAGCAGCTGTACGTGGAGTTTGAGGGGGAACAGGGGATCGACGAGGGCGGCGTGTCTAAGGAGTTCTTTCAGCTGGTCGTGGAGGAGATCTTCAATGCAGACTATGGTATGTACTGTTGATCAGAAATATGGTGACAGAAAATTAACTGGAAAAGTAACAATTCATTCAAACTATTTCTAGCAATGACCTCTAAATCATGCTTTAAAGCTGCAGACCATCGCGAGTAGGAACAACTATTACAGGCTCTCGTTCTTCATTACCATCAATGAGTGGAATGAACTTGAGCCCAGTGTGGCGGAGGCGAAGTCCATCTCCCAGTTCAAAGCTGAGCTGGGACGGGCTTTGCTGCACTGAGCTGCCCCCCTGTCCTTTGTACATATGTAAATATATATGTGTAATTTCACTTGTCCCGTCCTTGCACTTGTCTGCGTCTATTCCCCTTTTTTCCCCTTTGTTTGCACCCACAGCATTATCAAATGGCATGCGCGCCTAGGCCTGCTAATAATCCGCTGCATAGCGGGATGAGCAGTATTTGAGATGATGATGAGAAGAGCTGTGAGTTAAATTTGGACATCATGAAGACTTGTATTAAGCACAGTTAATCTTTGCAACTCAGGCTTACTCTATATAGTAATGACAGTATAAAGAATCGATGTTGTAAAGAGATCTGATTTTAAAGCTTTAGGATTTGGAAAACCTAGATTTGGGGAAACCTGAATTTTCCCTCAGAGATAAATAAGTTGTTGTTTGTTTATTGACAGGAATGTTCATCTACGATGAGCAGACACACATGTACTGGTTCAACCCCTCGTCGTTTGAGACCGACGCCCAGTTCAAACTCATAGGCATCGTGTTAGGCCTGGCCATCTATAACAACGTCATCCTAGACGTCCACTTTCCCATGGTGGTGTACCGCAAGCTCATGGCCAAGAAAGGAACATTTCTAGACCTGCAAGACTCCCATCCTGTAAGTGCTGTGATGTTGATAAAGATAGCACGCCGGCAGAACGTACTGCACCTGCGCGAAACCAGTAATGTATTGTGCATAGCACTTTGGCAGAACATCTCATATAAGGTTGTATTAGAGCATATAAGGTTGACAGCCTGTCTGTAGTTTTCAGATGTTGTATAGGAAAAGATATCGTCTGCAACAGGCAAAATTTCGATGCAACGTTGACCAAACATCCAACGAAAACCGTGAAAAATCAGGGTTTTGGGCAGGCGCAGTACGTTCTGCCGACGTGCTGATAAAGATAATGTAACTATTAAGACTCTTGTTCAGTTGTATTTTCTTTTGAAAAAATATGTACTTGTGTCAAATATTATGACCATTGTTAAAGATGCAGCTACATGTAGGAAGTGTGTTTCAGCACTGCAGTTTCTGTATGCTCTGCCAGAGGGAGCAGTGCAGTTTCTGTATGTTTTGCTAGAGGGGTTGTGATATGCCATCTCTGATTACTTTGTTCCAACAGGTGTTGCACCAAAGTCTGAAGAATATGTTGGAGTATGAGGGAGGGGGTGAAGTCTGCCATCTCTGATTGCGACGTTCTGTGTTGTTCCCACAGGTGTTGTACCAAAGCCTGAAGAGTATGTTAGAGTACGAGGGAGGGGGTGAAGTCTGCCATCTCTGATCGCAATATTCTGTGTT
Organism: Branchiostoma floridae x Branchiostoma japonicum; assembly: GCA_013266295.2. Lineage (NCBI taxonomy): Eukaryota > Metazoa > Chordata > Leptocardii > Amphioxiformes > Branchiostomatidae > Branchiostoma > Branchiostoma floridae x Branchiostoma japonicum. The sequence continues at coordinate 13,723,851 of CM023827.1, forward strand.
GTTCCCACAGGTGTTGTACCAAAGTCTGAAGAGTATGTTAGAGTACGAGGGAGGGGGTGAAGTCTGCCATCTCTGATCGCAATATTCTGTGTTGTTCCCACAGGTGTTGTACCAAAGCCTGAAGAGTATGTTAGAGTACGAGGGAGATGTAGAGGAAGACTTCATGGCCACCTTCTGTGTGGGAATGTCAGACCTGTTCGGCGGCAGCTCCACACACGAGCTCAAAGAGAACGGCAACAATGTGCCTGTCACTGTAGACAACAGACAGGTGAGACTTCTTCTTCTTCTCTTCTTATCCAGTTTAAGCGTCTTTTTTCCCCCGAAACGGGGGTTAGACGTGCTTGCATCAAGTGCAAGTCTTTTTTTGAAGCAGGATTTTTTACGGCTGGATGCCCTTCCTAACGCCAACCCAAACCCTAGTAGGGCCCAGGATCCCTCTAACTGAGGGGGGAAATACGTGTTAAGTGCCTTTCCCAAGGGCACAACGTCTGGGTGCATATCCGGACATGTCTGGGTCCAACCCTGGGGATTGAACCTGGGTCTTCTTGCTTGACAGTCGGATGCTCTACCACTACACCACACAGACGCCACAAAAGACTAAGAAATGTTTTTGATATCTTTCCTTTCGTAGTGTGTATGGTCTAGTGGTTAGTGCCCGTAGGCTTTTTTTTTTTCAAAAAAGGTTGAGAGTCTAAAAGCTGGTTGTTGTCACTCTCCTGAATTGCGTGTTACTGGAAAGGGTTATAATCCACTGTTCGTTGCACTTGTGAAAAAGAGCCAGGAGAATTTCTTTGATAATATATTGTGCATAAATCTTGTTGCTTTGTACAAATGTATATTACATGTACAACAATTCCTGTTGCAAGACTATGTGGACTTGTATGCAGACTACATCATGAATAAGTCTGTTATCTATGTTACACTGTCAGTGAGCATTTGGCTGTTCCATCAAATAATGTCATCCATGCAGAACATCTGGAACACCAAACTGCTTCTTGTTTAGAGAGTTTCTAAACCTCATGTAGCAGCTTTCAATGTTTTTAACGATTCCTGTTGTATGAATGAATGAATGAATGTCTTTATTTCAGGTATTCACCCATATAAAACAACAATACAAACATAGAAACACAAACTATACATACAGGATCTTATATACATTTTAAAAAAAGAGTTTCTATACTGACAGTCAGACCTTAGCAGACATTGTATTATGCTGTTGTTGGTGTTGTTTAGCCTATTGATAAGGGAGTAGCATAACTTTCTGCGTCTGGCATCAAAATTGTCAGTAGTTTCGTGAACAAACATAGTACTTGCACTGCACCATCTTGGAAACTTAAGAAGTATCCGGAAGCAATTATTATATGCCACCTGACATTTGGCAAGCACACTCGAATTAACACGGTTCCATAGCTGGACGCCAAACAGTTGGGAACAGTAAGTTCTAAATTAAAGTCTTCTTTACAGCGAAAGAACAGTGGTAAAATTTCCTATTTATACAATTGGTATAGCGATACAAACGTCTTATTTCCGCCTGGACACAATTGCCTGTTTCAGGAATATGTGGACCTGTATGCAGACTACATCCTAAACAAGTCCGTGGAGAAGCAATTCAACGCCTTCCGGCAGGGATTCCACATGGTGACGGACGAGTCCCCACTGGAAGAGTTCTTCCGTCCTGAGGAGATAGAACTGCTCATCTGTGGCTGTCCGGTAGGCACAGGTTTCTTAGAAGTTGTTGAAAACCTGGTATAATGAAAAAAAAACAACTATATCCTGAAATAACTCAAGTAACATAATGCAAGACAGAGCACATGGTATGAAAACAAAGGACATAACAGTGTACGAAATACTTTTTTGAGCCAGGTTGCCCAGTGGCAACCTAGGATGAAAGCTAGCTTGCCCATCAAAATTCTAGGTTGCCCCAAATTTCAACTCTTCTACATTGTGATTAACTTTTTAACTTTGTTAGAATGCAATGTGTATTTGTACATTTCTGACACAGAGTTGTTTCCCCTTACCTGAGCTCTTCCATGGGAACTTCTCAATAAACAGTTCCCAATGGAAGAAAGGGGCATCCTTACCACAAAATTTAGGTAGTGCACTGGGCTACCTGGGTGTAGAAATAGGTTGCACCAAGCAAAATATGGTTGCACGGTGCAACTGGGCTACCTAGTATTTCGCACGCTGGGCTCAGACGATTTTGTTAAATGTATTGATAGGCTTTGAAAAGACATTTTTTAAAACATTCAACAGTTTATAGTATACATGATGTATATGGAACACCAGCTTCAGTTTGAAAGAAATTTGTTGGCAGGCAACAAAGGAGTTGATGTTGATGGTGTGTTGTTTCCCCCCAGGACTTCGATTTCAAGGCACTGGAAGAGAGCACCGACTATGACGGAGGCTTTACTAGAGACTCCCAGACTGTGAAGTAAGGAACTGTCTACATATAAATCAGCATGCTGGATTTTATATTTGACAAATATATTTTATATAGTTACTGAAATCCCATCATTCCTACAAGTGTGCATTATTGGCCAATCATTACCTTTGTTCCCCATGCTGTATGTTTGGCTGTATGTCAATAAGCTTGTGATTGGTCCACACAGCCTGGCTATATGATAGTACAAGGGTATTGTTTTGTTTCCCCAGGGACTTCTGGGAGCTGGTGCATGGGTTCAGTGAGGATGAGAAGAAGCAGTTGCTGATGTTTGCTACAGGCAGTGACAGGGTTCCAGTGGGAGGGCTGTCCAAACTCAAACTGGTCATCGCCAGGAACGGGCCAGATTCTGACAGGTGGGTAACCTTCTGTCTGCCCAGGGGGATTTTAGGTACTACATTTGTAATAGTAAACTTATTTACAGAGCACTTCGGCAGAACGTACTGCATCTGCGCAAAATCTGGGTTATTCACGGTTTTCGTTTGATGTTTGGTGAGTGTTACATCAGAATTTTGTCTGTTGCAGATGATATTATTTCCGACACAACATTTAAAAACTATAGACAAAATGTCATCCTTAAATACGCAGATACGACCTTAAACAAGACGTTCTGCCGAAGTGCTATGCACAATACACTATGGGTTTCACGTTGGTGCAGTGTGTTCTGCTAACGTGCTAATTTACGGTATTTAATCAAATATTGTGTGTGTCCTTCGCAGACTGCCCACCTCGCACACATGCTTCAACGTGCTGTTGCTCCCCGAGTACTCCAGTAAGGACAAGTTGCGAGAACGGCTGCTGAAGGCCATCACTCACGCCAAGGGCTTCGGCATGCTGTGAACCAACCAACCAACCAACCCCAGTAACGTAGCGTCTGTCGGATAGCAATGTGGGGAGAAACCCAAACTATCTCCACTCAACGTGTCTAGATCCAAGTCAGACTAGATGACCATTAGATCACCGAGGAAAATTGTAAGAGATGTATGATTGAAAAAGTCTTTATGCCAGATTTAATGACAGAAATAAATGCACAAGAACTTAACGATATCACCATTAGGGGTGGCACAAGGGATTGTACAATATAGATGTCTTTGTTTTCAATTGTGTTATGCTAGGCCAGTCCAACCAACTGAATTATTTTTGTTGTCCAAATCATTTCTGTGTCAGTTCTTGATTGAAAAGAGGAGTATAGATGTATTTAACGCAACCCATGTGATGCGAGACTCCTCCCACAAAGACAGTGAAAGTAATTGGTCTTTTAAAGACCTCTTTTCTATTCTAAAGATGTTTGTATTAGCACCGATAACAGAACACCCACAGGCCACAGCTATGTTTTTTGGAGTATAGATTTCTTCCAGCTTGCATATCTATGTCTTAGTCAGAAATGTTTTTTCTATCAGTGTCTGGGAGGCTGAAGTAAAGTAAAATTCTAAAGAAGAAAAAACGAGTACTGTGGGGTGGTGAGTTGGAAATGATTACCATGACGTTCCACGAATGGTTCACACACCATCATCCTGGCAGTGCTGTACAAAACATATCCCAGAATTCTCCTTGGGGTTCAAAATGTCCCCCAACATCTTTGAACATGGTTGAGAAAGTTCCAGATGAAATACATCACTACAGTTCCCCAATGACTGTGTACAAAGAGACAAATTTCAACATCAAGGGTGTCAATTTTACATGAGTATAGCCATTGATATGCTGATGGATGGATGGATTGGCTAATAACAGTCAAACTGAAAAATATTTCTTTTTTTTTAAAAATCAGTTGAAGGACAGAATCCATGCCTATTATGTGGCCAATCTTGCATGATACACCAGAACAAATTATCTTAAAACCCTGTTAATAATCAGTGAATTTGTCAAGTTCTTTGCACTTCTAGTATCTTTATAAGTACATAGGTTGTGTCCTTAGAGTTATGCACTATCTGAGGCTTTAGTACAGATCGCAATGCTATATGAATCAACCATGTGCCTTTATACTAGGTAACATTGATGTTAGGTTTTCAACCCAAAGTCTCTGTATTAATGATATATTCAGCTGGGCTGTGGCACCTATTGTAAAGTCAGCTGGTGTGGTCAGTAATATAAATTACCATGATTTAAATTAAAGTTAAGGAAAACTTGCAAGGATATTTACAGCATTGTGGTGCCACCTGGATGTGTTTGTTGAGCTGCTTAGTAGGAGTACAAGATCTGGTACCATGATTTCCATGCAGTAAGGCACTGCTTGTTACTTACCTGGTCCAATGCTGACTGTGGAACCACAAACTGGCCCTTGTAATCACCAGGGAATAAATAAGAAGACTAGCAGAATGCTGATGTTGTCAGATTTTTCCATAGTTAGATGAAGCAAATTTGTAAGAACAATAATACATTATGTCAAATGCAATTTGTCTAAGTAAACATACTCCATGCTGAACACCATCCATACAAAGGTAAACATACCTGTCCTTGGTGCTGAATGCCATCCATGTGTAGGTAAACACACGTTCCCCTTGTACAGAACTGCAGAACACATTCTACACTCAGGCAAGCTCCTGTCGCTGGTGCTGAACACCATCCACACAGATAAACACACCTGTCCCTGGTGCTGAACACCATCCACACAGATAAACACTCCTGTCCCTGGTGCTGAACACCATCCACACAGATAAACACTCCTGTCCCTGGTGCTGAACACCATCCACACAGATAAACACACCTGTCCCTGGTGCTGAACACCATCCACACAGATAAACACACCTGTCCCTGGTGCTGAACACCATCCACACAGATAAACACACCTGTCCCTGGTGCTGAACACCATCCGGTATCCACACAGATAAACACACCTGCCCCTGGTGCTGAACACCATCCACACAGATAAACACACCTGTCCCTGGTGCTGAAAACCATCCACACAGATAAACACACCTGTCCCTGGTGCTGAACACCATCCACACAGATAAACACACCTGCCCCTGGTGCTGAACACCATCCACACAGATAAACACACCTGTCCCTGGTGCTGAAGACATTCCCCGTACGTGCTATCCAAATGATCACACTTTCATGGTGTCTAAAACAAAAAAGTCCCTTCTCAAACGTTTACGTTATAAACTGAATGCCCTCGCTATCCAGGTGTCAACGCCTGTTAGTGCTACGTGACAAGAGCGCCGCTATGCGTAAGAAATAATCTTTGCAGGAGCTTTGTCCATTTAATCGTGTGCAAGTTGTAAGCTAAATGGTGATTGGCTGACACAAATGGCAAAGATAACCAATTAGAGGAAAGGCTGAAATCCTGAGACCAATCACCACGTAAAGATTTTAGCGCATCTGGATTACTTACACACTGCATGTATTCCCACAGATCAAATATTGGCTCAAACTGGTTGGTTGATGCATGCTTCTTGAACCAATCGGCATCGGCACCATGCGGTCGCCATATTAATAAGTTGATTAAATTCATACTTAAAGTTATTGATACGAATTGACACAAATATAAAGTTTATATTTTGTGTTTCTTTACAATTTCTGGCAAATTTTAATACTTTATAACATGCATGACGAAACCGACACCGGGTATGGCTTAAAGTATTCCCTGGCCCAGTGCCATTGATACGGCGGCGCCCTCAGACCGTCATGACACGACCCTGGGGACACACGGAAACCTACACTACCACCATATATCAACAGTTCTTCTATGGTCGGTATGACATTTGTGTGTCTCTGTAAAGGGTGCCCAAAGAACTGCTTTTCAACAAGACCTGGCCGCGACCCGTTGCAGTTCTAGTAACGATTGCTAGGTTACGCTTTTTATCCACAAGCATGATCTTGGTGAAGCTGCTATGGCAGTAAAAATGTTGCAGCTCTAGTAAAGATTGCTAGGTGACGCTATAGCAGAGGTTGCTCTTTCACTTATATAAAAAGATATTCATTACTTGTGACTTATTTACTTTTCAAATAGGGATCAAGTCAACCACGCAGCATACGGCCAAAAGAATTCAATTTTGTTAGTTGTCCACTTACAGGCAAGCAACTGTCCTTGTCCTTGGTGCTTAACACCAATGTCACCATCCACACATTCACCCCTGTCCTTGGTGCTGAACACTCTCCACAGAAACACGACTGTCCCTATTGCCGAGCAGCATCCACACAGGCAAAATTCCTGTAACTGGTGCTGAACACCATACATACACAGTCCTGTCCATGGTGCTGAACACTATCTACACATAAATGTACTATTCTAAAATTTCTGCACGGTATAATAAATTGAGCAATGTGGAGGGAAACACCATTGTGCGACAATGCCATGCTGCGTATCTATTTTTGTACTGCGATAGTAGATCGACGTACACCTGTTATGTTTTTCCTTGCGTTTGTTTGTGTGTGTTTATTTGTTTGTTTGTTTATTGTTGATGTATATGTTCAATGAACAACTTGAGAAGTTATGAAGATGTTAAAAGGATGTGTTTTCGTATTCATATCAAACAGCAGCTCCGGGAACGTTACTGGGACTCAGCAACGGACACATACTTACCTAACGAAAATCAATATTATTCATAAATCAATTATTGTTAAAAGTATTGAAATATTTATAGAGGCCTAAGAGTGTTCAAACAGAGCTTACTCGCAAGGCGAATCAGAATTGGCAATCAACTATGTTATGTTCCGGGGATTATAGCTGTGACGTCATTCAGTGATGATGATACCTTATTTTGATTCCATTTCAAAAAGCAACCTTATCGTATTGTACCATTAGCAACATGTAATGTCATTACCAACGGAGAGCGTGTTACTCACTTATTTTGCACGCTGCTTTGCTACTCGTATCTGCTAATATCTTTTACTGTTTGAGATAAGAAATAACGAATCCTTCATCAAAATTAATGGATCCGCTCTTCGCATTTGAGGCCAAAACGATTAATGATAATGACCGACATAACAAAACACGTACATGTTTTAGACGAATTAAAACACACGCATGCAAGTTACAAGTTCATGATTTTTATCCAATCAAGCGCAATCTTTCACTCTATATCGAAAACACATTTTAAGTTCACCGTGTGCGCATGGGGTAGGGTTGGCGCGTTATTTGGCAATTTCCTTGTTCGCTGCGCGCGTGTACTATTCTCAATAAGGGGCCCTAATGCATGACCAAGGGTCACTTCACATTAAAAATGATTTAGCTCCCGAATCTAGTTTATGTAAATGTTGACCTGACCTACATGTGCATGACAACCAAGGACAGAATACAGGGCACTTTCTTTACCTTCGGGCCTTCTTTCTGTTAAATGCCTAATTTCTTTGTTTCCTTATCGAGTTTCTATGCCCACCTAAGTACTGTATAAACATCCAGCCAAGGAAGCACTGGTTAGATAAGGAATAGGCATTACTACAGAAGTGGAGCGTGGAAAAGAAACGAGGCGCGACCACTCTACATTAATGCCATTAGTCTACGCCAGGCTCTTCTTGCGGTTGAATAAATATTAGAAATTGGTCCCTAGGGACTAAAACTGGACCATATCTGATCAGCTAAATCCTTTGGCTAATTATTCACTCCATTTGGGTCATTTGAAAAAAAAAAGCAAAGACATAAAGTCACCATCATAATGTTATTCATTTATTTATTTATTTATAACAATTTACCACACAGTGGATGGTATGCGGTGGAACAGGTGTTCAGGAACACCTTTTCAAGGCCACCATACCAACAAAATCATTAACATTAATGCATCACGTCATATTCAATAGTTATTCTACAAAAACAGAAAAATTGGTAACCAAGGACCTCCTTGGCAAAACAATGAAAACCTGCTATCCAATTAAAATTGAGTCTGCTATGCAATGAACGAAGGAAAAACTTTAGCATTTCTTGTGATGAGATTGATATTGTAAAGACAACACATAGTGACTAGTCATTTCTGTCGTTTCCTCTTTGCGCCAAACCCCTTTCTCTTTTTATCTTCTTCCCGAGTCTATCTTTTGTTCGGGCGTCCTACGTTGTTCGCCTGTCACCTCAAAACTGGGAAGACCCGGATGTTGCTCGTACATCTGCCTATTTGTGGGTCATACCACTTGTTTCAACACCCTATAGGGGAGCGCAAGCAACTTGTTGTCAAATCATCAGTTTTATTTAATAACAGTAATGAAACCTATGGTATGCGTTTTGCAACTAGCTTAGAGGTTTTAAAACAGGTAATAGTGTAGATATCAGATAGAATGTGACGTTCAGCGTCATCGCCGTGGATGCATCCCCGTGTGCAGTGTCTAGTGGTTTATCCCTAAAATCACAGATGATTCCGCGGCAGTGCGAGACTGCGACTGAGCTGTCAGGGTTCCCCGCCTACCTGTAGGATCACCACCGTCCACGATGGCCCGCTGCCGCCGCTCTGCATAGGGTGAGTTTTCCGCTTACCTTTGTGAAATCACGGAAGGCATATCGAGCGATCGTTGTGGCGTAACACGTGCTTGATTTGTTGACAAATATGTCCCCGGGGCAAGGGTTGGGTCGGGGTCGGCAGGCTTCAAAACAATGGACTCTGCCCTGGGACTGGGATGCGTCGAATTGTAATCTAATCAACATGTGTTTTGTTTACCTCCGATTTTTATCCTGCACCTTCAGTTTTGTATGCAATGCAGATCGCTGTGTAGGTGGCTGGACGGTATATCTTTCACGGGCTTGGATTGAAGCCCTGTTACTAGTGTTAGGCGATGGCGTTGTCTTTTTTTGAAAGGAGCATCATCTCATTTAGCGGAATCTGTACGGACTGTCAACAGTAGAGGGTTCGAAGCCTGATCAGATAAAAGCCGCACATGCCCCGCTGATGACGAACAGTGATACGCCATGGCCCCATTGCACCCTGCGTGTCCATACCTTCGCTTCCCCCTCCTTTTTCTCCCCTAAAGACATTGTTCCCGAGTTTCAGATACCGTCTGGTGTCTTATCGCATGTTCACTTGCAGCTATCTAGTATTTGCGCCCGACGAAAATTGAATTGGATGGGGTAGAAATTCCATACGGCCCGCTAAAAACCCTACCGGCATAGGAAAGGATTTTCACCCAGCAGCGAAAGTATAATCGGAGTCCCACAAAAGGTATTTACATCCACTGCACGTATTTTTCACGTGATTGAGTGTAAAATGTGTGAAATTGAAGATGAAATGTACTGGAAATGGTTACACAGCTGCAGTCCTGGAAATTATTACTGCAAAATTGGAAATTATTATTGCAATTTGGTAATCATTGTTATTCTTCTCAGTCTATAAATGGTTGTAAATCTAAGGTTACATGATTGACTCTTGGTCAACATGTCTGACAGAATGTTTCAGTGTGTTAGCATAGATGAAACTATTGTGCAATGTTGTTCATATATATCAATTATAACCAGTTAGATCAGGAAATGAATTGTGATTGTGGTTGAATTGTTGGGTAAAATGATTATTATTATGGGCAAATGCTGGTTAACTCCAGTCTTCAGCAGGTAGTCTTTAGTGTGTTACTGTTAGCAGCTAATAATTTCAGCTTTGTGGATGTCACCTCCATGGGGATCTGTACCACATTCCTTGATGACGAAATACCCTGTGACCTACATGTACTCCCTCAGTCCTTGCAATTTGCAGATGAAAAATGATCAAATACATGATTTTACAGACTGAAGAAAACAATTCAAGGTCGAATGCTTTGTTATGAATGATTCAGCCCAATGACATCATGCTTATGCTGATGTCACAAGGCCATTGGCAACAAAAGATACCAGCAGCTGTCATGATCTGTATTTTATCTGTACTTCGCCATATAGGGAAGCTGTTGTATAGCCTATATGCCAAATTGTCAAGCAATCATTTTTTTTCTTGGACTTTAGCAGAATCTGATTTTTTCCCTGCATTTGAAGATCCAGGTGGAGTGAGAAATTCAATACAAAGCATTGTAGATGCCAGGCAAAATGTTTTTATAGAAAGTTTATTGCAAAATCATGCCCGAAGGCTAATTGCTTTTACAATCAAGTATACAATACAATAATGTAAGACAGACAACAACTGTCTGGGAAAACCTCTACTACTACGCTAGTTATTATGGGGTTATATAGACAATATGCATATTGGAGTTGACAATTCCTACACAAATAGTGCTACCAATTATGTATAGCATAGATTGTAATATACTCGTCATGCAATATTTAAATTCTGTTGATGCAGTGATACTTATAAGATATTAGTATGGGCTTAGAGCAACTATTGCATACTGTACTAATAAGTTATCTCCCATGTACAATTGTGGTGTCTTATTTAAGCAAGTGCCCTTGTTATGCGCCAGCTTTTTGCCTACCTCGAATATAAGGTTCTACATGTCCCCATAGCTTCCAGCAGTAATGCATCCCCACTGCCTGGCCTTGTGGATCAAATTCCATGGATCCTGGGAGGTTTTAAATGGGGGCCCGCATGCCCTTTCCCGTAGAGCGTAATCGGCCGTTTTAATTCTACGTAGAGCGTAGACGGACCGCTCTAATTCAACGTAGAGCGTAATCGGTGCACTTTGCGTAGAGCGTAATTCGCCGTTTTATTTCACGTAATGCGTTGTAGATACCCGGAATTTATCGTAAAGCGTTATGGGGGAGGCTTCTTGAATTCAGCGTAATACGTAGCCGGCTCTCAGAATTTAGCGTAGAGCATTGTCAGGACCCCCCCCATGCAGGCCCTCTTAAATTGGAGATGCAGGCCCCAGCTCAGAGTCCGACATGTTGTGATGAATCGTCAGTTTGGACCGGTGACGTAAAGCTGGTAACGGGCCCCTTGTATGAGGGTGCTTCAGGTGTTATCCTCAAGCATCAAACCTCTGCACGTCAAACAACCCAACACACTTAAAAAGAAGAGTTCGGGGTGACCTGGTGTGCTTGGTTAAATGCGCGAGCTGTATTGCACTATCACTATCCGCTACCAAAAACCATTATGCTTCATCTCAAGCATTACACTTCAAGATTGACTGAAGGAGAAGTCTACATTAATTGTCTTACACTGACGTCTGTGCAACATCTTATAGGCATTGTCAGTACCATCTGCAATTCTCTGGCAGATCTCTTTAATCATGGTATTTTTACCTAAAGGTTTTAGCAAAATATGTTTACGGTAAAGCCTACCGATCCAAAATTTCAGGTACCGGGTATTCTTTTCTGGAAATGAAATAAATCTGAAGACATTTCCATGCGGAAAATTAATGGTCATGACTGTTGCCTTCCCGATTAGTTCTGATCTGGCCCAGAAACTGCAGACATTTCCAACTTGTCACTGAGCGACAGATTATGTAGGGCATCCAGTGGGTGGAAAGATTCACACCTCCTTAATATTCTAAGGAGATGTTCAAGTCATAATTTAGGAGAAGGAAAGTGTGCCGCCATGCCCTGTCCTTGCAGATGTGATTCATTGTTATGTAATGTTAGCAAAACATTTTGTTCTCTGGCTTTGTGAGCTGAGACATGGTGATGTCATTTAGCCTTAGTGTATATACAAGGCTATAATAGAATTGTTTTGATGTCTTGACCAGACAAAATTTGTTTTCTTTGCGTCAGCCAGAAGAGAGAATGCTTATTAATAAATAACATTCAGGATAAGAAATAACGTATGAAGAAGTAGAACTTAAGTGGCCAATTACGCATCACGAAGAATTTCCCGACAATGCTTAATGTTATATTAATGTTGAATTAAAGTGGCCGGCTATGATTAGTGGTGAATTAAAATGACTCGCTGCGCCTCACAGAAAAAGGCATGCAGGCAGTATATGTAGCTTCCAACTTGTACGCTATATGTTCCGTACCTTCTCTCGACATGTAGGAAGTCCTTAACCTTATCGGTTGTGGTTACATTATCTGCAGGTTTACTTAAAAAAGTATTAAAGGTTTGTCAAAGTCCAATTGGCCTTCACACAGATCACAAAGTAATACTTATAGAAGAAGGAAGAGAACGCCTCCCTGAGGTACACCAGTGCCGTCACCAGCAGGCTATTAGGCATCCGGCCGTGGTCATCCGTTCTTCGGTAGATATATGTATACAAATAATTGCCTATAGGTTGCATCAGGCACCCATGTCGGCAAAGTCAGTCTGCATTAGTTGCCTGTAGTCTATCATGTCAGAAGCATGAATGTTTGACTTTTGGTTGTCCAGGGCTTCATGCCAGGCCTGCAGGATGTGTGAACCTCCCTGTCTGTAAAGCCGTGCTGGTGGGACATTATCACTCACCCTTCATATCCTGCAGGGAAGCATCAGGTAGTACAACAACGTACCAGGGAGATTTGTCTGTACTCAGTTGGATTGAAAGGATTGATTGCTGCCAACAAGTTCATCTCTCTGTTTGTGTAAGAAAAGGCCATGGAGAGTGGAAATGTTAAAAGCAAATACACAACACAATGTGCCCCTTATGAATATAAAAAATGCAGTAGAATGCAGGATTCTACAAGGATCAATCCTTGAAGTCTTTCCTCTCACGTGGGAAACAAGCTATCACTTCAGATAATTATAGCGATGCTTGGCAAAGAGCTGTTTAACAAATTGTCAGTCAGGCCACTCTCACAGTTGGAGGACTGCCAGATTAGGGGAATGACACCTTAAGGTAGTATCTAACTGAACAGTCCATGGTTCCAGGATCAGTGTCAGCAATTCTCAACATTGGCTTCATTCCCAGCTAAAACCATTGACTGAGCTGAAACGCTGTAGTGAGCTTAGAAGAAATCATCTGCGTCATTCTTGTTTCACTGCCAATGGCACCTGGTTTTTGTGCATGTTTTATTTCCTAGGAGATGACAGTCCCCAGTTAAAATTGTGCAGCTTTTCTCAGAGAAAAGAACATTCTCTGTACCTTCACAATGAGCTCTTTAACAATTCATAGTTTGTCCAAAGGAGTGAAGTATTGCTTTTGCCTTGTCTGTCTGTGTGCATTTTGGTAAATGTAATGTTGCCATACACCCTAGTGCTCTAAGTCTTGTCTGTGGGACTAAAAGGGTTTCAAAGCAGTAAGGCCAAAGGGTGAAGTCTGCCGTCTCTGATTTTAGTGTTTTAGCAAGCAATTGGTTTCTTCAGTTGGGTGCATGATTTTTTTGGGGGGCCAAGATGGACCTGAGAAGGGTTCACACCTTGACCCTATAGGTCAGGATCACTAAACAGCGTTCATGAATAAGCCTCCAGTCTGCTGGGCGTGTGGTGTCCGCGGTCTGTGAGTGATGAAGTGTGAGGAGTCCGCTGGCGGCGACGCCCTGCTGACCACAGGATGGTCGACTGGTGATTCAACATAAAACATGACGTGCAAACAGCAGTATGAGGAGAGATGTAGAGATGGGGTTTCAAGCTCTTATCATAAATGATGGGGCCCTGGTACTCCCTTTGTTGAACGAGAGAGTGACACAATGGATATGCAGTTAATGCAAATTTCAGTCGATGATTTGCCTACTTTTCGTTGATTTACTGTTCAATGATACATGTAAATCATTTTTAACCTAGACTTGCTTTTGGTGTTTGCACTTTAAAAAAATATTTTTGATAAATATGTTCACACATTGACTTGATAAAATACATGTAGGTCATAAAAATGCACATTGAATTTTTATCTTTTGCAGGTTTCTAAAGTCCTTCCACAGATGTCTCCTAGTTCAATCATTCTGAAAGTTGAAAATCATATACTGTAATTCCATTTAATATTGCGGTTGGAAATTATAGCGGTGGAAGGAAAATGGACTAGCTCACAGCACTTAATTTTAGCGGTGTGGACAGGGCAGATGATCAAAAGTGTTCAAATACAATGTAGTTACGGTAATGAAATTTTAGTGGGAAAGAAGTGACAGCTAAAACAGCTATAATTAAGTGACCGTTAACAAATCAAGAATTACAGTACTTAGGCCACACCAATTTAATTTGTTGGTTCTCAGATTTACCTCTTCCTTTTTTTCTGATTTGCAAAAAAAAAACGATTCTGGTTCAGAATCTACTCACAATGCTCATATTTTGCCCCCAAGAAAGTCGGACTCCTTATCTTCCTAGTTGTTACAGTTTTTCCATCTATCAAATTGAATGCAGTGGTTTGATTATAACTATAAGTTCAAAATTCATAATGTTTAAATTTCAACCCCACTTTTTATGTTGACTTCGAATTCATGGCTCCTATAGTAGCATTTATATTTGGGGCTATAATAGATTGCCCAGGCCTGTTTTTATTTTTTAAATTTTTTCGCCCTGTCACTTCAGATTTTTTCTGAAAAAATGGGAGAACCAAAAATTAAATTGGTGTGGCCGTAGGCAGTTATTTTGAGCCATGAGTTATACATGTACCTGTTATATATTCTTTGTATTTGGGTCATGCATTGCTCAGAGGTGTACTCAGTAATCCTTGGGAGCTATTTTGTATGTGCTTTTGTAACCTGCCCTAATTCTGAAGAATAAAATTGCCAGGTAATACGGTGGATTGAGTGCAGAGCCCAGGATGCATATTTTATAAATTCATTACTAAAAGGCATAAGGGACAATGGGTAATTCGCCATAAGAAAATGGTAGGAAAACGTCAAACAAATTGAGGATACATGTTTCACAATTGGATATCTTGGGAGGAATCTCAAAGACTTTCAAGACCATATTTTGCAAATACCCAGTTCCCTTAATCAATTAGTAGTCTGTAAACTATGTGTAGTATTGTGTCAACTGTAAAACGTATGCAGACAAATGCAGTACAAGTGAAGGCAGTATGTTGTGATGAATGTTATGTGAGTTGCAAGCTCATTTGCGTAATCTAACATGCATTAGATACATTCCTTGGGTTAATAATAGATAGAAAGTTTTTGTCGTGTATGATCTTTGTTTAAGATGGAGGCAACAATGTGAGGAAGACATACCAATGTACAAACTGCATAAAACTGTAAAAGCCTATTAACATATTCATGGCGACGAATACAATATATCCCCTTTTATACCTTGCCTGTTTATGGCATGTATGTTTATGAACATGCATGTAATGACATTATCTTATATGGTTATCCATCGTAATGGTAAGGCAATTTCAATTTGTGATATGTCATTTCATCTGGATCATAAAATGTATATTGTTGCCTTATGAGCATAATTTGTTCATTGATGAGAAAACAGGAAGTCCTGATTATCTAACTTCAAATGGATGATTTCTAATTACCTTTGATCTTATAAAATTTGATATCAAATGTTTTGACATATGAGTGTTACACATTTATATCTCTCAGGGGATTTTTGGTGCAGTTTTGTTCAAGGAAAAATAGTAACACAGCAGATACATAAAAACCTGTACTGAAAGCATATACAGTATATATGATCTGGGTAGAGATTCTTCCGACAGTGAATGGAGTCTCTGTCGACAGAGATCATTTTCAGGATATGATGAATGTATTGTCTCCCATAAATTTTATAGATTTCATAAATCCTGAGTTTCAAGTAAATCTGTTGCTCTGTTGATCTAAAGCGACAATCGAAGTTGAAAAGTAGACTAACAGTCTCTTAAGCAAATATGCACATGTGCCAAAAAAATTATCAGACTCCGATTAGGATCTCTATCATGACCTTTGCTGACAGATCAGCGATTCTACCAGATTGCAATCTCTACCCCGACATAAACATAGTCGGAGCCTAATTCCCAGAGCCAGCAGTGCAGGTGGCTAATGCTGCCGGGTTTGCTGATGTAGGAATTGATCCCACTTTCGCAGGTGAGGCTATGTGTGATGGAGATACTGTAGAAATATTGATTCACCCATGGCCCTCTTATCTCGCAATAACAATTTAGAATAAGGAGGCCTTGAAAAACAGATAAGCTAATGTGAAATCAACACCGTCGCTGTAATACTTCATCTGGAGGGTGAAGGTCTGTACCCTTTTACAGTATCAATCTGTCAATCAGGGAAGTTCAATATGATATTTTTGCCTAGAAATATTGTGTATCAATTCTGGAGCTTAATGATTCAGGTAGAATATTCTCATTTTTCAATCTTGTTTAATGTGATTATCATCTGCTAAATCTAATCCTATTTCATGAACTATCTTGTTTCAGGTACATGACTCATAAATTCTGAAGGCAGTATGATGTTATCAGCATATGGTCTTCTGCATAGGCATACCAGTCTGAAATGTATTATGTATGACAGGTTGTGCCGTGCATATCTATAGGATTTGTCATGCATTGTGCCATACATATGACGCAAATATTCTGGATTATGGACGTCATTGATACCAAACAATGTAGGCACAACCTGCTTTCAAATCACCAAGGTGCGAACTCAAACTGAAAGAGGAACGTTGCGTTTTTTCAAAACATTTTACTTAGTACGTCACTTCAGATTGTTGATGATAAGTGTCACAGTGAAAAAGGTATTATCGTTCCTCTCCTGTCTTCTGTTGCCAGCATGCTACATCTCAAATCCATCAAGCCGTGCTTCAGTGCCTCACTACAAAGGGGACTCCTTTCCGACTGTCACCATATGTTAGTGTGTAACTCTTTCGGTTTGGAAATTCAATTATTTCTTGAATGGGGATAAAGGCAATGCAAACGGCATGTCCACCATATTGTGAATGCCTCTTGTTGGTTGTAAGTGTATGTTTCTGGCAGTCGGAAGGCGTAGGTCCAATTTCATGCCATCTGGGCTACTCTTAATCTGGTCTTCCTTTCATCCTTTATCCCTTTTAAATGATGAATTAGAGAGGCTGTTGCCAATGAATACTACAGCAGGGAGATGAAGGGAGACACCTGTAGAGATACGAGACAAGGCGGAAACAGAGGAGCATGAAATATTCATAGTATTCATACTGCATCACATTGTTTCATTATACGGGATATTATGAGCAATTTAGAACACAAGAGGATATAGATTTGTTTACAAGAAAGGAATAATTAAGAAAGTGACGGAGCAGACATCTTAAACCTGCCTCGCACCGGGACTACTATTTTTGGCACCAAACGTTATCTCTAAGGTTATGCAGGGTTATGCAGGAGGGAGAATTTGTTCATTAACTGTGCTCAATATCGGACTGTTCGTTGGCAATCTTGAGAAAGTTTATTTGGTGCCAGCGCCCCCCCGCCTTCCAATATTTGGACCAACAGAATCACTGGACTGTGTTATTTCTTCTTGGCAATGAAGTTGTTGCCAGCATATGGGGTCGTTAGAAAAGACTCTTCATTTGTTTTGGACGTCTTTTTATGAGGTTCCATTTTGCCCACAAACTTGTACCATGTCAGTCTGATCCACACAGTGATCTCAGTTGATGAAACTTTTTTTTTGCCACCTGTTATGACAGGCAGGTAAGGTTTTGAATCTAGTAGCCTTGTCCTACCGACATTTCTGCCTGACACACCACAGATGTCCGTACGTTTTATACCACAAAAAATAGGTTCCCTTCAAAATACTTAAAATGGCAGTTGAAGATGACTGTCTTGAATTCATTAATAATTAAGATGCAATGTATTTTTGTACCAACTTTGTTGGCCAAGAAATGATAGACTGACATCATCTGCTTGAAATATTTCAGAAGAAGAACTACGCAGTAGAGAGGAAAATACAGGGCAGAAAACAGGGTGTCTTCTCCCCCATGGGGAAAAGTATAATTAAGGCATTCCTGTAGTGCCAGAAACACTCTATCAATGCCTCTTTCCATTTCCCTCCACGCCCAGCTTTGCCCTTTATCGATCGTAGGTTCTTTCACCTCATTTTCATTGTCTCGGAGCCTTAGCCAGCTCCCCTTTTCTTGGCTTGGCCCCTTATTGTTACCCCTCATGCATGCCCTTGCTTTATTTTCCTCCTGTGCTTGGATTCCTATCTGAACTCAGGCACTTCGGATGATATGAAAGTGATATCAGGAGAAACATATTGCTCCGTGAAATGAAATTGGTGTAGAATCATCGATCTTAAATTTCCTTCCACACAGTGATGTCATGTCCTGCCCAAATAAAATGATGGCGCATGATAAAAACCACCGCTGTAAAACCGTTCAGGTTGTGGTTTCAGATACACAGGTTGGATGACACCGGCAACAATTGATGATTCTGTCAACAGAGAATGATGCGAACAGTACCCTCCATATTGCCCGACAGGCTTCCCTTTTATTTATGGGGCCAATAGTGACAAAAAGGAAAAATCTAACACTGCTGGGCCTTTAATTATGTTTTAAAAGCTTTCGAGGCATAAGTTTTAAGTCACCAAGGAATTTGACAAGATAGGTGGGGATGTCATACATGATTTACCCTGGTTGTCCTTGCTGTTTTAGGTAATTGGGAGGAATCCAAGCGAAGTCTGCGGAGATATGTGACAAATGAGATAGATGTTCTACATTACCTGGTGTCATTTTGTGCCACAGTTTATGATCCATTTGGTCCCTTATTCCCCTGCTCATTCGATACTCTCATGTTGAGTGTCAGTTTGCAATGAGGCTGCCATGTTGTTGGGTATGTGATGAATTAAGAACACTTATATATTGATATGAGGTTGTTTAAGTTTTAAGTCCCTTTGATAAGCTTGGCGACAAGATGAGGGTCATGGACGAATACGTGCGTATTGTTGTTAAGAATAACTCGTGAATGTCAAGTTGATTGTCAAAATGTCAAGTTGATTTCTCTGTAGGATTATTACCTGCAGGTATTGTGGGAATATGTGACATTTCAGATGTCATACTGTGAATCATTACTTCCTGTGGCAATTATATTGTTCGTAAGTGAAAAAAAAACATTGCAATATCTTCAGCACATTTACCTTTAACAGATTATTACTATTTTCAGTGGGTTTGCCTGTTTGGTGGTTGTGTTTCTAGTTACAGTAGAGTCACAGGAAGTGAGGGGAGAAATGGTGTAACCACAGACTGATATGAAGGTCGAATAGGAGGTCAAAATGGCCTCCCCGCAGGTAGGGAGGAAGTGATGGTGGAATGTGCACAGAATCACTTGCTGAGAAGTAGATTCAAGGAGTGTTCTTAACATAATTACAGCCATAATGATATTCTGATAATCAGGATTATAGGACAGTGAGTATAATTATTGCCAGTCCTTTCACCAAGGCAAGATTGATATAGTGGCAGCTTTGGCCACTAATTCCTTGGAATCTTTAATTTTGGACTAAACCATCTTTGTTGTGGTGGGGAGAAAGCAGGTGAGAAGAATGACCACCTTATACATCTGTTGGTAATGTTACCTTGTTGAACAATTCAAGAATGATTACCAGGTAGCATGGTAAAGAAAAAAGTTTGGATAAATTGTTTTTAAAAGAGGGAAAAGTTGTTGGAAGGCATTCAGCACCAAGGACAGACATACAACCGACCATCCCTACAATTGTCCCAATCAGTCCATGTAATCTTTAGCTGTAGCTTTGATGTCGACTTAACTACCTGTGCTGCCACTGAGCAGCTAATTGGATGGAAGCGGGCTCTAGGAAATTGCTCATTCCTGGGGCATTTCACCAGGGCGAGTCACCTCCCTCCGTTAGACGTATGTATCCTCAGCGCATTCTAAAGGAGAATCATTGCATCAGCCCGATAGCTGGCGTAGTGTGTCTCCGGGTTTTATCTCTGCGTGCTTTCCTGACCTGGAAGAGGCGGGTTTGATGGATGCAGGGCAAGGAAGCCAGGTAAGATAGAAATCCAGGCACAGGGAAAGGTTGCGATAGAGTAATATCCATTTCCATGCAGGTGTTTTGGCTGAAGAGGGTGATAGGCTAGTGCTGATATGCTAACCACACAATGTAGTATATTATGTGGTTGGTGATGACTTCAAAAATCTAACAATTCTCCGAATCCTCATTCTGAATTTAGGAATATCTTAATTTAATCCGACTTTGACTGTTCCAATAATTTTTGGACAGACCCTCAGATTACGGGTTTAGGTCTAATCTCGGCCTGTCTAGGCTCCCCTTGTTTTAGGGGGAAAGGGAGTCAGCAATATTGAAAAACCTTACAGAGCCCTTCAAGACGGTCTTCTGACGCAATGTTGTCAAGCTGACAAGGAAACAATTTAGGCTGGACAAATGCCCTCAGAAAGGGCTGTTGAGCTGAAGGAAGAAGTAAATTTCATCGGAAAGCCACACCAATTTAATTGGTTTGTTCTTGGATGTAAAAACTAAATTGAAAGAATAACATAAAAGCAGAGCCTGAAAGGCAGATTTATGGCTTGGTGCATACAGTTTTAGGGGATACTGAAGTTGGAGGTTTCTTCTCAGCTTTATGTTTTCAATTTCATCTTAGCCTCTTTGTAAATTTTTACTTCAAAATGTCCAATAACCAAGGAAGTACAGTACTATGGCTTGATGGGTGATAGCTAATTTCCTTATTGCTATTCAATAAGTAGATAATCCATATTTTACCCTAGATGACCTATCCCATCTACCCATTGTTGTTTTTTCACATTGTTGGACAGTTTAGAGTAGCATGAGAAACATAGTAAGAAATCCTTGATAACCATGACAGTGTCATTTTATTTGCTTGGTGCCATATATGGTAATAATACTGTGGGTCAGATTTGAGTTAAGCTCTTTTATGGCACAGGTGAAATATTTTGTATCATATACAACATGTACATGTATGTTACTATTACAAAAAGGGGTGGATAAAATGTTTGAATTAGCAACTCTGGTGAAGCCAAATTCATTGGTAGAACAATGTTGAAATCCAGTTTGTCGAGATAATACAAATTACATTGTTGGAAGGCATTCAGCACCAAGGACAGATACAACAGACCATCCCTAGTAATAGTTAAGACCACTTTCTAAATGTGGTGCAGCTCTTTCTTACATCATTGATGACTCTGGAGGCTTGTCAACTCTCCACAGGATGCCTCCTGGCATAGCCCTCAACTCTGCCTGAATTATTAATGAACACAATAATATAATTCTGCCTGAAATCCCTCTCTATATAACGACGTACAACCAGAAACTAATTGCCTGTTGGGTATTTGTACGTGTTTGTGTAAGTATTTAGTCGTCTTTGACTGGTATGTTGTGGTCTATGAAACAGTTAAGTCTAAATAAATTCACTCGAAAAGAATGCTTGGTATGTTTGTAAAAAAAAAGACGAATACAGAAAATATAGTTGTCATTGAAAGACAAAAATTTGGCCAAGATTTTGATAAAACATGAACTGTCTATAGGAAGACTTTTACCACCTTTACCAGCAACAGTTGAAGCTCATTTGCATGGACTGCAGACTGCTGCTTGTCTCTTCTTCATCTTTAAAGAAGCCCTTAAGGAACTACTTCACTCTGCAGTAACTGAAAGGAAAATCAGTTTTCATTTAAGCTGTATTTTCTCATTCTCAACCAGCCCCAGGCAGTCAAAATCAACTGTAGTCAACGGCAGCGTTCCTAATATTAGAAATCAATCTCACAAGACGCATCAAATAAGATTATGTAGGGGTCCAATCCAGGAAGACGTGATGATTTACGATACAGTTATGAGTTTGAATTTGACCTTGGATGCTGGTGGAATATTTTAGGCAGGGCTGTTATTCCGACAGCGTACAAAAGTGAAGATGGTAGCCATTAGAGATAGACGTAATGTGCTAATCTCTTGTAATAGTTGCAAATAACAGTTAATGTCATGACAGATGTATATCATCTTTGTTGTTTTGATGTCTGGTAATGCATGAAATGCATTGTAGAATAGTGTGCTCCGCCATTTTAAAAAGACAGGTTCACATAATAAGGCTCTGCCATAGACGTTTAGGGTTTTGGACATAACGGAGTTTGCATTCTTAGTACTCATGAATTTGGATTTTTTGGTAAAAAACGTAAATGTTGAAATGTTTGCAGCTGTTTTATTTTTGTGATTTTTACAGTGCCCTATTACCATGAAGATGTATTCAAATATGTTACCACGAATTTACTGTACTACAAAATTGTTTCAACCACGAAATAAAGTCCCAGTGAATTTACAATAGTTCAAAACAAGATAAAAACATACCACATATTTGTATGTATTATGTAATATGTGGCACCACCCATGCCTTCCATAGGAGTTGTTATCAATTACTGTGCGTTAGGCTGTGGAATGCTGTGGAAAGGCGCAGATGGTGAAGTGCTGTGAGGTCACTGCCGTGCTGGCAGCCATTATTTCACTCACATGGATAGACCCGTTAAGGACATGGAATAGTCAATTATTATCACGTCCATGATGCTAACTGCAATCTAACAGTTTAACAGGAAGATTCTGTGTGGGTCATGGAGAGGCAAATGTGATTGGCAGCACCGGGATTTCACGCGACGATAATGTTTCTATTCCGAGCCGCTGTCGCTTTGCTTTTGTACCCAATCACAATGTAGACGTCAAATTGCCACAATATCGTACTGCCCTTTACGCATATATACGTTGTGGATTTAGAATTCTGTAGTTTTTGTACCTATGGCATTTACGGAAGATATCAGTTTGGGTAACGCATTAGGTGGCATATGTAGAGAATACTGAACGATGTTATTTTCATCCCATTGATCGGGAGCGGCACTGAACACTGTACAGGAAATGAACTCCCCAGCACTGACGTAATTTCTTGGATCCATAAAAGCTGTGGGTGTTATACAGATGTGGCTTAGATCGAAAAGCCTTTGATGTCTTAACCGCGTGAAGTCGCATCTTAGCGGTAATATAATTGTACATCATCAAAGGCGTTTATTAGATAGAGTGATTTGGAGGAACTGGAATAACAAAAACCAAGGGAGTACAATTTTAGGTAACGTGTTGAAAGCAGAGGCCTTATGTACCTGCACCTTTTCCTGAAATTTTCCATGTCATTTATATGAAAATCATGATATATCCCTACTTAACATATTGCAATATAGTCTGGGCAAGTACGTACACTACTTCAATCCGACCGCTGCATCAGCTCCAGAAGCGCTTCGTTAGAATTGCATCTAACGTCCCATTTTTTGCTAACTCTGCGGTTCTATTTTACGACTTAAAAATTTTAACAGTGTAT
This sequence comes from Branchiostoma floridae x Branchiostoma japonicum, assembly GCA_013266295.2. Lineage (NCBI taxonomy): Eukaryota > Metazoa > Chordata > Leptocardii > Amphioxiformes > Branchiostomatidae > Branchiostoma > Branchiostoma floridae x Branchiostoma japonicum. Next base: position 13,747,209 of record CM023827.1, read on the forward strand.
GACATAAATAAACTTCAAACAGCAATTTTTGTCCACAAAGTTTTACACAAAAGTTCACAATTACCAGTTCAACTCAAGGACATATTTCAATACAACTCAGATATCCACAGTTACAGTACCAGAAAGAAAAATGATTTAAGGCCAATCCTGACAAAATCAAATATGAAACAGTTCACGATAATGTTTAGAGGCCCCTCAATTTGGAACAGTTTAAGTCATTCACAGCAGAATTGTCAATCCCTTCCAACTTTCAAAAGATATCTAAAAATTGACCTGATAGAAAAGCCATCTACCACTTCCTGATTTGATTTTGTTTTCCTTGTTTTCTTATGCTATGATATTTTCTTTGTGTTAATATTGGTTTCTTATGTTTAATAACTTATGATTTGACTAATGGAAATCTTTTTGTCCAATATGATATGTTTTTGATTGTCTTACTTTATTGTTTAGATATTTAGTTCGCCGTGTTAACTTTATATTATTTGTACCTATTTTGAGTTAATTTTTTTCTTTGTTTGCTTGATCCTTAAAACATTGCAAGTTAAATGAAAATGTAATAAATGTATGTAAAAAGAGAACGTAAAATTAATAGGATTTGGGAGAGCCCACTAGACAAACCTTTAGGTTTCTTGGGCTCTCCAGCATATATTTCTTTGTAATATAATTTCATTTTATACTGTTACTTTTTTATGTGCAAAATGACAATAAACAATAAACAATAAACAATATAATGAGATACCATTTCAATTGAATTTGCAACTGTGATGATCTGCATATGTATCTGTAGACCAGTTCTTGTGAGAATTATATCCGAAGACTGAATTCCAAACAAGACTTCATATTCACACAATAGGTACCCCGCAGGGGGTAACAAACTTCAACAGATGTTGGAACAGATTGTCGCATGTAATTTGCATATCAATGAGTTAAAACTTGCTTTTTGGCAAAAGATGGCAGTCAGTTGAGTCAGAGGTTTTACTCCAATCAGGGTCTCTACATGTCAGACAGCCATGCACATGTCTTCCAGTGTGTGCGTGGGAGGCTAAAGCCTGGCAAATACCTGCATACCTCCAGGCATCTACTACACGCATCTGTTAGAATTTCAAAAAAGAAGGGAAATGATGGAAAGCTGAATTCTATTTGTATCAATATATCAGAGATACCTGTAGTAGAACTGTTTCTGAATTTTTCAGTAAATGGCCTCAGCATTAACATTATATTAATTTGAGAAAACTGGGTTTAGAAAGTGCACAGGTTATTACACAGGAGGCCTAAGGATGGACTATGTAAGACTAGAGCCTCTTGAGGATTGTGATTTGTTGCCTCTGATGTGTAGTAGAAAGCCAATAAAACAATTTATCTAGACTAAAAGCCACCTCAGGTGTCATTATTTATTTGGTAGTTTGGATTCAACACAGTTGCTAGCTGGGGGCACAGTCTGGTGAAGTCCAATACTCTGCCTCTTGCATGGAAGAGTTATTCTTTTATTCGTCTTGTGTCACACTATGGATCATTCAAACCAGACAGTATGTTTCATCCCCATCCATATATGTATTGCTGTAAATATTTGAGTAGACCATGATTGTGCTGGGCTTGAAATACTGGGTGCTTGACAGTGCACTTTTTTTAACTGTGCACCTTATGAATTAACTTTTGACTGAGGCTGCACACACTCATGTTCACTTAGATATTTGTGAAGGATTATGTGCATAAAGGTATTATTGTACAGTGTTGCACATTCTTGATATTTCAGTGTCAGAAAAATAATAAAACCTATGTTGTATTACTTGTTCAAAAGTTAGCTATAGAATTTCAGATTCTAGCTCTGAAGAGAGTCAGTAAGGTTTGTAATAAAATATGTTTTGATGGCATGCTACTTAGTCTTGTGTTCTCTACCCAAAATTTTTTCTGTGCACCAGAATTTTCAGTGTACCAGTGCACCTACTCCCCAAAATGAATGATCGGAAACATTATATTATGTTGAATGAAATTGTCCCAATAAATTATGCCAGATTTCATAGTCCATAAATGGTGACAATTTTCTATACCTAAAATTGTTATTAATGATTAGTACTGCAACATCAGTGCTTACATGTGTATGTATGAGAAATAATTTCGTATAATTTCATTATTATCTCATTAGGGCCGGACAGTAGGCATACTGTTAGTTGCTGTAATCACATTTTTGTGATGTGCAGAATTAGTCATTGTCAATTATTGAGTTTGCCTCTCTATGAACCATTGCATTCTGGTCTCACCATGCATGTTGAGAACTATTGCAATGTATTCTTTTGTTGGTTTGGTTATCAGCCTACAAAATGTTAGCTTATTGAATTGTAGCTTGTTGATGTGAGTAAATGTTGCCCTATACAATCATATATGTCACTGTGTATTTAGTTTTACCTATCTTTATCCTACTCCATACAACAACTAATATGGAGTCCAACTAAGCTAAAATTTCAACTGTACTCAGTGCATTAAAGGATGGTTTAATTTCAGCAAGCATTGATGTCAATATATTGATCTCACAAGACCGAGGTCAATGTGGAGTCTGGAGCAATTTATATTCGTCTGGATGATAGACATTAGAAATGAATACCACCAATGAAAGTCTATTTTCCCCTCAAAAGCATTTACTGTATGGGAGTCACAAATAACTCCTGTAAAATTGCTATAGATCTCTCTGTATGCTCGGTTAATACATGATGCATGTCGTGTGTGTTTGGAATAAGGAATGGTAACCAGGACACAGGTAGAAGTCATTCTAAACCTGATTACTCCACGGTATGTGAACCTGATGAATGTGTCCTTTCAGAAGTTCCAGCATAGCCTGGTGGTTTTGATGTAAGGCTGTCCTTTGACATATTGATCGCTTTACTCCATCTCAAAAGGAAGACATGAGGTCGGCAGCAACTTGACCTTCCCAACCTCCCGGTGCAGTTGAAATATGCATTTCATGGCCAGCATGCAACGAGTAAATTACCACGCTGGAAAGGGCAGCTGAAACAAAGCATCCCCATTGTGTCACATATGATTATATTGTCTCTTTTTCTTGGATATGCTGATCTGATTAGACTGTGGTCCCTGGCTTATTGCCAGATGGTGTTTCTCTGGAATGTTCATTTGTCAGGCGATAGCGAGGTGTTCTTAATGTAATGTATTTCCATATTCTTGTGTGATTGTGGACCATCGTGTTGTTCCTACAGGGGCCACAGGCCGCTGATGGGAGCCTGACAGCCATCCCGGCTCCAGCTTAGAGGAGGATAAAATGGCTGATGACGTTCCGGCGGGCTTGGGGAAAGCGGATGGATGACCAGTCACAGCCTTGTAGATACAGCGCTGACGTGAAGTGAGGTTGGTTCTGGCCATGATGGATGCCAAATGGGTTTCCGTGGAGACCGGGGAGGCTGGGAGAGGGGAGGACGACATGTCGAAGGAGAAGAAGGAGAAGGTTTTGCAGGACATCAATACGAGACTCCCGGCAGGCTGGCAGGCGCAAATCAACAGCCTGGACCGCATCTATTACATCAAGTGAGTTATTTACCTACTTATCAATCATTCTGTGATACACTGGTTGTTCAAGCATAGTCATGTTCATACCATAATTCTTATCTATGTGACACATATATATAAGACTTGGCAGACTACGGCTATATAATGGTATCTAGATCAGATTCTGTTTCCCTGATTGGTTTATGTTTTCCAAATTTCCAAAACCAATACATCATTACCTTGTTGTATCTGTTGACTACAGCTTACTAGCTATGGATAGTAATTTTTGTTCATTGTTACATCAATATTAGATCTGTGATATTTTACATTTATCATCTGATAAATCTGCTGTGATGTGGTAGTATCAATTGAAAATTCTAGAATTCTGCTAAGTATTCTCATAACCTGTATGGATGTGAATGACTTATATTATGTTTCTATTTAATCTGATATATAATGAATACATTTTTTTTGTCATTTATCAAAAAGTTACAAATTTTATATTTTACTGTTTTAGCTTTTCTAGGGTAAGAGGAAATAACAAATTTACTTATTTTACAAGTTCAAGTATCTTGAAAAAACATTACAGCCTCTGTACTGTTAGACAGTTTATTTGGTTCATACCTCGGAGAGAAATATCAAAGCTGCTGACCAAGTATTATATTTTTATGGTAGTTTTATTGGGCTTTGGTTCGTGTGCCTGCTACTATGTATGCATTCAAGAGTGGCCAAATTTGGTCCCTTGTGGGAGAAACCCTGTCTTATATAACTTAAATTGTGCATTCAGAAACGTGCAAGAGTTTTCATAATTCATAACTAAGGAGGGACAGGCTCAGTTAAAATTCAGAGAAATTTCTGGAGACATATAGGAAGGCGTGACAAGAAAGATAATGATTTGCCCGGATGTTATACCACGCAGTTCTCCCACAAGTCACTCACACTGGGGGCTTTGTAGCCGGGGAGACTTTTCATCTTTGAATGACTTTTGTGACCAACAATGCTTTAAAAATTGTTAACTTCCCTCTAAAATGATAGTTACAGTTACAGAAAAGAGCGCATAAAAGACTTAAACTTTGAAACTTCCTGTTGAAATTTCAGCAGCACCTTAAGCTCCCAGCTTTAAGTCGTGTGGTCGGGTTGAATTTACATGTGGTAAACCATAAAAAGGCTGTTAGAAGAGCTCTTTTCCCGGTGTGGGAGACATTTTGACTTGAGCTATTTTTATCCGGGGGGAAGTTTGGATAAGTCGGGATCATTAACCCAAGGAACCTTACTTAGCGCTACCCCCTGGGGATTACCCTGCTGAAGTTTGTGAGTGTGCGGCAAGACCTGAAACGTGTTCTAACTACATTAGGCCACAGCAAGTCAATTTTATGGATGACATCTGCATGTGCATTGATTTTTGCCTGATTTGAAAAAAAAAGAGAAAAATTTCGTTCCCTACCACCAGCGGTGGTTAATATGACAAGGAAATACCGAAATGGGAAAATGTCGTGGTAGCATTGAGAGCAGTTTTTGAAGCTAGTGTGATATGCTGGAGTGTAAGAAAATACATACTGGGCTACCACAAAGTATGTACTGGGCTACCACACTAATACTAGTGTCACATTCAGCACTTCTTAACTACAGGAATAAAGACTTGGTGGCTGTGATGCCATATTCCTTTGCTTCAGTTCTTGTTACATTGAAGTAAAATGTCTCTATTTTGGAAAATCAGGCATCTTGTTTTTAATTGCTCATCTTGTTTTTGCACTCTTGCATTAGATTTGAAATCTGTAGAGAATGTGGTCCATAAAGTTTACTTGCTATGGCCTTTGTAACACGTAGCAGGTGCTATATTAAAGCTACCATAAAACATTATGGGCTTCAAGACATGAAAGTGTGCTGAAAGAAAAGCCTTCCCACCATTAAATGTCCATAAAAAGGAAAAAAGGCAAGAGTAGCTGTTTACAAAGTTTAGGCCATAGCAAGTAAATTTTATGGATGACATCCTCCGGAGACTCCAAAATTAATGCGAGAGGGCGAAAAAAAAACAAGGCAGGCCAAAAAAAACAAGATTCCTTCATTTTTAGATTTTTAGATCGTAAACCTCGTTGAACAAGAATTTAGGCGGTAAAACATGATATCATACCCAACAGGTCTTCTGTCGCTGTATTCAACAGTATTACCTGTTCTTGCAGATGTGTCTTTATTAAATAGAACAAAAAAAGAGCTTGCTGTACCATCTTCAAGGTAGATACTACACTCACTGGGTATTCATTTGTAATGGAACACACTGGACTGTCATCACTTGCCATCAAACACGAGGAATTGCGCCTCAAGTTTGCTGGATCCCTGGTGGTCTCTGAGTTTAGAGACTGGCTACCAGGCAGAACACAGGGCTCAATCACTGACAGAGTGACTCATAAACCGAACTGTCTGGAAGCCATACTCTACCTACTAGTATATTGTGCCAACTGTTACAACACCGATTTGTCTCTAAAACAACTTTGAAAAAAGAAGTGACTAAATAAAATTTTCAATTATTGTACAAATGGTTTTGATTCAGTGGCAACATCACATATAAAATGAATAAAATGCAACATTGTATCAAAGTAAAAATAAAAGAATAAATCAGAAACCTTGTCTTGCAGATGTTCATGACATATTTGCCCTTTTTTGGCATGTTGACCACCGTCGCAGGGCAACAAAATTTCTTGTTTTTTTTTCTAAAATCAGGCGAAAATCAATGCGCGCGAGGATGTCATCCATAAAATTTACTTGCTGTGGCCTTAAAGTAAATAGTTTGCAATTTTCAGTTCACTGCTGTTCTCGTACTAATATTGGATTGTTGAAAACAGAATGTTTTTAATAAGTTCTGTATTCGGAAAAGTTGAATAATTTTTACATGAATTTTTAGATTTGTTGTCGTACATTTTTATCAGAAGTTCTAAAAACAAATTGTATCATGTTAAGTTATGGACTTCATATTGAAATGAAGGCTCCCATATTCTAATACGTTTGATAAAATCCATAGGTCTACCATGTTTTGTAAGTATAAAGTATAAGGCTATGCCTATTTTGTGTATAGAGGAAGGCACACCTGTAGCAAATATTGGAGATCCAATAACTTGGGACATGTACACAAATGCTGCTCTTGTGGCTCTGACACCTTAGAAGTGTTAAAAGAAGATAATCTAAGAGTACAAATTTTGTTTCTGGGTTTCCAGTCCAAGGCTCAAAAAAATGTCACCTGCACCTGCAACTTAGTGCAGGTGAAATTTAATCTAAGCAGTGTGTGAGACTACATGTAGGCTGACATAATGCCAGTTTGGCTCCAAAATTCCTTTTTTTTCTTTAAAAAATGTTGCTACCAGGAACATTTCATGAATGATTTTTAATGAATTGAAAGGCAAGGAGAATGAGTGGTATTTGTATTCATATTTATTGGCAATGTGGATATGAATGATATGTTCACCATTGCAGAAAAAAGTAGCCATCTGTTAGTTACGATTTTCGGCCTCAAACACTTCGCGCTACAAACACATAAAAACCTGTAATTTGTAGACTTAATAGACCCAAAGCTCAGCATGCTCTTATGAAGTACTTTGATCTTAAGTACAGCATACGTACTTACGGAGCTTGTTCAACATGGCCATTTGTATTAAAAGGTTGCTATTATGATCCTCAATCTTTGCAAGGAGGAAAACCGCTAATTATGCTGGAACTGCTGTTTACCAATGCATTGCATGCAGACACTTCTACAGTGGCAATACAACCATTATGTTGGACAAACGTTGGCATAAGTTATAGCAAATCTGAAAATACACACACTGTTATTCCCTTCTCTAGAACTAGTAAAACTACTCCTTTTTGGTATAATTTCTTTTGAAAAACTATTTAAAATATAGTCCTTCCCCATTCCTGTAGTATAACTTACAGACAATTTCATCAAATTCTGTCAATCTGTGATTTTACAAGACTGGCAAGAAATGTTGTACCCTCCATGTTAGTACACTATATTATAGCTTGTTTGATGGTTATATTTTGTTATGTAAGATCCATAACTTGACAAAACTCAAGATTTGAAAAAAGAAGTTTTGAGTTGCGCAGAGACTCAAATAACGATTTAGAAAGACAAGATTGATAAACACATGGAATATTGCTTCAGTCAGCTAAGTTGGTACACTTTATTTGACATTTTACACCTTCATTTGACACTATTTCTGTAATAATCAGTGCTCAAAACCCTCGGGGGAAATCAACCCTCGGATGCATGCAGAAGTGAATTATGTCCGTCCATCTACAGGAATTAATACGATCCGAGCTTATCCACCCCTGAGCTAATTCTGTAATTTTCACAGGCATAATCTCATTTCAAGTGTTGTTGCTACAAGTTTGTCACAAGTTTGTAGGAAATGGGATAAAGGCAGTGTTTTCTGAATGTTTGGTATGGCAGTCAGCGAGTACGACATTTGGGTGATGTCCTTTGTATAAAAAACCTTTTTTTTACCAAACAGCACTGTGATAATCCAGTGTTTTATCTTCAGAAGTCAAAGTCGCAACCTTCTGTGAAGTACAAAACGTTAATGTACCTTTCCCGGGCCCATTTATCGCCACACGAGTACTTCTGACAGTCATATTGCGATCACCAGGATGGATTTTACTTCCCTATCATACATAACAGGCTGGGGAGGGATTACAGAGACGCTCAGTTGGAAGCCAAGTCACGTACAAGCGTCTACTTTTAGCAGCACGCTGCGCCAGAGGAGATGCCACTTAGGGTACGATGAATAAAGTTGTAACTAATGGCTTGTGTGTGCCTTGTCTTGAATATATCGGTGGGGGTGTGTGCTCATGTGCACATAATGTGCCTTATTGGACTGGACTGCCACTTGCAGGGCAGGAGCATAACCCCGGACCCCTGGGTGTCACGGTTCTCCTGTTCCTTCACTCTGTCAATTACCCTGCACAAGTGATGTATGGATATCTGTATTACAAGGTTGGCATACAGTTTGTAACAATATGAAAGTTGATTGTGGTACAGATCACCCTATGTTGGCTCTAATATAAGTGCACACTCAAGTTGATATGAGTGACTGGGTGAATAAATGACAAAAATATTTAATGTCTTGCAGGACATCTTGCTCTGTCCTGTCAGGTATTGGTGCAAGTTGCAGCAGTATCTTTGGTTTTAAGTTTTAGGTCTCCAGTTGCAAAGTGTTATGGATTTTTTTTCACATGCTAAGGCCACACCAATTTAATTTGTTGGTTCTCGGATTCGCCTCTTCATTTTTTTCTGATTTGCAAAAAAAAAAAAAAAAAGATTCTGACTCTGAATCAGCTCAAAAATGCTCATATTTTGTCCCCAACAGTTGAAGAAAGTCCTTTTCTTCCTAGTTGTTACAGTTTGTCCATCTCTCAATGCAGAGGTTTGATTAAAAGTTCAAAATTCATTGTTTAAATTTTAACCCAGCCTTTTATGTTGACTTCATGGCTCCTATCGTAGCATTTGGGGCTATAATGGGATGCCCAGGCCTGTTTTTATTTTTTATTTTTTTCGCCCTATCGCTTCATATTTTTTCTGAAAAAATCCGAGAACCAACAAATTAAATTGGTGTGGCCTAATTATACTTTGCTAATTTTGTTGTGGCTTCTGATAGCCCGCCAATATCAGCAAATTACTTCAAACTTGTTCAAACTTGTTTACATTCTGGCAAATTTCATCACCTCAATGCTGTGGTCATGAGGGTATGGGGGTACGGCCAATGGCTGCATCAACACCATCACCAAATTGCAGTCAGGGGTCTTCGTAGACCGGAAAATCTTCAAGAAGTACATCAAATGCCCAGCCTCACCATGTACCAGTGTGGATCTGCTGAACATAGCCACCTGGAAACACGATGTGAAGACTACCCAACTGCTGCCCACCCATGTCAGGGACCCCCGCAGCAGGCTTATCAAATACAGGATACTACTTGAGAGAATCATTCTTTATTCGAAAATAAGAAAGTATAGTAACATAAAGCCCAGGTCACCTCGGTCATTGCTGGCCGAACGTGCAGGGAAACAAACAATCACAAACATGTACATGTACAGTAAAAAATACATAACACTCCACATAATATTGCACATTCCGTTTCACTTTACAATCGTTAAAAGAATTTGAAAGGCTTGAAAAAGTTGTCATCTTTTACGATTCCATTCATTTACATGTGTTTTTTACGCATTTAGTCTGAATGAGAGGGCAGTTCATCACTACTGCTAGAAGATTATACCACTATAATGACCATAATTGTATGCAGGCTTAGTACTGTTAATCTACCTATTGTACTAGCTTAGTCATAGACAAATTCTTCTCTGGTAACGTTACCACCCGTGACTCCACCCACAGAATTTTGACTGTTAGTTACTCCCTCCCTTCCATTCCAATTTGTAACACATTTATTTTGCTCCACCACTCACATAAATTTGATTAGAACTAACCACGCAGCCACAGAAATACAATTAGTCCTAGCTGCTGTTTCACATTAACGAAGCCTGTATAATTTGAATTCTTGTCTTTAGGAATGTTTTGCACGTTAACTTGGTTTTGTATTCAATTCCAAATGCATTTCCTATTTCTCATATTGGTGTTTTAGCTTGTTAAAGTTACCATATATGCAACAGATTAATATTCTGTTGTGGTGCAGATTGGTTTAAGCTGTGTCTATGTTTACATTAGTTGTTTTCTCATCAGTCAAACTATAACAGGTTAACTTTGCATGGCATATTTGGGCAACTTGGAATTTCACACATTGACAATTCATGACAACTTATACATGTAAGTTGTATACCCCTTCAAGTATCAAGCAAATTGTTCCTAATGTTATGGAAAATTGGAAGTTCAACAATTATTTGTAGAAAATGTATTTAAATCTACCACCAGTCTTATTGGCTTTAAGACTTACTAGGTTAAAAGCTCAAAACAAAACCTCTGTGAAAATGTTGCTCCCAGCAACATTTCTATCCCCAATTACTTGCCCTGTCCTTGGTGCTGAATTCGCTTTGTGCTTAGTCAAACACTGTTGTGCCCAGTGACTTGCCCTGTCCTTGGTTCTGAATGCACTGTTTGGATGTTGTGTATTGTAGCTGTTTTCTAGCAGCCCTATTGGTGCTTTTCAAACACATCTGTCCCCAGTTACTTGCCCTGTCCTTGGTGCTGAATTCTCTGTGTGGCTGTTGTATTTTGTAGCTGTTTTCTAACAGCCCTATTAGTACTTTTAGCTTCAGTCAAACACTCCTGTGCCCAGTTACTTGTCCTGTCCTTAGTGCTAAATTCACTGTTTGGATGTTGTGTATTGTAGCTGTTTTCTAGCAGCCCTATTGGTGCTTTTCAAACACTCTTGTGCCCAGTTACTTGCCCTGTCCTTGGTGCTAAATTCTCTGTTTGGATATTGTTTATTGTAGCTGTTTTCTAACAGCCCTATTGGTGCTTTTAGCTTAAGTCAAGCACTCCTGTGTCCAGTTACTGTCCTCGGTGCTGAAATGGTTGTTGTACATTTTAGCAGTTTTCCAACAGAGATTAATGGTGCTTTCACCTTAAATCAAACACCTCTATCCCCTGTGGCCTGTCCTGACAGATTTTGTCTTGTTTATTTACTATGGTGAGATCCTGTTGATTGCTAGTAGGAGTCTGATAGCTCTGGAGGGACCTGGCTCGATCAACCATACAGATGGTGACATGACTGAAGCTACTCAGAAAAACTGCTAAATGTTTCTCTTTTACCCTTCTTCTTCTTCTTCTTATATTACGATGCATTCAAAACAGGATTTTAATACTGTATAAACCCTTATGCCTTATTGGTGATTCTTGACCATTTGTTCTAACCTGTTAACTGGACATTCCCGGTGAACCCAGCTGCAGCCAGTGTGCTAATGATTTTTGATTTCTCTTGATTAGCTCATCTCTTTCAAACCACAGACCAGAAAGGAGGTTGTGGCCCCTTAGTGTAGCTCTGAAATTACTATCTATTGATCAGTTTCGGCTCATTTTTCTCAGTACTCCATCTTGGCATGGTTGTTGAGCCTAATCTGCCAGATCCTAATCTTTTTCCCTGTTTTATTTGTTGACAAAAACTGAGCTTGCTAGCATGGATCCTGGGTAGAATAGATGAGTTTATAAAAGCATTTGGAAAATGACAGTTATTATGTGAAGTGTGTAATAAGGAGAAACATACCATGAATAACTAATACGTTTCTTTTGGTCTCCAGGGACCTCCAGACTGATTTTGTTGAATGTGCAGCTAGAAATGTGATGAAAATGTTCATGAATATCTCAAATATGTGTTTGCAGATATAACACTATTTTGCTTAATAGTTTATACAAACATGTAAGGAACTATGTGAAGCACTTATAAGATTACAACAGCAAAATAAAATGCATTTTTCCTCCGCACCTTTAGAAACTAGTTGCAGAGCACATCGTGCAGAGACCTGGCTGACTAAAGATTGCCCCACCCTAGATTTCCCAGTTGATTGACAGGGGAGACGTTGGGTAGCATTTTGACACCTGCTGCACAGCACCATTAAGCTGCTGCTTCTCAACCTGACACCTGATTGGACAGATTTAGTCATTTCAGCAGCCAATAAGAACAATGATATGCAAACCCTTTGGGAGAAATAATTTCTTCTGCATGTATGTATGTGTGTGTGTGTGTGTGTGTGTGTGTGTGTGTGTGTGTGTGTGTGTGTGCGTGCGTTATAAGCCAAGGCAGCTGGATGACGTATGAATTTTAGAGAAACCAGCCAAATGCTCAGAGGGCTATCCATATTTTACTGTGGCATATACAAAACCTGCCCCAACTTGAGAAGTTAAGGATTGCCTGTGATAGCTGTATTTATCCTTCCTGTGTCATAGGTCAATTATAAAGTTTAATTCCACAGCTCACAGGGCTACCCTGTTACCCCTCATTTGTTTTTAAGCTCTTTACAACATTCATAACCACGTGCAGAACCCAAATATAGAGGCACAAAATTGCACCGCAGTGTCTCTTTGACCTGTCCTTGCTCTGGAACTGAATTATCATTGAGGACTTCAGACTGCAATATTGGATATTGCCAGGAGAAAAGGACAAAGCTCTCCCTCTTAAACATAATAGGTATAAATATCTTTTTATAAATCAAGACAAACACAATTGCAGTATGAAATTTACTATGTTAAATGCATGTTATATCATATTGTAATGCTGTAAATTAAAGAAAGTGTGCTTACAGGACATATTTCACACACATTATACAGGAAAGATGTTTGACAAAGATATGACAATATGATCCTAATCATCTAATGCTGTGTAAAAGATGGATACATGTATATGGATATATTTTCCCAGATGCACGTATTACTGTGTAAGGCAATTTCAACTGCTCTCGAAATTCTTGTTTTGAAATATTTGGCCAGGTAGGACACCAGCTACTGGAAAAGATGGTATTCCTGTCTTTAGACCACTTTAAGATGTTTATGCTCCTACTGTATAGTCTCAAGGTTTTGTTATGCTAAGCTGTAAGCATTCTGTGTAAAACACTATATTACCCTTCTGAGATGTGGGAAAGAAACACCTTGAGGTGGCCTCCCTTTCTTCAGCAGACTAACAGCAGGAGGAGCCTGGGGTACATTGGGAAGCCTGGCAGGAACACGGGCCCGGTACACACAAAACTGATCATGCTAATGCACAAGTGTTGTCAGACATGGTTTACTCATCAGTGGGGCGGTAATGTAGGCAGCTGACATTGAACCTGCGATGTAGGTCACAGCTGTCTCCCTACATAGAGAACCTGTTATGTAATGCACATCAGTCTCCGTACCTGACATGTACTAGTGTGCAGGTGCCTCCGTATATTGAACCTGCCATGTAGTATGCAGGTATCTCCATATATTGAACCTGCAATGTAGTATGCAGGCCTCTCCATATATCAAACCTGCCATGTAGCTAGTGTGCAGGTGTCTCCATATATTGAACCTGCCATGTAGCTAGTATGTAGGCATCTCCATACATTTTACCTGCCATGTAGCTAGTATGTAGGCATCTCCATACATTTAACCTGCCATGTAGCTAGTATGTAGGTGTCTCCATACATTTAACCTGCCATGTAATAAACTCTCAGCCTGCTACATGGTGTGTTGTGGATTATAGTTTTTTGTAGTCAAGGGTCAGATTGGATGTCTGAACCCTGGCATTCCTTCAATTGGCACTAGTTAAAGGAGACTTGCATACCTTTGAAGAGAACGTTATAAGCCATTGATCCTATATGCAGGCTTAACATGGATAGAGCATAACTCTCTTATCGAAAAGTCAGTAGATATGATTGCCTCCGTTGTAAGTGGATGAAACTTTTGATGGCCCTGGTTGTATAATGATGTTGGCACACTGACAGAGAACCCTACCCTGGGAGACTTATATCATATAATGTTAACATGATCTAGCTTCTAGCGGCTGACTTTGCAACTACCATGGGGTCCCTCAATTCGATGAATGATTCAGTGATTGTACATGAACGTGTATGTATAATCTAGATCTGCTGATGTGTTTTTTTTTCTGCAGCACCAAGTCCCACACATCCAACTGGCTCCCTCCCGCCCAGAGCTGGGCTTGCTGCCATGGGCTTCCCTATGGCTGGGAACTGGCAGTGGACAAGCATCGGCAGACCTATTACATCAAGTAAGCAGGTTCAGCTATCTCTCGGCCATGGACTGCGCTCTGGCACATTTTCAGTAGGAATATTATTTAAAAAATCATATATGGTGGTAGCAATGTTACAGTAGTAAATGTTCGCGATGGCTTTATTTTCGTGGTTTTTGTGATGACCTCTCCACCATGAATTCTTGACACTGCAAATATGTGTTTCCAATTTGCAATGTAGTAACTGTACTACAGAATCGTTTTAACTGCAAACTTAAACCTCTTTTCCCCTGGCTTCTACTGCGAAATTACATCCCTGTGAAAGTAAACAAATTTATGATTATAATAATGAGTGTGGTATGTAGACTAGAAATTAAAGGTAAAGACAAAGAAAAATTCACCTTCATGAAAAAATAACAATTTATAGCAAGAAAGTTGTCATTAAAATGGTTGTAAAACATCAAACGAAAATCTTTTGGCTGATACATTTTCATACAATCTCCTCTGAGTCTTCTTAATTTGGTAGCAATAAGCCTCTGGTAATGGTAGAATTAATTTTAAAGTTTCAGCTTCTTTCTGCTGCCAACCCCCATAATCAATGCAGATTAACTATCATAACATCACATATAACCTTGGATGGAGAAGGTTTAACCAGCTGATGATGATGATAAGCGATCACAGTCAGTCGGGAAATAAAGTCCAAGGGCAGAATGACAATGGACATGACTAATTTATATTCAACATAACATTACATTTCCAAGTCAAATGAGAAAGTGATCAATTACTTCCAAACATCAACAAGGCTTTTTTGAAGTCAAAGGGGGAATAATCAGTGTTTTGTGTCTGACATGTACTTTGCCCATGTGAGTGGGAACAGTACCTTGATCAATCTTTGCATTGCGCTTTAATTGGCGTGCATAATACTTGCTGATCGAAAGCATAACACTTAATATGATACAATGAATAACTGTATTTCTATAACAGCTTTCACTCAGTTAATGGGAATATTGCTGCATGCACGTTAATGCAAACCATAAATCACTGACATACTGTGATTTTCAAAGATAACGTACCAATTAAAATATGCAAGATATTGGGGCACTTATTTTTAGACATGATGTAACTAGGGTGGCCTCCTTTACATATTTAATGACATAACAAGATAAAGCTAACACAAAAAGTTTGCAAACTTGAGTTCAGTCTCCACCTTTCTGTCTGTGAAATACTAGAACACCTGTATCAAACATTATCATGGCCCAGTTATGACAAAATACACTGTATCAGCACGTCGGCAGAATGTACTGCACCTGCGCGAAACCCGTAATGTGTTGTGCATAGCACTTTGGCAGAACGTCTCATATAAGGTTGTATTAGAGCATATAAAGTTGACAGCCTGTCTGTAGTTTTCAGATGTTGTATAGGAAAAGATATCGACTGCAACAGGCAAAATTTTGATGCAACGTTGACCAAACATCCAACAAAAACGTGAAAAATCAGGGTTTTGCGCAGGCGCTGTACGTTCTGCCCACGTGCTCACTGTATCCACCATGACTGTTGATTCTCCAGTCATGTGACCCAGACTACCTGTCGTGACGACCCTCGCACGGCCACTGAACGCCTGACACCGCCACCTCCAAGGAGAGTGGAGCTGCATCGAGACCAGAATGTCGGTTTTGGGTTCGTAGCTGGTGGGGAGAGGCCTGTTGTAGTCAGGAATGTCACTGAAGGTAAGGAGACCCCGGGCAAACATTGTGGAACTAGCTCAAACTTAGTGACATCTAGTATTTGGGTTTGAAATAGTCCCTGCATACACAGGCTAGTGGATGTGAAATTTGCGCCGTGCACTTGCCAGGTATTTTTGATGTCTACCTGTACCTAACCTGCACTACCGGTAGTACTAGCCTGTGATAAAACTAGTTCACAATACTAGGGTGACATATGGCCAATAGTGGCCCAAAATGCCTCACAGCAAATAGCAAAATTCAGAATTCACTTGGAATCTTCTTAAAACATTGTTTTCTGATGGTGCAGGAACAATTTGTCTGGTTCAGGTAATTCTTAATACACCTGTACTGGTATGCAGAAAACAATATATACAAAAGATAATTGTGTCTTCAATTTTCTTACTCCTACCTTTTGTTGACAACAAATACATTGTATGTTGTGACTAGTTTGATACATCTATTTACTGACCTTCATTTTGTAAACTATGTGTCCTCAATTTCATGCTGTATGCATGCATGCATGGAGGGATGTTACACTTCTAGAGCATGAGGTCGTGTGTCACTGCCTCAGTAAGAGCACTGACTACAGAGTGGTGTCGTATTTCCGCACCTCTTGTAAAGGTGCAGTCACTGTGGTAGGATGTCACTTGGTAGTCCAGGCAGGAATTTGGTATTTTCTTCAACACCCCAATTCCTTTATCCTTCAGTATCCTGTATGTCATGAGCCTAGAGTCATTTTCTTATCACCCTATTCTACATTGAATTTCCCTTTCTACATGTAGGAGGACCGTCTGTTGGGAAGCTGTTGCCAGGAGACCAGATTTTGAAGATAAACAGAGAAAATGTCGGGAAAGCTCCTCGAGACAGGGTAGTAGAGTTAGTAAGGTAAGATGCTCTTTCATCAATTGGATTGTCTCCAACAAAAAAACATGACTCTGTGTTGTTTGTGCTGCCTTGATCATATGGATGGATTTTCCATGTTTTGTGCAATACATTTCGTGTTTAGATACATGTACTAATGCACTGAATATGAAGTGCATTAACTGTTTGATTTAATTAAGTGTTTTTTTTTTTTGTGGAATAGCATTGGGAATAAGTATTTGTGTAAAGCCATTGCATGTCCTCATTTTCATTTGTAATTCATTGAGGGTTTTCCACAGCACAATTAAGCATCAGCTAAACAATACTGATATTGAGCCCGTCAGATTTGTGCTGATGACAGTCGGACACCGGTACAAAATTAGGGTGTTATGAAGACGGTGGTTTTGATTGGCAAGCTAATCCCGCGGAACACCGCTAAGCCGTCCTCGTCATTCCAAACCAGCCCACGCAGGGGGATCACTCGAGGGGAAAGTTGGCAACGTGCCAGGATATAGCCATAAAAGTACAGACAGGAAGATTGCATTGTGCAATAACACAGCCCATGACCTGTAGGTTCGGTAGAACATTCCATCTGAGGCAACATATAAAACACTGGAGCCTGTCTAGATTTTTCAAGAATGGAAACCCACCCTAGCATGATTTAATGTTTTGCGCCACAAAGGCACTTCATAACTCATTATGTCCTGTCAATAAAAGAGGCACCAAAAAGTGTATTATGTATAATGTTATGTGTGTGCTGACAATAGATTCTTCCTTGAAGCTAGTAAACGGCTATGGCCATGGGTACAAGAGCTGTAGTACATTTCTACAGATTGACAAAAATTATTATAACATGATGTACATGCATCTAGGTTGATGACTGAAGCAAAATGTCTACATCAATGTCTACATTGGGTTGAATGGGATAACACATTTTTTCTAGCATCTAGGCACATTTTTGTACAATTTCCTATGCGTATGCACACGATACAAACCAAAGGTTTCAAAGTATCCATGATGAAGAGTTATGCCAAAGATTCCTTGGGCCCACTTGATGTATGTGAAGACATTATAGAATTAAGTATCTCAGTCTGTGCTTCAGCCTAGAGGCATCCTATCATCATCATGGTGATTAATGTTTAACTCAAGCATTTATAAAACTGCCTAAGGTGCACCTCTCAAAAGGAGATTATAGATATTGCTGTAAGGTGCACCTCTCAAAAGGAGATTATAGATATTTATGTAAGTTATGAGTTTCTTGGTTTGATAAATCCATCCTTCTCCTGATTTATGTTGCATGAATACTGGGTACTTTAGGATGCATGTGATAATATGTATATAATTAATATAATATGTATTATCATTCTTTCATTAGCATTATACTTGATAGTTTTGATATTCCACACTTGATGCCAATAAGTGCATGAAAGTGCATATGCAGCCAGCATTTCAAACCCTGGTATGAACATGTTGAATTGATTATTGTTGTTTTAATGGCTTTTTCCAGGTCTTGCCCGGACAAGATAGTGTTGACAGTGATGCAGCCTTACAGGGTCAGTCTTAACATTTCAGTTTCAGTTTCAGTTTATTTAAAAATCAACTGGCATGTCACACAATCATATGGTACATGAAAGATGTCGGATTTTCACAAACACTGCACGTATCATGGACTATCAAATAAGTTAAAATGACAGAGATATAATATTAAAATCTGGTCATTGATCATCAATTTACAGAATACATATAATACAATCGTAATAATTAAAAGAGCCATATTTACAGAATATTTATATAAAATCAATATACCACTATGTAGAATGCTGAGATAATATCTTCAAAGCACGTGGTATAAACGACAGTTCATGACGTTTCGTTCTACTGAATGTGGAGTGTGACTGTTTCCTTCGTCTTAAGTTATATGTGCTTTGAGGCGGGACACATACAAAGTCATACAGGGGGTTGTCAGTGTCTGACGATTCAAGACATGTCGGATAGTTCTCAATGTGGCAAGGTCTCGTCTCAAAGACAAAGAAGGCAGGGATTCAGCAGGGATTCCTATAATCCTGCAGCAACGCTTCTGGACATTTTCAAGCATGTCTGACAGATGCTTAGGCAGTCCTGCCCATACTGGACTCGCATATTCTAACAGAGGGCCGATGAATGCCAGATAGATACGAATGAGAATGTCAGTTGCTAGACCAGCCTTCTTTGCAATGGTTAGATAGTACAACATCACATATCAGACTCCGAAACACTGTTCTATTTTTACACTGTTGGAATAGATTTGTAGATTTTAGGTAACATACCAGTAATTGTTTTTTGGGCCATTTTATTATAGGTGTAAAATACGGGTGGGATGGCAAGAGAGTATGTTGATGGTGTGAATCAGTACGAAGAAAAGTATGACAGATCTAGGAAACATACACGTAGTTGAAACTGCAATGTGCATGATGAAATTACACCAGCTTCCAGGTCACATATTGATTGTTATTGGCACTGTCAATTGAGTGGTACTATACAGTATTCTTGCAATCCTTTCCTCTTGAATGTGATTATTGTAGATACAAGCTCGCTCTGCTGGCACCCAGTCTGCCCAGTCCCAGCACAACGGCCAGCCCTCCTCCCCAAAAGTCCGCTTCTCTCAGGAAGTTCTAGTCAACGGGCAGCCTCCAGTAAGTACTGATTTGTGTGGAGTATTAGCCATTGTGAAGCAAGACCCGTCTTACTTGTGAAGTGATACTGGCCCATGGCAAATAGAAAATGGAGGGAATATTTCACTATTTGTCTTCCCTATGCTGAACATGCATTATTTTTATGGTTATCTTACTTTCTTAAGACCTAGGCGTGATCAGTACTTTAATTGCTTTATCTAATGTACTTTTGAAATGTTTTTCAGGAAGTGGGAGACACCAGCTTACCTTACATGCCCAATATCATGAAGGTTTTCTTGGAAAACGGACAGACAAGGTCCTTCAGATATGATCAGTCCACAACTGTCAAGGTAACATGCAAATCATAGCCTCTGGCATGAAGGTTTTCCTGGAAAATGGGGCACCATACTAATCAGAGCTTGTTCTTGAAGATTTTCCTGGAAAATGGGGTACCAAACAAATCAAAACATTTATCTTGAAGGTTTTCCTGGAAAATGGGGTACCAAACATATCAGAACATTTATCTTGAAGGTTTTCCCGGAAAATGGGGTACCAAACATATCAGAACATTTTTTATGAAGGTTTTCCTGGAAAATGGGGTACCAAACAAACCAGAACATTTATCTTGAAAGTTTTCCCGGAAAATGGGGTACCAAACATATCAGAACATTTTTTATGAAGGTTTTCCTGGAAAATGCGGTACCAAACAAATCAGAGCTTCAATAATGAACTTCAAGGTCTTCCTGGAAAATGGGCATTGTAGCTGTAGATCCTTTAGAAAGGATCAGATTCTGTTTATGACTGTTATGGTGACATACTAATCAAACTATTGGCTTCTGCTGATGTCATGAAGGCTTTCCTGGAAAATGAACAGACAACTGCAAGGTCCTTCAGATAGGATCTGTCTACGACTACCAAAGTGACATATCATTTAGTAACAAATCATAGCCTTTTCCATGAAGGTTTTATTGGAAAAAGGACAGGCAATGCGCTTGAGATAGGATCTGTCTGTGACCGTTATAATGGTAACATACAAATCATGCATAGCTGTCATGAAAGTTTGACCAGAAAGAAGGTCAGACAAGGTCCTTCAGATAGGATCAGTCTCCAACTGTCAAAGAGACAATGTCATACAAATTACAGCTTCTACTACAAAAGTCTTCATGGAGAAGAGGCAGACAAGGTCTTCCAGATATGACCTGTCTACAAATGTTGTGGTAACATATAGATCATAGCATCTAGCATCAAGGTTTTTTTGGGAAAAAACAGACACAGACAAATTCTTGAGATAGAATCTGTCTATGAATGTCAAGCTATCCTATAATTTATAAATCATAGCCTCTTTCATGCAAAATGGACAGACAAGGTCGTTTAGATATGATCTAATACCTAAAGGTAGCTTACAAATCATAGCTTCTATTTAAAGGATTTTATCGAAAAAAGGACAGACAAGGTCTTATAGATCTTTTTCTGTCTACAACAGTTAAAGGTAACAATTTTTACCAATCATAACATTGATCATGAAACTGTCAAGGTAATGTTCATGCCATATCTTCTATAATCCCTGGTATTACCTCATTTTTCACCATCAATAGACCATCAATGATTATCTACTTAATCCTCTATCTTTGTCAGAGGTTTGTGCTGTTGCCTGAAGCTTTCCACTGTTTCCAACTGTGCAGTTGTCAAGGAATTTGTAGTACTTTTTTTATGTTATTCAGTTTGGCGATACATATACATTGCTTATTCAATGGTTTTCTTTTCTGCTCTATGAATTAAAGAACATTCAGGCAAATTCTTAAGAAAAGGCATTGTCCCCACCCTTTCCCCTGGGACCATACATTCATTTTTCATCACACAAAATTGGTTCCCTAGGGTTGGACAAGTCCACTTACCCACTTGCCCAGGGCAAGTAAAAGTACTGTTTGGGCAAGTGCATATACCCCTTTACTTGCCCGATAGTAATTTTTTTTGGATGCGAAGTATAGCTGCTACGGTGTTTAGAGCAAAATTACATCATTTTGCCATAATGATATTATATTAATGCCCTTTTATCAGAAAATCCATTGCAAGTCTCAAACCAACTTATTTTCATAAATAAAGCATGCAGCATTATAAACTCTAAAATAAAATAATTTTATTGCTGGCAGTAAATATGCATAAAAAATGTCATGTATAATTTGGGCAAGTGAAAGGTTGGTTCGAGCAAGTACAAATGACCATGTACTTGCCCGATAGGGCAAGTGGATTTTTGAAAACTTGTCCAACCCTGGGTTCCCACTTAGATACAATGCATAATGAAAAGGGGCATAATGGTTTAAAATGTGCTGGCCTATGATAAAACTAGGCCACTTTTGGTGGAAAGTGTAAAAAAAAAACTTAAGCATACATGTGTAGCTCTCTCTTTAGCATAGTTTCAACACTGTATGGGCCTCTTTTATGTTTTTGTTGAGGCAAAAATATGAATTGGCTCTGCATGTTAATGAGTGCTTTTCAAGAGCTTTTTAGCACTGTTAATGGCACTATATGGTGTATTTTATTACAAAATACATGACCTGGGAACTGATACCCATAGCTGCCTTAGGATCAGGACATATTTTATTCATATTATTATTATCAGCTATCACTGAAAAAGTGATCATAAAAGAATATTTACAACTTAACCTTATCATTTTATCATATTCAAAATTGGATCATCTTACACAATCAAAAGATGTGCATAAAACATGTAGTGAATATATGAAGAAACAGTCATATTGACGACTTCTTTCCAACCCATAGAGTTCTATATGACTGGGTCTTGGCAGTAAGCCTGCATGATGTTTGTAGGTTTGGCATGCTTGGAAGGTTAAATTTTACACAGCTGACTAGATTTCAACAAGGTTGGATGGCAACATTGGCAAGACATGGACTGAATGAAAGCATATTGCTGGACTGAACTAGATTTAACATTTAAAAGTATCATATTTGTTTGAGTTTTAAGACTTAATAATCTTGCAAAAAATTCAAACCCTTTTTTAGATACGAACTCGTAAAGATATTATTGAAGTAGTAGTTGGGAATTTATTTCTTAGCAATATACTATCCAAAATTTCCTGAAATATGGATTTTGAAATGTGTCCTGTTTTATTCCCAGGATGTTCTTGATGCACTGCAAGAGAAACTTAACTTCAAAGCAATGGAGCACTTCTCCTTGGTAGTGCAAAGGTCACACAAGACAGCCGCCAACAGGCTGTCGTTCCTCCAGCCAGATGAATCACTCTCACAGGTACCAGTTGGACGCTTGCCAACACTGTACTTTAGCTGTCCTCATTAGAAATGCATGTGGTTGATTGCAGTGTACTGTGGTGGGGCCTGTCCCATTCTATTGCAGCGGTGCATTGAATGTTGTGGATCAAATAGCATGTTTTGCAAATGGAGGGTGGCTGAATGTCGGAATGCATTGCCTCTGGGCTGTGGCAGCATACCAGTCTTGGGTTGTTTCCCTTTGTCCTGAAAGCCAGCCTGTTATTTATAGCGATATGGGATTATGTTTGTTTTCTTTTATCTTATATGTACAACTGTAAAATGGTTGGTATGTAGGACATATTTTCTGTGAGCTCTATTCCATGTCACTAGAGTGCTGAAAATCAAGCTATAATGCTGTAACAATGCGTGATCAAGTTTGTTTTCATTTCTCCCATGTTTTACTACTGTAGAATGGTTGGTATACCAGAATACATTGACTACAGGCTGTATTAGTATACCCTGTCCTTGGTGCTGAAAACCAGGCTGTATGTTAATGATGCTGTGACTAAGTGCAATCATGTCAGCTGCCTTCATCTGTCCTTAGATACTAGCCCAGCCAGGGTCTCAGCTGTGGAAGGTGCTGTTCAGGATCACACATGTCCCTCGGGACTCCTACAACCTCCTGCGCAGAGACCCCAATGCATTTGAATATCTCTACATGCAGGTAGTTTTTTTGTTGTTTAGAAATTGTAAGCTAATACAGTTTTTTTTTTTAAAAGCAAAGAAGGTAGGCAAGATAGGAAGAAAAAGAAGTACACATTTAGGATTAAGAGAAAATAGCTTTTCTTTAAAGTATATGAACTCACTTAATTTTGATATGTAATACATGTATTACACATATGTAATATGAATAAACCTGCAAAACGTATGTTTGCTTATAATAAGTGAAGGTGGCTGCTACTGAAATAAAAGAATATTTGTATACAGGTATTACTAATATTTTAAGCTTTTGAGACTGCAGCCATAACTTTACAGACTACACAATGTCCTGTAGGTTTTTAATTACCCCAATGTCTAATCTAGTTCCTGAGAATGGCATACTTGAATTATTACTACCTTGTATATTGTCAGTGCTGCAATGATGTCATCAAGGAGAGATACGCCACGGAGCTGCGGTTTGAGACAGCCCTCCGGCTGGCGGCACTGCACATGCACGAGTTCATGGTGGCCACGACCAACAAGCGCAAGATGTCAATCAAGTACATTGAGTGAGTGGTCTGACAGTACATGTAATCTTAAATATTTATCATATTGTTCTATTTTGTGTTATTTGTAGGTTTCATAGATCCTTATGGCATTTTCAGTCATTTCTAGGAATCAGAAAGCTAAAATTTAATTGTGATGAGTATAAATCCGGCTATAGGACACTTGGCACAAGAGTGGAGCTTTAAGTTTGGTATCTTGATCTTGGTGGCGTCGAGTAGTGGCCAAGTGGCTGTGTGAGCAGCCACAAGATCGAGAGCTCATGAGTTTGATTCCTTGCATTCCTTGCTAGACACTGTGTCCTTGGGGAAGGCACTTTACAGGACTTTCCTCACTCCACCCAGGTGTAAATTGGGTACCTTACCTTGGTTGGGGAGGTAAAAGGACAGGGATGAGCTCCGCCTTCCAATACCGTGCCCTTGACACAGTGCATCATTAACCCACTGCCCCTACGCCCTCAAAAAGGCTATGGGACTACCTTTAACTTAACCTACCATCTTGAATGATTCATGTAAAATTCATTGTGTGTCTACAGGAAGGAGTGTGGTTTGGACAAGTTCCTGCCTCCATCAATGCTGCAGACAGTGAAGGAGAAAGAGCTGAAGCGGTTACTCGGCCACCATCTGAAGGTGGTGCAGCACAGCCTGACGGCTCCTGGACAGAAGGTGAAGACGCTCGGAGGATACAAAATATCAAGGATATAGAGCATACAACACGGTGTATTCCGTATTGCCCGAGGTATCGGCCCGACCGCGATCCGACTCGCGGGAGGGCCGAGACCGAGGGCAATGCGAAATACACCGTGTTGTATGCTATTTATATCATACCCACCTTAGAAAACACGTCTTTCAAGGCGAAATGAGCGAAAATTTGGTGTCCCTGAACCAAAAAACTGTAGCAACATCAATTCCAACGTCCGAATCCTGTATTCGAATGTTCGAAAGCGGCGCACACGGTTGGGGCGAAGCGCGTTCGAATCGTTCTATGGAAGCTGTTTTATACAACTGTGTTGTACGGGTGGATACAACACGGCCAGGAGCACTGTATCGCTGCCCGGGTATGATATAAAATGAAATATTAAGACTGAAATATTAAGGATGCAGATAAAGTTCAAAGAAAAATGTGAAGGACATGATTGTGAATGATACGGTAACTGTTGCGACAAGGAAAATGACCCAATACTGGCTTCATGCATGTAGATGTATACATCCTTGTTTAATTGATGGCCAAATCAGATTTTGTAAGGGATTTTTACATAAACTTGCATGCCAATGAAGAAGATCAAGTTTTATTTTGAAAATGGAATATCAAGACTTTATACATGGTACCAAAAAGTAGGTACTATTGGAGAAATTTTGGAGGTGAAATATTTTCTGAATAATACAAGTCATCCACAAACTAACACTTTGGGTCAATGTCTTTGTTTCAGACCTTGTCCCCTCTCCAAGCCAAGCTGCACTACCTAAAGATCATGTCTGAGCTCAGGTCATTTGGAGGCAAGTACTTCCAGGCCACGCTTATGGTGAGTGGAGTCTGTGTATAGTAATGAATGTCAGTAATATAATATGGACTGTCAAAATAAAACCACTTAAAACATTTCAAGATTTACAGAAGTAATTTTGTACAGGCTGTACATCGTTTGTGCAGCTTGTACAAAATAAACTTCTGTAAATCTTGAAATGTTTGATGTGGTTGTATTTTTCATAGTTTTACAGTAACTCTCTACGATGAAATCAGTACACTATGAATATATCGTTACTGGTAATTTTTTGTGCTACAGTAATGGTTGGACCACGAAGTTCAAACATGGCAGAAACAACCTTTCCACTCCTACTGCGATATTAATTAAATCCAAGCAAAAATGAACGATTTTACAGCAAAACTTCCATTCTTGTTCCTTTTCCTGACAGCATGATCGGCGCACGGAGGTGGTTCTTCTGGTTAGTCCGCACTGCGGCCTGAGCCACGTGCTGAACAACCGCGGGAACCCGCTGGCCCTGCTGGCCGATTTCTGCCACCTGATGCGGGTGGATCTGCAGTACGAGAGTGACGCTCTGCAGCGGGTGGAGATCCACATCAAGGATGTCAGAGTACGCAAGTCTCTCTTCTTTTATTAAGAAGCTGATATTCGAAATGTTTGCGTATGTCTTATGGTTGGTGTATGGAGCATGGTCTGCTTTGGCTCTGGCATGACCATGAAGAGTAATAGTTGAGAGGTGACATTATAGTAAAACTTTTAAAGCTTTTCCTTCTGTCATTGTACATTTTGTCATTTCGGTAGTCCTCTTTGTCTCTCTAAACCATAAGATATGTACAGAGATAACTAAAGGCTTTTTCTCCTGTAATTGCTAGAGATGCTATTATAACATCCAGACAGTTTGGAGAAAGAGTATAGTCCTGTGTAGCATTGAGTGAGTTTTAGGTAGTCAATGCATTATTGCTTGTAGACTTCTTACAACTGTGAAATATCTGATTTTATTCTAATCTTCCGACTGCAGCCAATCAAGCTCCTAATGCAGAGGGATGATGCGTGGGACTTTGCCTGTCTTCTGAATGGGTATTACCAAATGTTTGTCAACCCTGATGCTTCTCTGCTGTCCATGGAACAAACTCTTCCCTTGTCAGGCTTGTCAGGTGAGACATGTGAGAGAAACATTTTCATTGGATTACATTTATCCATATTAGAAAGCTCATTTACATATATAAAACACTGTAGAGTAAAATGCTTTGACTGAAAAGAAGTTAACATTGGCAATTAACAACACATGTTCTTGCAAATAAGTTATTTGATATGTTTTATGAGCATAATTAGATTTTGTTATGGGGATGTCATATTTATTTTATGCCATATGTCATATCTACATATCTATGCAGATTTCTACTTTATCACATAATTATCATTATTTTCATGAGCATCTGTATGCATGTAATAATTCACTCTATTTTCATGATGTTACCTCATCTACTGCCATTATTCCCAACTGGTCTATAATCTTTCCTGCACTTAACTTTTCTCAGCAATGATGCCCTGCTAAATCTATGTTTTGTTTTCTTTTACTGGTTGGTATTTCCCACTTCTGTCTGTTGCATGCATGCTTGGTTATGCTAGGCAAGGGGTCTGGAGGAAATGCCTTCAGCAAGGAAGGTTGGTATTTTCTACCTTAGGAAAGGTCGGGTATATATGACTGTCACAAAGCGTACTTTGACGTGGCATTGACGTGTTGAAGAAACGTGCTGTGACAGTTGTTTAAAGGTGCCGCATAGGGCACTGGTAATGGCTGTCTTATATACTTTATACATTTGGTTTAATAGTTAGTTCTGCTCAGTGGTTTCATACATTTTGTACTTTTGATTCTTATGAGTGGCAAATGAAAATATCGAGTTTGAGTTTGCAGAGCTCTTAGATCCTCCTATAAGTATACATTGAATGTTACTCAAAATGTGCAATTCTAGGATAAGTAGGAATATTGTAAAATGTGATACTAGTAATCAAATTATTTTTGAAGCAGAACAAACTGTTAGCTGATGTGACAGCTGTATAAGACAACTGTTGTGGGTGCCCTTTATCGTATGTAAAACTACTGGCATAGCATGTCTCCCTTTTGCGTCATAGTGCTTTTAATAACGTGCTGTATGACATACATGTACCTTGAAACGACATTGTTATAAGTGGTCCCTCAAAAAATGTTGGTTATACTTTTCTTGTTTTAGTTTATTAAAAGTGTTGTACATTAGGGAATATGATTCAGTTTCCTAACTCGAAAATGTAGAAAGAACATTACTTTTACAAAGTATGCAGACAAGTATCTGTTCACAAAGTCATCAGTGTTTGTCCTTCTTTGAAGTGCTTACATTTAGGTCATAAAAGAACATCTTATCCATCTCAGTGTCATGTTATCTACTTACAGCTCCTCCATACAGCTCCATCCACCGGGTGAAGGCCTCCCACTGGAGCTACCCCAGCGATGTTCCATCACAAGTCAGCAAGAAGCAGGGTGAACAAGATGGCTCTGTGCTTCAGGAGGGTGAGCACTGGGTGGACCTGACAGAAGGCCCCACACCGTGTGCCGAGCATGTACAGGATAAGCCCCAATCTGTCCCCACGACCACTACTGCCAGCGAGAAACCTGCAGAGAAGGCGGGAGAGAAGCAGCTGCCGGCAGGCATCAAGTGGACAGAAGCTCCGGAGAAGATGCCTGGTGTTAGAAACGGCAGCCGGGCAACCCTGGACAGTATGAACCACCTGGACGGGTCGGAGTCAATCGAGTCATCGGAGTCATCCTTCACAAGTGACACTGACTCGTTGGCTGCAGGAGACTCCATGTACCAGAGCTTTCAGGATGACTTGGACATAAGTGTAGGGAGTGTTGCCATCAGAAGGGAGCTGGAAAGGCTAGAGGCAGAGGACAGCAGTAGGCCAATGGACAAGTGTCACAGAGAAGCATTATTTGTACTTGGCAAGAAGGACTATGCAGAAATAAGGTTTGGTTCAAGCCCCAGGGATCAAAGCCCTCGAAGAGATCCTGACATCATACGAGCTGACTCCTTAGACGGACTGGAAGTAGGGTCCAGTAAAGGCTGGGCCAGTGGTGCGCCACCGTCTACTGTATGTAACACCCTGGATAGGTCCAGGAACATTGGCTTTCTGTATGACGGGTCCAGCCAGAACCAGTCTGCTTCTCAGCCTGTGTTGAATAATGCAGAGAACAGTCCCATACACAGGCCTAATCTCGCCACCAGTAAAGACAACACAGCAGAGCCCACAGACCCTCCGTCACACAGGGAGGTAGAAGAGATCATAGATCTCCGTATCTTGCCGCCCCCACTCTCCTTGGAAGACGTGGCCTATGAGGAAGAAGAATCAGTGCATTTCACGGCGTCTACCCCGCCGCCACAGTTCAGGGACTCGGTCAAGAATGTTGCATTTGGTTTGGGAACTGGGGAAGGTCCATCCAATATCTCTGCAGGAGGGAGAGGACCTGCACTGGGAATGGCAGGGAAACTGTCCAGAAGTTTGAAGGAGGAGGTTAGTGAATTCTGCCATTTGTATATGTATACAAGTTCGGCATTTTTACATTGATTGAGATTTTGCTATCATACAATCGTACATCTACAGACATGTAACTTTATGTTTACACAACTGTAGCAGAAAGGTTAGTGATACAGAGACATGTCAGTTTTTTTTTTTATTCAGAAATTGTAACATGACAATACAAAGTGCGCACTAGGCAGCAAGTATGCTGATAGCGTGCACACCTAACACATGATACTCATTTACACCTGAGTCAAGTGAGGAAAGTCAGTTTAAGGAGATCTGTGTTTCTTTTACGAGCATTTTGCAAATGGTAGCCTGTAGCAGAACACATTGTACATGTACATGAAATGTAGAAAGTCTTGGGCTAGCTGGTTCTGCAGTTCATGAACAATGGCATGAAGTAAATTTGTTTAGGGGACTTTTGAATGCAAAATTGGTGCATTCAGACTTATGTGTATTTGGTTTTGATTGTTTTAGACTGAATCTGAGTCTCCAGACCTGGACCCAACTTTACAGCTAGAGAATACGAGCGGACCACAAGAAGCAGGGGAGGAGCCAGCAGCAGAAGAGTCCCAGTCGGACTCCGAGTCGGACTCTGGGAACGAGACCATCTCATCAGAGACTGTCGATGGTAGTGGGGAACTTTCAGCAATCAATAGGTAATAGAATTATAGCAATCTTAGAGACATGTTTCTTCTGTGTTGTTGTACTTACTGATGTCACATGAACATATAGGTGTGTTTCTGGTGGATTAACATGTGTTAGTCCCTTTGGAGTTGTTTTAAATGAAGGTAATTTTAAATAAAGGCTGTCTTACATTTTATTTTTGTGGATACCCATGTATACATGTTATGTGTGTGTGTGTTTGTGTGTGTGTGTGTGTGTGTGTGAGTGTATGTGTGTGTTCAGTATCAAAACTTCAAAATCTTGAGCGTATTCTGAACTTGAGTGCTTGTTGAGGACCAGTGATGAATGAGTTGACCTCCAAAGGGAGAGGTGCAAAAGTCTTTGTTTTATTCTAAAGTGATATGATCATAATCATACAGAAGCAAAATTTAGTAAGAGGTGTGTCTGTTTTGAGAAAGTGTGGAATATGTTGATGGTTAATGCTTTCTTGAGAGGACTTAAACATGGACATAGTAGGTTGAAATTTAACATTCAATGGTGTTTTATGTATTACTAAGTTTTTGCACTGTAATGTTTTAACACTTGTTACCCCACAGCACACAAGCACAGCCGAGACAGAGCATTACAAAGACAGGAGGGTCACTCACTGCAATGGTGTAGCATGCTAAAACTTAGACCACTTCATGGTGTGCCTTCTCTTATGACCAGGTACTTCCAGCAAAACATGGCCAGTTACGCCGTGGCAGGGACTGGTATATCCCGTCTGAAGCCAGGCGAATCTAGAGACAACAGTCAGCCTGTACTGGAGGCCAGTGAGATGCTTAAAGCTGTGTTAGGTAGCCTGCCTTTGCTCCTCTACTGCTGTGGTATTGGTTCGGTTTGCACTTCCTAACACGCCAGTCTACCTCACTTTTACGTGAGGACATGTTGGACTGCAGCCTTCGCCTATCTTTTTACTTGACTAGAACCTTAAGTCTATTCATGCATAATTATCGTTTTTGTTCTTCGTCTGCTCTCTAACTTGCTAGTTAGGTTTATGTTGTTGACCTTCCATCATGCACCCATAGGTTCTCATTACTCCTCATTGATTTAAGTACTACTAATACGCACACCCACCCCCCCGATTAACACACCTCCATACTAGACAAACTGGCAGGTAGGGGTATGGACCTCCCACTGTAGTGGGTTTAGAGCCAGGAATGATCCGTTCTGTTTCTCTTACAGAGGATGAGGAGGCTGAGACAACAGCGGAGGTCAACAGCGATGATGAGTTGCGCCAGCTGATAGAGGCCATGACCGTCCCACCTCCTCCAGCTGAGGCCCTCCGCCCTGACACTTTAGACTCCATGGTTGTACCACCACCCCCAACAGACCCTAACATTGACAGTTCTCTTCACAGGGATAGCAAACCGGTCCCTGTCCACGGGCCATCTCCCAATCCGAGGTTGAAAGCCAAACGACTTCTTCCCCTGAAAACCACACCGACTAAAGAGAAGAAAGAGGTCAAGAATCCTGGAAGAGATAAGGATCGACAAGGCAGTGACAAGGAAGATAAACAGTGGGTTACATTAAAGACAAGGCAGTTTGATGGGCAACAGTCCAAACAGTCTTTGGAAGAGAAGGATAAGGTTGAAAAACGTGACGAAATCTTTCAGCAGGGTGCTAAACATCAAGAACAGGGAAGAGAGAAAGAACAGGAGAAAGGGAAGCATCCTGTTGTCAAAGGAAGAGAAACATCTCAAGCTAGACCAGCTGAAATCAAAGCAAAGGAAGAGCAAAAGCAGGTAGAATCCAATGTAGATGTGACAGAAAAAACGCAAAATCGTGAAGATTTGGCACCTGTCAGTGTTGAGGACATTACATCTGCAAAGGAAGAGAACACACGTGCAATACAAAAGTCTACACCAGCAGTAACTGTGACTGTGAGTGATGCTGAAAGAGATGGTGACAAAGAAAAATCGGCTCCTGTCGAAACTCCTGCCCAATCAGTTGAATCCACTCCAACAGTACAAAGTGACAGGAAAGAAAAACTGGAAGGAGAAAAGAGAAGAGTGGAAGACAGTAAAGATCAGCCTAAAGCTAGACAGCCTGTCCCGCTGCCAATGTTGTTCACTGCCAGGCCACGTCAGCTCACTGGCAGTGTCTCTCGGCCCCTCCCTGTGCTGCCTATGGTACGCTCTATGACTTTCGGGTCAGTAGAGGACAATGACAGCAGCTTTCCACTTCCTGAGAGGCTGGTGGTGTCTGCTGGAAACAGTCCCATCAAGAAACCCACCAATGAGATGAAGCTGTCACCTCCCTTCAGGTCGTCCTTGCCATTTGGTAGATCTGCACTGAGACCCATCAAACCAACTCCCAAGGAGGACCCACCAGTAGCTAGTGCAGTATCCATTCCCTCTACTCTCCCTAAAAAGGAGAATACACTCACTACGGAACAAGGCACCAAGGAACAACTCTCCAAAGATGCAGCTGAAAAAGTGGAGAAAGACAAGGACGTAGACAGTCCTACAGTTGTGCCAACAGAAGTAACAGACAATTATGCAGTCCCTAAGGTATCCACACCAACCTCTTTTGCAGAGGAAGATATGAAGGAAAAGGACACAGAAGAACAGAACAATGTCTTAGATGACAGTCCTGATGTAACTTCATCCCCTCCAATGGCACCGTCTGTATCTCTACCTTTGGAACCCTTACCTGTGCCAGCAATTACTTCTACCCCTCCAGTTGAAGACGTAGAATCTCATCAAGCAAAGACAGACAATAGTGTAGGTGACAAGGAGACTCATGACAGCAGTGTTGAAGATGAAGAAGCTCAAGTAACCATGGAGACTAGTAACAGTGCTACAACTGAGTTGTCTGATGTGGAGAAGAACATTGACAGTAATGTTGTCTCCAGACAGCTAGAAGAATGTAGCAGTGATGCAAATGTTGTGGTCAACCAGCCAGAAGTAAAGACATCACAACTTACTGAACTAAAGATTGTGGAAGAGGGACACAGTGACAATGAAGACATCAAAGTAGAGAAGATAAATTCAGTGGAGGAAAAAAGCATCAACTCAGCAACTTCCAGGCCTGCTGAAGAAAAGTGTGGCTCTGAAGAAAATAACGAGAATAACAGGTCTGAGACACCGACAGAAATGAAAGCTTTGGATAGATCTGACACAACTGAGAAAGGGAATTTAGAATCAACTGATCCCAATGTTGCTTCAGTAAGGCAGCTGCGTGCTCGATGGGAGAATCGATTCTCTGCTAGTTTTGACACAACATCAACGAAAGATGAACAGGACAATGACGTGCCTGTCAGACCAAAGAGTCAAATTGTCACCTCTTTTCTGAAGGAGTTTGAAGAGACGCTACAGCCGAAGTGTTTTGCTCCCTCAGATAAAGTTGTCCTTCGTGCTGGTTTGGCATCTCAAAGCCAACCCGTCTTTATTCGGCAACTGAGTCACCCAATCCCCAAACGTGCCATGTACTACCCCAATCCCAATGCTTCAACAGATACTTTAAAAAGATGCAGCCATCCCAGTTCTGTATCCGCTGTTTACAACACCTCCTCTTCTCCTGAAGGTCAGACACTTACACTTGACAGACGGATTACGAAGATCCATGGATCAAGCATGTTGAGCACTCAGAATGAGTTAAGGTCCCAGTCATTGGCTGCTGCCACTGGAACTCTGAGATTACCCAAACCTCCCAAGCCACCAAGAAGCGTTTCCTTGGGAGCAACCAAAGATACACCCAATGCAGACTCTACACACCCTCCCAAGCCTAAGCCTAAACCCAGACCTAAACCACCAGTAAGACACACACCAATTATGAGGGAGTCCTCCAGCAGTAACGAGGCATTGGATACAACAGACAACTCCAACTCCACAAACACAGCCCAAAATGAGAAGGCATCGGCAAGCACCTCCCCTGCAGCTACCCCATCATACATCGTGACTGCAAGAGCTGCTGTCAACTTTGCCTGCACCTATGCTGTGGCTGACTCCCTGCTGTGTGAAACACAGCGTAACATGCAGAACGTGGGTAATGCAGCCATGCGGGCGGGGCAACCTAGCGTGAACGATCAGAAACAGGCAGTGCTAAATGCTCAACGAGAATTTAGCAATGCCACCCGGCAGCTTGTAGGCATTGCTGTCAGTGTTGACGGATTGAAGGACCTCCCCAGTACCTTCACCGCATGCACGAACCACCTGAAGGAGCTCTGTGAGGTTGCTCAGACTCTCATGCAGTCCCTGGGTCGCACGGACCAGGCACGAAATCTTGGACAGCGTCTGTGCGACGTCATCTCAGCGTTCCGAGACACGGTGAAGGCAATGGAGGCAGCTGTGGGGAAACCTCCGGGCGACACCAGTAGGACCCTCCTCAGCAGACAAACCACCACCCTGGCAGCCGTCATGTCCGCTCTGCAGAGGTCACTCAGGTCGCTTCAAGCCAGATAATGTGGGCAGAACCGGACTCTGTAAAGTGCACACAATACATTGTGGAAGACTGAGTTAAATGCTATCATGTCTGGTTATCATAACCAAGATTTCAACTGCTGTATTCATGTTGAAGATGCGTACTATCTCCACCTTGGTTTATCATTGCTGCTTTAAACTTACCTCATGTGATGTCTAAGGAAAAGCCGATGATGTGCATGTAGTGTCATAAGACTAACTATGTTAGCCATTTTATCATCCATCTACAGTCAAACCTGTCTACAGTGACACTCGAGGGACTTGAAGAAAAAAGTCACAGTAGGCAGGCGGCCACTATAGACTGGATTCACAGTGACCAGGTGGTCACTATAGCTAGTACAAGTTTAACTGTACATGTACTTTAGAACTCAAGTCCCAGACCTCACACAGTTGAGGCATATATTAAGAGGCATTTTGTTAGTTGAAAGGATTCTCAAGAGTAATATTAAGACTGTAGCACAATATTTAGTGACTATTACTTGTAAGTTACAACTACAGGTCAGTGAGTAGTATACAAAGTAGCTCATGATGTAACATAGCAAGAATGATGAAACAATTCTTAGTGCAAATAAGTAGGGACTTCCATAGATTTACATTTAGAAAGCAGTCGTCAGTTTTACCAGAATCTTTCATGGCTCGTGAATCAATTAAGAATAGCAGATTGATGTACCTGTATCTACAAAAATGTATCAGTGTTACCCTCGGGTTGGGGGGGGGGGTAGAAATTTGAATGATAAGATT
The DNA here is from genome assembly GCA_013266295.2 of Branchiostoma floridae x Branchiostoma japonicum. NCBI lineage: Eukaryota > Metazoa > Chordata > Leptocardii > Amphioxiformes > Branchiostomatidae > Branchiostoma > Branchiostoma floridae x Branchiostoma japonicum. Next base: position 13,781,931 of record CM023827.1, read on the forward strand.
TGTCCTTTTGAGGAGAAAATCACTTTGCCAAATCGCTTGATATTTAGCTATTGGATCCTGTCATGTCATGAAAGTGCCACCTCTCCATTCTTTCTCCTAAAAAGAGTCGTCAATGTACAGTAACCCAGATTAGATAACGTTATAATCACGACAAGCCCCAGGATGAAACATGAAGGTAGTAGTGCAGAGACTCTCCATTGTGGTCAATCGTGTGTAATTGTTATCAAACATCCTTAGACTGTCATGTGTGAGTACTGTAGATCATGAAATATTTGCGATAGTTTTACATTTTTGTGGTGGCCTCTCACTGCAAACATAATATCATTATGTTCTGTCTTTTATTTCATTACTACGGTTCTTCCAGCCATAAAACACTGCAAATGCCCTCTTGCCCCTCCTACTGCAAAATGTCCTCACAAACTAGAAACGATTTGCAGTCTATATACATGTATCTGCCACCATGATGGTTCACTATTCCCTTCCTACCATGGTTAGAGTGCCATGAGTTAAAATTTTAGCTTGGCTTGAGGCAGACAATTGGAAAGTGATGCCCTGGGCTTGTTACAATCTTTAGAACGAAAAGAACTACAGGTTTACATATTATTTGATCAGATCAAAAGATGGCAACATTTTCACATCAAATTTCACACAAGGAAACTGAAGGTGGCAACTTTGGGTACCATAGTACACTATGGGGAAATCCAACATGATTTTAGTTTTCATTCATTGTTATGAGTTGGATGATCTGGAGAATATGCAAAACAACCACTTGTTTATGTGTCCCTACAGTATTAATTTAAAGGCTTGACAACACCATTACTTTATTTGTTGCATCTACAGGTATGTGTAAATTAAAGTGATGAATGTAGGGTGTCAATGGCAATGAGGTGTCTACATAGTGAAGGCAGCAGGAATGTTAATAACAGACAGCTTATGAATGAACAAATTTTATTATGAGGAACATCATTGTAAAATTTCTTCTTGTAAGACATTCCCTACTTCAAATTTGCTAGTAGTACAATCTACAGCTATTCTACAAGTAGGTAGCATTCTGGTAATGTTGATTGTTGTAATATAGTGCATGAAATATGTAATGGCAACATGCATGTTATGCAAGAGTTAATTACAGATATGTGCAAAATATATTGTAGAAAGAAATGCCAAAACAGATATCTTTCATGCCCTTTGCAGTTCTTCCAGTATCTTAGCCAAGACTGTTTACCATGTTATTTAGCTGTAAATATAGGCAGCATCATGCTTATATCCAATGTTTAATGTATGTACATTTTAAAAATGTTACATTTCTATCTTCAATAATCATATATAAGGAACTGGTCCAGAGATGTTGTATTGTAGCCTGTGTTGAAAAGGGCAGTTTATTCTAATACTTTTTTTACATGCATATATTTTGCTTTTATTTATTTATTTTGTTGTAATAATCATAAGGTTGAAAAATTTTTGTACAATGTATCATCACTCTGATGCATGTGTGCATCTGTCTGTACATGTCAACCAACTGTTCTTGTTCAACGTACCAACTTGGGATGTATATACTCAAGACAATTCAAAACATGCACATGACTGTCAAGAATAAAGTTGACCAATCACAATTGCGGCTAAAACAAACCAATCACTAACAAAAGGAAAGTTGACCAAGAACATACTGACCAATCACAATTTGAACTAAAATTGGCCAATCACAGTCAAGAGTATATTGAAGTGGTCATTTAAAGTAAAAAATACTTCATACCTGAACTATGTATAGCACCACACTTGTGGTTTTGATGATTTTCATCTGACAAATTTGTTACATAATTTGCATCTTGTTTTCTGGAAACTAATTTTCCTGCTGATTGCAATGGATAAAGAGCATCAAGTGAAAACATGGATATTTACCTTTCTATAAAATTTGCATGTATTTTGCCCATAGATGTGAAGTCATGCAACATGTATCTACCTCAGTCAAGTCTTAAATCCTTTGGTGTTACTGTAATTCATAAAAAGCAAGAAGTTTTGCTGCTGCCTTGCTCTAAAATTTCACTGCCTGATAGTACAAATCTAGACTTACTTCACAACAAGACGAGAAAATGTGGAAATAATTCCTATTCTTCATTCTTTAGACCGACTGACTGCATGTAGGGCATGATTATTTTAAAGACATTGTACATTCAAAGATTGCACCATGTAGAGGGAGATGGAAGCTTGTTTTAGAAATGTTCTGCTAGATTATGTACCTATCAAAATTTCTTTGCAGGTCTTGAAGCATTTGTGTAAAATCAGCTCTGCTTTTTCTGGTACAGAGAAGTGGAATCTTAAGTGTGTTGAGTGTCATTTATTATGGAATAATGACGTTCTCATGCAACTGCTCTAATTATAGTATTGCATGCACATTTGTACATTAGGGGTAAATTCTGACTCATAAATAGAGGGGGAAAAATAAGATGTTATTATCTCTACATTATTGATATGTCCCTGGTAGATTATATCTAATATATGAACAATGTAGTACCAAATGAAAGTATATAAAGAGATGAAGCTAGAAACCAGTAATAATTTGACCTATTGTTGCCATGATACTGTACTACAGTAACTGTAACATTGAAAATGGTAGCTGTCATGATATGCTGCTGTATTTTTGAAACGAACTCAAGTCCAAGATGACGATACAGGAAAAAAAATGCTGAAAGCCATTAAAAGATGTTATTTTCTGGAGATGAAAATGGTATTAGAGCAAAATAAAATGGGTTGCAAGGGTGGTCCACAATAATGCAAGGTTCATAGAATAGATGCCTGAAAGAAGGCAAGGTGGTCTGAGTTCTGCAGTTTTTACAAAGCAAAGGACATGAATGGAGGCAGATGCTATTGTGGTATGATTTGAGAGACATCATGTTAGCACAGGGTGTAATAAACTGCCAGCTACCATTGGTTAATATTTACTTAGGGTAAATGTAGCTCTCCTTGTTTAGTCGCTTCTACATATTTAAGATAACAATTTTTAAAAAATCTTCAGATTAGAAGAAATGCGTGCAATATTAAGCCAACTTTCCTGGTAGGTCCAACTACTGATAGGAAAGGATGAAAAGAGCAGTAAGATACGGTGAATGGTTAGAAATAAACACTGCGGATGTTTATTATGTCCAGCTATACCCATGTAATAATGGTGATGTATGAAAGCAAATTAAATGTTGAAGTGAAATTATGATGGTCTTGTTGTGTTTGTGTTATTATTAGGGTTAGGGATTGATTTTATGAATATCTTCCAGATAATGTTGGGAGGCTAAATTGTTTAAACCCATAAGAATTCTTTTGGTTCAACTTCAACCTGTCACCCACCTACTCTCGAGTTAGAATGCATGAAACTGCACTGTAACAACACAAAACGCACAAATCAGATCCATACATCTGCTTGGAACAACATCTCGACCACGCTATAGATCCCACTGCACTCATTTAAAACGCCTTGGGGCAATTTTATAACCCCCTTGGCATATACAGAGCGAGCGTTTGTTTTATACTCCCAACATCTGCTTGGAGATTATGTAGAACCAGGGTTTACATGGCGGGGATATAGACCAAATACACCATGCGTAGGTCAGCAAAAGAACCGTTCTTGAGCAGAGAAACGCGCTTCAAGGCTATTATTCTACAAGATAGCAGTAAGAAGGAGACGTCAGACATTAATTCCGTCAATCAAAGTATAAAAACAAGGGCATTTGGATAAGGCATTGACATGATTGAGCCAGTACGTTATCGTCAAGTTGCTGTTTGGAAATACATTTGTAGGTGCAAAACATTAAAAAAAGGGTTTGGTTTACAAAAACACTGCTCTATTATGTGTAAAATGAGTCATTCTTTGTATGGACACAAAGATTTGACAAACAGAATTAAATCTAAGAAGTAGATAAATGAAAATCAGTTTGGCAATCAAATATTTTTTAGTTTCAACAAATACGTAAATTTTCATAATTTGTCGCTTATTATGTCACTTAAAACCTATAGAAAATAAAACGATACATTTTGAGCGAGTAAACACTTTAACAAAGTCATAATATGAAAAATTCCGTAAAAACTTGAAAACCCCATGCGAGCCCATTGGTTTTGGCCATTCCCAAATCGCCCAAATCCGCGAGTTGGCCGCGATCTCGGTCTATTACAAAGGGCGTGGTTTTCGCACAAAGGCCAAAATTAGGCTGTCTTAGGGGTTTACCATTGTTACTTGATCGATGTACAAATATTAATTTTTCTAGAAAACGCAGAGTATTTTCAATGAGTTTTCAACAGTTTTGTCGTACATTTAAAATGTTCCACAAACACCACGGCCGAGAAAGGGCGTAAATTGAAGTTTTATCTGATTTTTTCTAGCTCCCGCGGTTTTGCCGTTTGCTGAACTGGTAATTTCTCGGACGCTGTGCGGCCAAGCCAGAAGCCGGAAGTGGCTTTGTTGACAACGTCCCGGTTGTTTCATCCGTTCGTAACACGTACGGATTACAACAAACATTGAACCGACATTGCACAATTTCTACCACAGATAACTCAAACTCATGTCATAAACTTTTCAATACTTTTCAATAGGAGGAGTAGGCGTAGTTTTGGGGGCGATACACTGGGTGCTTTCAGCGGGTTGGATCGTAAAACGTGCCGAGCGGTTATTGAGAGGAAGCCGGTGTTCCGGCGTTCAGGGTACATTTTGCAAGCAGAAGTTGAAAGGCTGTGGCTTTCCTCAAACATGGAGAGTATCGTGGGGCTAGGGCGGGTCACTCAGCAGGCTAGACTCCAACTGGCGCTGCCACGATGACAGTCCAACGGTCTCAGATACGCCGAGCCGCATCATACATTGCCCGGTCGGATTGACGCTAGCGGGCCGAGTACGAACCGGCCTGGCCGCGGTACTGGCCGACCTTCCAGGGTTCCCTCTTTTTTTCTGACGGACTTAACTCCAAAAAAACAGCGTCCAGTAACTTATGGACTAATAAAAACACTGAGATGTGTCCCTCTCCTCGGCTTCAAGGCCGGCTTTCTTCTCAGTGTTTTGACCGATGATTCGAGGAGACTCAACCAGCCTTGGTTCAACCAACTCAGTGCCGCCGTTTCAACACACACAGTGTAATACTATATAACTCGCAAAGTCAGCTAATCCTGGCTATAAAATGCATCAAATGCTGATGAATTGATTTATCGATAGGTAAAAAGCCGTTTGACTCACAACTGTCATGAGTTTTGTGCGGAGTTCAACTACTGTGTGAGTCGGCTTTTCGTGGGAGGGTGAAGGGCATGGATCAAAAGCGTCCCCTAGCAGTTGAGTGCAGGACTGCACCCAATGTGTTGGCTATATAGCAGACAACACCGATGAAGGAGTTTCTATGAGCCTGATAAGTTTTATCTCAAAGTGAAGTAAATAGTTTGCGACCATGGAGATGAGAGTAACATGTTCTACTGTATTTCCAGCGAAGTACAAAAAAATGTAACATTAATATAACGTTACACATATCCGTTACTCAGGTGACGTTATCAGACAAGTCAAGTATACCGACACAAAAGAAAGTCTGAGTTAAATTTCTAACTGACCCTAACTGTTTCAGACCGTTCCCTGTTTTATACCAAGGAGGCTCAATTATATTGCTAAGTTACATATGTTCGAGGAGCGCCCTCATCGGTTTGCTTCCGTGTCACTTTATTTATTTCTTGTATTTCAAAGTCATTCATCAATCTTTGATACATGTGAGATTAGTACTTTCAGCTGAATAAGGCTGATTCCAAACTAAGTCCATGAGAGGTCACAGTAAACAGAATACAAACTTAGGAGATCATAACAGAAGTGAGATAAAGTTTAGTCGTACAAACAAATTATACAAAGTAAACGTTCAACTTTGATAATGGTACATCATAGTTATGTTCATAAAAATCATAGAAGGAAGACAATAGTAAAACCAAACCTTCAACACCTATTCATTTAACAAAATCTAAATCTGAATATTTTAACAAAATCTAAATCTGAATATATTACGGCGTATATTGAACTCGAACAATACACCATATAATAATGATAATAATAGCATTATTATCTCTATTTGAAAACAATGGTGTATTACAAGATTTGCTGTAAATTATACGCTTTTCTATGTTATACTCTGTATTCCTTTGCTTGGCTTTACAAACTTATTGTGAATTTAAAAAAATCACTTTAGTTAAGTCCGATTATGGCGATAGATGCTGATTGGAAACATGTTGATTAGAGCCAAATAGAATGAACTCAGTAATAAATCATCATTATGTAACTAGTCCACGGTGATGAAGAAGACGCGTGGAGGGCCCAGTACTATTGCAACTTTGACATAACCGTTAACTTGTCTCTTTGCAAACATGACAATGTTTTAACAAAAATGAACCCATGGCTTACAATAGTACAGATGCCATGGCTAGTATGTCTCCGGATATTCTGCAACGTTTGTCAGTTAATAACGTTAATTACGGTAATCTTTATCATTATCATAGCACTAAGTGCTACTTTAATCATTACATTACTATCATAGTTCTGTTCTTGGTTACGAGTTTATCCGGCAATAATGTCCTAAACTGAGGGCAGAACTTCCATTGGTCAAGCCAAATCAGTGCCCTTGTACATGTACATGTACATGTACAGTCCTTCCCATAGGTATTTTCAAGTAATTAGTAAGAATGTGTAGGTCTACAGCACATATTACGTCTACTTAAAACATTAAGTAAAGGGTTAGCGTTCATGATGTATGTGTATCACTTCCAAGCGTCTCTTTTTTCCAAGCGTCTAGATAACTACTGTAACAGTGATATGAAACTGGGCCAATGCATAGGCCAAAGATAATCTCCAAGCAGATCTTTTGGTGGCTGTAAGGCAGTATCCAATTGCCAAGACAGTTACGCAAGGGAGTATCCATTTGGCTGCCCCCCCCAAAAAATACCAGTACAAAAAAAGAAAGCCCGATAAAACCTCCTAAAAACACGTAAAAAATAAGCCGAAGCCTAAACCTCTGCTTGGAGAGTAGGCCAAAGATGAAATATAGCTAATAACCAAAAATGAAAAAAAAAACACGCTCAAAGTGACATTTAGTGTAAGGAACAGTTCCTTTTGCTCAACTCAAACCGTAATGTTAGATCCAGACATGCTTGCATTTCTGTTTACACTTTTATATATACTAAGCTTAACCTGATATACAAAACTGTAGTCTGTCTAATTAAATAAACTAAGCTGTCCCAGGAGACATTTGATTTTCCATGCAAAACTCGATAGAAGTTGAGCTATCCCGTCGACCCTTGAAACGGACGAAATCAGCATTTGTCAAGAAGTCTGTCAAATCCTCCTCTGTAGGAGACATTTGATTTTCCATGCAAAATTCGATAGAAGTTGAGGAGCTATCCCGTCGACCCTTGAAACGGACGAAATCAGCATTTGTCAAGAAGTCTGTCAGCTCCTCCTCTGTAGGATTGTAGTCCTCTTGGATGTCGGCCGATGACCTCCCCTTTCCACGGTGTAGCAGCCCTCCTGTCCAGGACTGCAGTCGCTCCAACATCAGGTCTGCAACCTGCTCAGTTTCGGGCTTCTGCTGGGAATTCTCTTCTGCAATCTGGTGGTAATTAGCATAATATCATTATGGCCAAGCTATTATTAGCATGAAAGCTCATCTGTGTTGATATATTCCATCATGAAATTCGATGCTTTCATTCAACACAAGCAACAGTAGCTCACTGTGACCTCGAATGTGTTTCCAATTTCATCATGATCAACTAATACTTAGCCGACATGCAAATCTGTGCAGTTTTTTTTAGCAATTCACTTCTTCCTGTACAATTCCGTTCTCAATAAAACACATGACTTGTATAGTTTGACCCGTACTGCTGTTTTTGTAGACTGTGTGAATTTGACTATACAGCTATAGGGTTTATACTAAAATCAGTAAAGGTAAAAAAATTTAAAACAAGCAAATCTTTTTAAACATGTTTTAGTACTTTAATAATCTTACTCCTAGTCAACGTTATAGTTAGAGAAATGTGGACTATCATACTAACCTCATGTATGGCGCTGTCTAGGATACCAACAACCATGGTGAGGATGACCCACTGGAAGAACGTGATGAACGTAAAGGTGAACAGCGGCCCCATGACCGTCTTGGCGCCCGACAGCTCATAGAACTTTCCCAGTAAAATCGTGAACATCGTTTCCACGGTGGCGATGAAGGGCGAAAAGCCTTCCTCCGTAGAGCCGAAAACGAGGAAGGCAAACGTCGCAAAAGCGACAAATATTATGGTAAATATCAAGAAGAACCCGGATAGTGGTCCGGCTGCCTTCTTGATGGTACCTGGAAAGAACATGTAGGACGGAGTTAGAACTATGTTTGAAACCGTAGCCACGCTGTTGATGGTGGTCTCCAATCAACCGAACATCTTTGACTGGTATCATTTTAAGCAGCCAACGGCAATTCCATAATATCCGTGAATAGTTTCATCAGGTTGGTAAGTCACTGAATAAAGAGACTCTTTCTACACAACCAAGTGTTTTATTCAGCCGACGTTTCGGTGACCGTCTGTCACCTTCCTCAGGGCAATTATGACTGGTTCACATTGCACTGCAGCATAGGTGTCGCTGCTGTAGATGCGTTCCCAAACGTATTTACATATCTACAAGTACACATGCACTGTTTAGGGAACTGTATTTACAATGTGGTCCCAAACGTACAGGAGTGGATATATACAAAATAGTTGTTAAAACAGTTACGGATAACAAACATATAGAACGAGTGATTTTTTACATGTATGTCAGTCATATACGCTTACTTCTTAAGAATGCGGTCCCAAACGTGACTGAGTCTGTATCCCCCTTCATCCCGGTTTTAAAAACTGTTTTAAAAACTGTTTTGTATGTATCCACTCCTGTACGTTCGGGACCACAATGTAAATACAGTTCCCTAAACAGTGCATGTGTACTTGTAGATATGTAAATACGTTTGGGAACGCATCTACAGCAGCGACACCTATGCTGCAGTGCAATGTGAACCGGTCAGAATTGCCCTGAGGAAGGTGACAGACGGTCACCGAAACGTCGGCTGAATAAAACACTTGGTTGTGTAGAAAGAGTCTCTTTATTCGGCAATTCCATAATAGTTTCAACGACGAATCTAGATCCAGTCTACCTTGCACTTGACAAAACAGTGGATCCGGAGTGTCAACGAATCGGGCCAAGAATCACATGCTGGTTGTGAACGAAAGAAACTACAAAGTTACCGCAAGCATGCGTGTGGTGATAATAACGTATTGACAGAAACATCGTATCCCATAGAAAAACAGCTAGAATTTCTGATTTTTTTTTACCTGCGCCGAGAACAACGTGTTTGTTGAACCGCAGGAGATGCAGCAGTTTGAGTGACCCCACACAAACCAAGCAGCCCTGCACGTACGTGTTGATCTGGTCCCAGTACGCAGCCCGGCGGTACTTCTCAAACGGTCTCTCAACTGGCCCTATATATAGAAAGATAGGAATTTCCTTCTTAGGACATTAAGGTCTTGAATTTCACAATTTCCATATAGTATCTGACAACAGTGGCTCTATCGGTCTCTAAAATGTTAAACATCTAAACAATCACTAGTTCAAGAAATACGTATAACTAATTATTTGGTAAAATTATTTGCTTTAACATGCTACTAAAGTCTTATATAATATGTGACATAACAGTTGTACAACGTAATTGCCTTACCAGTGTTTGTCCCTTGCTTTGACTGGAACTCGAGGACAATATACAAGGTGTACAACATGACCCCGACCTCAGCTAGAGAGAGGAGCGCCAAACTCAACTCTACACACCCCCAGAAGGTCTTCAAGTACAAGCTCCGTAGCTTTACAATTAAGTCCACTGTAATAAGACAGAGGAGTTATACATCAAATTGAGGCCAGAAATTACGTATCAGGTCCTGCTGAGGCGTACATCAGCTGAATGTGTTGGGGCATAGTAAATCGCACTTGTGCTATACATGCAGTCATACTCGGCATGTCCCAACCAGATGTTTGTTGCTTGAAATACATGTCCAAATTGGAGTCAATATCTGCAAGGAGTCGGACACTTACAGTAGTGTACTAGTATTAGCATTGAATGTACAAGCCTAACAGACAAGAACCTAATAAGAGATATCACATGTGTGCTCACATTCTCTGAAAACGAAGTACAAGGTGAAGATGATGAAGACTCCTTGGAAGCCGACCACAACCCAGGCCCATGGAGTCTGGAAGCGGTAGAGTCGGACTGTAGCGATGTCCACCCGGGGATAGGCCTTCCCCATGGCAGTAAACTCAGCCAGCAGGTTCACCACGGAGAACAGATTGGCGTGGGGATTGTAGACCGTCATCTCGATGAAAACGGCTCGGGTGGAGCGATCGATCCACCCGCTGGGCTCCAGCTGTGCTACGGTGGCGAGGACGGCGGCGGGCGTGGTGTTGGTGACTGTAACGAAGTAGCCCCCGTCCCAATAGGTGGCATGTGTTCCTACTACCGGTATATCTGTAACAATCGTATGCAATTTGCAAGAACATTATGGCACAAAACAGGAATGGGCAAGATCAAAATGTAGGTCAGTCTTAATGCCAGCTAAACCACTCAATGAGTGATTTAAAATCAAAGTACCTGGCGAATGACGGTAGACCCAAGGATTGGTTTCATTTTGCACCAGTGAACTTGTATTTTTGTCAGGTGTCTCCGACCAACCCATCCCATAGCTGCTGCTGTCGTGGTTTGTGTAGGAGTAGGCATTGGTGCAGTTCTTCAAGATGCCTTCAACTCGCTTGTCAATCTTACATGAATGATCTGTGGATACAGTGAGGCACGTGTAACATGGAAGCCATGGTTACTATAATTAAATAAATTTTATAATTAAATGATCCTGCCACACCATTTAGAAGAGTCGGTGACTAATCAAGAAACAGGTCACGGACATTACTGAAAGTTTCTCTTGGGAACTTTTGTAAAAGGCTAGTGCATGCTTACCTTCTGCCACCCTCAGCTGTCTCATCCTGACGGGTCCGACCACATATGACTTCTTGTCCGCCATGAATCCACCCGGTTCCCTGTCGTCACCGTTGTACCACTGGTTGTCGTACAACTCAGGACTCAGTGTGTATCTTATAAAGTTCCAAAAGCTCTCAGCGTCGTTCACCTGTATAAGACACACAGAATTAATGTAATTTACAATTTTTCAATAACAAGTTCCGAGAACATGATGCCCGGTAAGTCTGTGGATGATTAAGTACAGGCGTATCTAACCTTTTGTTATACCTTGAATTTGAAACAGACTGAAAATGACTAATGACATCTGCTTGTATCAAGTGTACTCGCCTTTGTAAAGGAATTATCATCTCCACCGTCCACAGTTTGCCGAAGATGTTGAGTCATGTGGAACATGCCTGTGTCACGTGGCCCGTTGGCAATGACCATTAACACCAGGATGAACAGGAAGTAAAACGCAAACTCGTACATAGCCTTTCTCATGCTGATCTCGACGAAACGGCGGACTCGCATTTCAGCCAGCTTTGTCGAGTCCGGTGGTTCTTCATTGCATTTCTTTGCAGGCGTTGCCTGTAGGATGTGAGGAAATTTCTGATTGTGTATTATTGAAACTTGTAAACTTGTTCGTGATCCCGATGCGTTACAATTTAAAAGAAAACAACGCATCTTTTTGTTTTGTTCTGTTAAATCATAACAATTGTACTTCCAGTCACACCAAATGACTTTGTATTATGAGTGATGTGGCGTTTATATTGCTGCTCCTTTCAAACCATTACGAAAAGAACAAGAACGACACAGAGCCTTGGGTTGGACATTTTTGTTTAAATTCACGAGTCACTGAATCAATTTAAGATTAGTAAAACCAAATAATGTGATTCGAGTTACTCTACCTTGATGGTCGACAGGTAGGCACACACCTCGTCGTAATCTAGGGTTGGCGTCTGGTTTTCTGCGTCTTCATGAGGTTTCTAAAAGTCGCCAGATGAGCAGTAATGTCATATAAACTTCCAGAGGACAAGCTGATAACGCGTAATATGACGATACCACATCGTGCTTGTGGTGCTTATGTAGATATGAAACTAAATCTTCATGTTTTACGGTAATCTTTATCATTATCATAGCACTAAGTGCTACTTTAATCATTACATTACTATCATAGGCGTTTTTGGTTGAAATTCATAATGAAGTTACTTGCTTAATTGGGTAGTGACTCTATTATACCATAGACCACATATAGTATATATTGGCTGGTACTGTTTATTTTACCATCCCAAGCTACCAAGGGCACTCTATCAACACTGTATACTAGTAGTATTGTAGATCACTTCAAATGTAGGTATGATAATATGTAGTAATCTGCAGGATCTTACCCTCAGCACCAGCGTGAGTCCTACTGCAAGCAGAACCACCTTGACGGGCTGAAGGACGAAGAGATCCGCGAAGAAGGATGTGAAGAAAACGAAGAGCCATTCTTCAGCTTTCTTCCGGCCGTACACCTGGCCGTACAGAATGGTGAAGAACACCGACAGGAAGCAGCTGGCAAAAACCAGGAACCAAGCTTGAGGAAAAAATAGAAATGGGAAAGTTACGCAATTTATTATTACACCGACACCATGGTTACATCTACCGTGTATACAGCATTGTCTGTGGCTAAACAGTCCTATTCGAGATGGCAGCCTCCGCCACATAGATGCATGTCACGTCTGTGGGTCGTCTCAGTTCTATGTGAGCTACACAACATCAGTGTTACATTAACAATACCTAAACTTGAATTGTTTTCTTTTTATCATCAACCTCACCTATGAAAACACACCACCACGGAAGAATGCATCCTTTTTTCTTGTCCTCAGTCATCTTGTTATCTGTGAGAAAAAAAACTCCTTTTAGTATCAAACGTCCATTTATCATTATGACGATAACCAAGGATATGCAATTTAGAAGGCAGCTTCCATTACTTATCCTAAGAGTCATACATGAAAATAACACCCACCGCTGTATGGTTGCCTGTAGAAGTCCCAAGCCTTGTCAATTTTTTGAAGCTCGATTTCTTCAAGAGTTAAGGCATCTGAAGTCGTCGAAGAAGCTGCAGAAGAGAAAGATATTTTGATTTTACATATACGCTATGAGGACGAGATACCTAAAAGTACAACCACCACGCAATAGATAACTTGTGACATTAGAATACACCTTCCTATTTCGTAACTCTATGAACAAGTAGCTGTATACTACGAATATGTAGTTCTACTTTATCGTACATTCCATAACGAAATTAATGAAGGGTTGGTTTCCAACCGTCTTTCGCATAATAGATTACCAATCTCACCATACATTGTGAACAGTTGTAGCATAGCATCATATCTACATGGCTGTAGTTTGATATCTGATAACGTTTATCATCATCACAAACAACCATGTCATACCTGATGTTACAATAATTTACGGCTTCCAGAGGTTTTTCATTTACTTGTAGTATTTGTTTTTTCTACCTACCGCTGCTTGAAACATTTTGATCTTTGGCCTTCTTCTCTGGAGGAGATGCGACATGACGGAAAATCTCCACTATGGCCAGGTTGATGGGGAAAATTATGAGACAACTTTGCACAGCGATCATGAACTGCAAGCGTGAAAACAATAAGTCATAAATCACGTCTGTCCTTTCAGTAGAACCATTAATTGCATAATTAGCAGAATTGATTAGCATATTCTTTATCTATTCATCCATTTAACTTTGATAAAGGCAGCTGCCTCTCAAACACACCCAGTTTGTCTTTTTGTTTTAACTGAAAAAAATGGTACCTGGGCCCACGATATCGGGATCTGTACTTTGAAACCAAGGATGTCGATTGGAGGAGGCTTGGGGAAGTCCTCTACCCGTTCGAAGAACGCGATGTTGGTGACCATGGTGCAGAGTAAGAGGGAGAGGCAGCAGGACACCCGCTGGACACGAGTGAAGGGACTGTAGGCAGGTCGTCCTAGCACCGAGCACCACAGGTGACCATCATTGAAGGCCTTTGGAACACGGAATAAGTGTCATTGTACGAATTACATGATAGGAATGGGGCGAAGGGTTACAGTAGACCACAAACATCTGAAAGACTTCGTCGCAAGACTGTCATGATACCATGTACACGGGTATGAGTCCCAAACTTACCCATACGTTTTAGTAAGAGGATTGTCTGGAAAACATATATATATATATATATATATATATATATATATATATATATATATATATATATATATATATATTTTGCGGTACTCTTAGATGGGTGGTGATAAATATGATCCCATAAAATGTACCTTGGATGTTTGTGACCCAAAGACGTGCCTAAGGGTCGATAGTTGTTCGTCGGTAGCTGACGAGAGCAAGCAGTCCACCCTTCCGTCACCTTCCTCCACAGCTAACCATCTGTGATACGCAACAAAAACTTCCTTTCAAATACAGGCCTTTGCAACGGGATAGAGTATACTAGAAAATATAACCTGAGGTATCTCAGACCTTAGCAAGCCCTTTGCCTTCGTGCCATGTATTCACATTTTACAATTCTGCTTTTTTAAGGTTTAGACCATGACCTTGAATCGATTTTCATTACCTCTGGCACAGGAAAGAGTACTTCTTGCCATCGCTAAGGTCTTGCAGGATGATTTTGTCCAGGAACCTGTGGGTTGGACAAAAGACGACAACGCAATCAAACACTGCGCACAGCAGAGGGTAGCAAACACTTGAGCGATTCGGCGTGACAAGTTGCAGTTTACTGTAGGCGAGTCAAGTTTGATGGCCTGCAAATATTATGACTTGTCATTATGATTGTAGGTAGACATTGATAACATATCACTCGGTCAAAAGTACACACCATGAAGGAGAAGGTCCTGTGTTGTCATGCCAGATGTGCACGGCGTACAAGGATCCGAGGTGGCGACTGGTCGGCAAGATGAAAGTGTCCACTCCTCCCTCCCTGAAAATCGAGCGATCACGGCCCTCCAGTTCATGTGGGCCGGACGAACCTCCCTCTCCCATCAGCGTCATAAAGACCTATTGAGGAATATTCTGGTATTGGTTGCGTGCCAAATGTACGGGGCGTATGTGGTATATACTTAAAGATACCACTTCATCGTGTTGATAACAATATAAAGTCAAATAAGTTATATTTTAAAACATTCTAGTTATGAAAGGCGATTGATACTTACCCTGGCAGATGTGGATGCTTCAGACCTCGATCCTGTCAAAACTGTGATCCGGTAGAAGTGATCGTGGAAACCTCCCTGATCTCCGCGAAGGATCGTTGCCCCAACCTGGGAAACCATAGCAGACAGGATCAGAAGTAAGTATGGTTCTTCTTTTATGCCGTGATGCTACATGCATAAGGCTGACATTAGGGGGACTATATATTCATGCCCCTTTTCGGTGCAAGGAATAGGAAAGCCAAATTTATTTCTCGCACTTCGTAGCCAGGTGGGTGAGTTATACGTTATATGTTCAATGTAAAGCATTGTCAGGACCCCATTTCAAGTCCTCATATCAGTTTACAAAAGTATGCAGTGCTATACTGTCTGAAGGGAATAAAGCGTTATGTTTCAAGTGATTTGACTAAGCAGCGATCTGTAACAAAACTCATACACAGTTAACGCCCATTCTTCGTTAACGTGTGCAATTGCTGTCGCATGATAGTAGCGGGCCACCAAGTTTTTAAAAGAAGCAATAACTGCGTATCTTGTGCTTTCCTGTTATCAGTACATGATAGTAATATACTAAGTTATGTTTTACCGCAACTGTCAGCTGCCTTCGGGTCGTCCAGGCGAAGATTGTGCTAAGAAACACGCTAAAATCACCTGTCGCAACCACTAGTAACGCACAAAACGTCGGGTTCAAACAATGAAAACGTGTGAGTTGACTTAATTTTCAGTCATAATTTACACCTATCCACCAAACCGTCTTGCCACAGGTGGATGAACTTGTCCAGCTGGCGTCCATACTAAATCTGATGCCGTTTTAGTTTTGTCGCAAGATTTTGTCTAACCTACGTTATGGAAAGATAGACGGGTATAATTCGCCCACGAAAAGACATTTCACAATAATTTTCACACTGTCTTATCCGCTAGACTGTGTTTGTTGCGAAACAAATCCATGGCAGGGAGAATAAAACACGAGTATCGGAAAAATGACAACAACAAACAGCGTCAGGCCGTTTGTCAATTTTTAATTCTAACCTACGTTATCGATATATATCATGATTATTCCATTGAGATTAGAGACAGATACTTGCACTTCCATTCATGGAAAGAGGGTCATCAGATATACATTTGCATGTAAATTTTATAGTGTAAGGGCTGACGGGTTGGATTGTATTGATCATCATAAGCATAATTCTAACCTACGTTATCGTCTAACCTACGTTATCATTTTTTTCTTCACTGTGTTATCGAATTTACAGGAAAAGGATACGATGCAAAGTTCGATTAACAGCATTTTATCAACTGTAACAATACTGTAGTTGGCCTGTAGTCTTGCTAGAAAGTCATAGGAAAGAAGGTTTACTCTCCCTGTTTTAATCTCCAAGCAGATGCGCGCCCAAAACAAGCCCGCCTGCTACATCTGCTTGAAGAATGCCTTAGCTATACAATGCTGGGACATTTTACATTTTCATGATGTTAGAATTATGAGATGCACAACTTTATGAGGTAACTTTATTGATATCTAATGCTAATGATACAAACAATGATATTACGCAACGATTATATCAGTGTGGCATGAATTAAAGGAAAATATATTACTTACCCCCTGCGGCCAAAATAGACTCGCCCAATCTTCGCGCCTTTTTTGAAAATCGCACGACTTGTGTGACTGAAATAGGGGCTCTTCACTGACACGATAATAAGGTACGTATTAATCATGTTCGTCTCAAATTGCAACAGGGATGCTGATCAGTGAAACATAAGGGTCAATCTTGTCAAATTTCGTGCCACAAAATCATGTATTTATAATGTTACACGATGAAATCTCCAATATGTGTGATCGGTACGTAAACACAGTCATAGGTTATCACGTAGAGTCACAGTGATTCACGTATCTCGCTGTACGTCCTGCTATTTCGTTTTTGGTATCACTGACTGGTGTATTCACTCACTCACTCAATCCTCTTCTGAACCTAGTGGTTCTTGAGGCGACAGGAAGGATTTCCATCTGGCCCTATCTGGTGTATTGCTTACACGATAAAATATCGTACAGTTACTGTGACAATAAACTTTGCAATGAGCGTAATGTATTTTGAATGCATGGTGAAATTATACTTTCTGTAGAACATGGGGAAGCCACAAGCCGAAATCCAGAAAGCGTACCGGGAGAGAAAAAAGGCAAAGGAGGGGAAAATCTACATGGCGAAAGAGGCTCAACGAGTTAAGAATTGCTACATACCGACAGCTATGTTAAGCAAAGAAGCCTTAGAGAACAGAAGGGCACAAGGAAGAGCTAAAGCGAGACGAAATTATGCGAAGAGTAAAGCATCGGGAAAAGTAAAAATCAAAATGGACTTCAAGAGAAATGCCACGGAAAAGAGGCGCAGGAAAAAACTGCGAGAGATGAAGACAAAGCTGGAGGAAGCTTTGAAAGCTAAGAAAAAACTAGAAAAGAGGCTTGAACGGCTACAAAATAGATCTCAGCCTATTCCTGAAGCATCTACACCACGAAGTAAAACAAATTCTGACATAAGACAAGCCGGGCTATCGCCTAATAAGATGCCAAGTGGGCTGAGACGAAAACTCTTGTTTTCCAATGTAGTGATATCTGGGTTAAAGGAGTCCTATCGCAAGAAGAAAACAGATGGGAAAAGGGTGTTGAGGAATGTGCTAGCAGGAAAAATAGTCAGAAAGTACCGTATGATGAGCACACTGTCTAAAGAAATTGGCGTCGCCAGAAATGCGAGAAGGAATGGAAAAAGAAAGACCAGGCTTCCCCATGTGCGAGCTGCATTAAAGCAACGAGTTGAAGACTTCTTGAATAGAGATGATAACTCCAGAATGATGCCAGGGAAAAAAGATTGTAAGAAGGTAGGCGAATCCAAAGCACAGGTTAGGACCTTGTCTAACTACCTGTCCAACTTGCATGAGAAGTTCATTAGTGAAAATAGTGATGTTAAGATTTCCTTCAGCCACTTCGCCAAGTTACGGCCACCTAATATCAAGCTAGCGTCATTTCTATCGCGAAACACGTGCCTCTGCACTAGACATCAAAACTTTGCACTAAAACTCAAATCCCTGAAAGACAAAGGGTGTGTCCAGTCCACCAACCCTGACAACTTTCTACACAACTACCCCGATGGAGAAAAAGTAGACTCCTTGTTGGAGAAGTTGCCAAAGGATGGGAAGGTGAAGTACGATCAGTGGAAAAGAGTAGAGGTCGACGGAAAAAACAGAATGAAGATTGTAACACTTGAGGTGGAAGTAAACGAGTTCTCAGAAAGTTTCAGGGAAGAAGTTGTACAGTTCCGTCAGCACTGTTTCAGAGCAAATGAACAATACAATCAGCTAAAGACTCTTAAAGAAAACCTTCCTCCCAACCATGCCATTATTCAAATGGACTTCTCGGAGAACTACAGGGTGAAGTATTCAGGGGAAGTCCAATCCGCCTACTGGAATAATGAACAGATAACATTGCACCCAGTTGTTGTTTACCATAAAGAAAACGGTGTCCTCAAGCATGAATCCACATGTATTATTTCAGACGAACTGGGACACAATTCTTCGACAGTCTTTGCCATCCTGAAAAGGCTTATGTCTGAGCTTAAGAAAAAACATCCTCATCTGACATATGTGCACTATTGGACAGATTCACCAAGTTCGCAATACAGAAATAAAACTCTATTCAGCGTCGTCTCCGACCATGAGGCACTGTTTGGTGTAGGCGCTGCATGGAACTATTTTGAGGCTGGGCATGGGAAGGGGCCGTGTGACGGTGTGGGAGGCACGGTCAAAAGAATGGCTGACGACGCGGTAAAGCAGGGAGACACACAAATCCAAGATGCACACGATTTCTACAGATGGGCCGCACAACAGGACAAAAGTGCCATTAAGTATGACTTTGTGTCAACAAGTGAGTGTAAAGAGAGTCAACAGTACCTGACTAACAAGTATGCCAAGGTAAAGACAATTCCTGGTACCATGTCATTTCACTCAGTGGTGGGTCTGTCCACGGGTAAGGTCAAGACAGGTAAGACATCATGTTACTGCAACTGCTGTTTTGGGGCGGGAGGGTTTCAACCACAAACATGTTGCGAGGGTAAGTGGGATACACACAACATTATCCCAGGTACAGCAGTAGCGTCACCTTGTATCGGTGAATATGTCGCCGCAGAGTATGAATCAGACTGGTACATTGGGGTTGTAGACGATATAGATGAAGGGGAGTATAACATCAGCTTTATGGAACGGACAGGGGACAAATACAGATGGCCGAGGAGAAAAGACGATGTCTGGATAGTACAGTCAAATATTCTGAGCGTCATTCCAAACCCTCTACCAACAGGAAGGTCGAAGAGAATGTTTACTTTTCCTGACGGTACCCTGCAGCAAGTTCAGATGATCTATGCTAAGAAACACAAGACAAACAGTAATTAGTAATAAGCTTTTAATTCATACAGAGATACTAGAAAGTAAAAATCTGCACATATGAAGCAGGGTAGCTAGAAACAATAGAAACCATTGTTATTCGTTGCCGACAACCGGTTTGACAAAATATGTTTGTTCACCTAGCTATAGTGACAGAGTAGGTAAGAAAATACACTCCGTTTGACAAAATATGTGTTCGTTCAGCGAGTGACAGAGTGGGTAAGAGTATACAAGCCGTTTGACAAAATATGTGTTTGTTCACTGAGTGACAGAGTGAGTAAGAATAAAGATGGAAATAAGTTCCGTTGTCCGGTTCCATGCATAAAGTATTGACTCTCTTGTTTGTCAGCAGGTATCTGAGAGAATAAATGCCGTCAATACAGATACCTTGAATGCCTTGTCTCCTTCGCAGCCGATGTTCACATGACTGACAAAACACTGTGCCGTTTTTGTGGCTATTCAGGATCACGTTCAACGTTTTCATTGATGGGCGTTGGCAAGACGAAGATGACCGGTCCAGCATATGTTTACGTTTGTGAATGTAGCAACATTGATAGCTACAGTAATTTCGATTATTCCTTTCAAAGTATTAAATGCTTTCCACTGGTTCGGAGTGGTATGAGGGTTGTGGAGCGCAAAAAAATCACTACAACGGCTGTTGGATTTACTTGCTGGAAGCGTTTACCGTGCAGCAACACGGCGTTTTTGCGCCTTTAGAGGAAAAGTGACATCACGGACAAAAAACTTAATATCTCGAAAAGTATAGGTGGTAGCACCGTACAAAATTGGCAAAAGATAGTCGACAATACTGGTAACAAGTTCAGCACATTTGTTAGGTATTTGGAAGAACTTTATTTTTCACCATTTTCTACCCCCAATTGCACACGTTAACGGAGAATGGGCGTTAAACACCTTCTTTGAATCTTGTCTGTCTTTGCGCCGGGCCCAGATCACCGTGAGGATGTAGATCCCGAATACAACGCTGACCGCGATGATAACAACTGGGTTCTCATTTAGGTTCACTAATGAAGGAACATTATAATTATAGTGACGAGAAAATTCGAGTTATGACATGACATGAATACAGATGTTACAAAAGGCCTTGGCGGCACTTCTTTCAGTTCCACAATCCTGGCCAGAATCTACAGACCACTGAGCTTGAGTTAGGTGTTTGTTTGCACTAGATGTTAACTGTACTTTCATTGTTTTAACAATCATTGATCTTACGATTGCGAAGCGCCTCGAGGATGTTGAGTTTGTTCGGTGCCACGAAGAATGTAAAGCCGGACCCAAACGCTGTCAAATGGTCGCACCGGCAGTGTGACAAATCGGTGCTGCTGAGAGGACCGGGCTGTACATGTACAAGGAATCAGAATGAAAGCAATCACAACCTCAATGTTATCATCCTCAAATGTTGTTTTTGTATTTTGTTTACATGATACAAGCTTTTGACAACGTATGTCGTTATTTCTTATTTCATAATTGCAATATGGTAATGATGGGAATTTTTTTAGGAAAACACACACCTGGCAACCGTCTGATTTGAAATCTTCTATTTCCTCGCTGAAGTAGAGACATTGTGTGGAGTAGATCTGAAGTGTGTAGTTTAGTGTGAAGTTCTCTCCACGATACTCAGGAGCAACCAAGGGGCTTACATCGCCTTGTTCAGTATGCGGTACGTGCTCCACCCCTGAATTGTGTAGAAAAAAATGCTGTCAAATATTTGCCTCCGTAAAACGAGGTTTTGATACACACACGACATGCATGTTTGTAAGTTTGAGTTATCACTAGAATGCGGCACTATCTTATTCATACAATGTTACACAAAATCTACTTTATAGCTATGTAGGTTTTTGAATGGTGTGTGCTTTAATACCTAGGTAGTACATGTACTCCACTGAATCCTCTACGTCAGTTCCGTTTATGAACCAAGTCCACCGGTCTGCTGTCATGGTTTCAGTTGGGCCCAGTGACAAGGTGAACAGGTCGTCATCTGTAGACATAAACATCACGTATTTCATTCTTTTCACGTCTTTAAGTATTTCTATGCAAATGCGCGGACCTGGCGTGGCTTTTTTTCGCGCACAACAATTCTTTATTCTTGAAAGTAACCAAATACAGTACAGACAGTACGGTTAATGCAAACCCCACAACAATTCTTTATTCTTGAAAGTAGCCAAATATAGTGCATATACAGTACGGTTAATGCAAACCTGGCAGCGGTAATGTTGTGTTCCTGTCGAATTCGTCAATCCGGCGTGGTTCGTTCCCTTGCTTCAGGTACAGTCGGACAGACACATTCGCCAGATGAGGCGTCACGGTGATGTGCAGGGACCTCCCCTTAGTCGTGTTGAACTGGTGAGCCTGTACGAACAGATGCATCGATATCATTTACCGAAAATTCAACAGTGGGGATATCATATATATGGGTCTGCAGGACGAGATGAGTCGAAAAAGGAACTGGGAAATTTAGGGTTATGTACATGTAGTAGAAAACGATGGACGTTTTCGTTAGGGACAAAACAGACGATCAGAACTATACGTTAAATGAGCCTAGCAAGGATGGTCGTATTGCGTGGGGGACTTGGCTTTTTAGTCATGATAAAACACAATGTATCATAATGGTACACACAGTAACAGTGCTGGCCAGAAATGTTTACCAGGTAACAATCCTTTACAGGAGTAAAAGATCGCATAGTTACACGTATTGCTTTGCTCCAAGATGGTTCTGTTTTTCCTATCTCGGTCATTGTTTGTCCATTTTGGGATGACTCCGACAGGCGTCGGGTGAAAACCTCCACACGATCTGTTAAGCCCCGGATCTCCAAAGGCCTGCCGTTTCGCATGAACTGTAGTCCTCCTACTTCCGACTTGACATCGTCAGAAGTGTTGGCAAAGGCGTAAGGGTTCCGCGGTGTCTTAAAATTCTTTAAAACAAAAGAGCATTGATTGAGATAACTCAGTCAATCTTTGCATGAACTAACTACACCGCCTGTGTTTGTTTACACAGTCTCTCGCTGGCTGGAGTTAAGGGGCCTTAACTGTCGGGGCGGCCACTAGGAGCCAGATATAGTCAGGCTACACCAATACATTGCAATCAATGAAACTTTGAAAATCCAGCACCAGCCAAAAAATTCTCAAGCGAGTTCTTTTAGTCTTGATAATCATGTATTACCTACCTCTATTCCGACGGCTTCCTGTGTTTCACATCTGTCCCCAAGCAACCTTGACAAGCTGGGTACCACGAAAAACGTCGAACTTCCTAATTGGTCATTTGCCCGGAAAACGCGCGGTTGCTCGTTGGTAGTATCACACAGCTGTTTTTCAACCGCCAAGTTAAATTCACCTACAGTGAACATCGTCGGGCTCTCTCCTGGGACTTTGTGATCTAGTACAGCAGTATTTAGCTTCCCAATTGCAACAAAAGTTGTCTGGGTGGCATTTTTGTTCTGTAAATAAAACGAATGCACCGATGTGCAACACTTAGATGGTCACGACAAGCTACTACTTAGATATGAATTTGAAAACTAATGATCATGATTTACTGAAGCCCGCAGTACGATCGCACATTGATACATTCAAAATGGGTGCCAACCGATCCACATATCGGCCGGCCGGCACCGTCACCATGCCACTGCATGGACAAAACATATCATCTAACGTGAAGAATACTGAGAAGGTACGGCGCACAGTGAGATATTGGCAAAATTTTCTAATATGCAATAACGAATAAAAATGTTCCCGTCAGCATCCAACTAACAACAGCAGCGGCTTTTAATTGCTACCAACACTTTACTCTAAACATCCCGTGTTTTTTGGTGACTACAAAAGCAATAAGACACAAAACGTATTTTGATAGTATACAATGTTCCTACATTGTTTAAGTGAAGCTCTCGGGTTTCAGATGATGGCAACTCTTTGCTCTTCGAAGCCGAGGCTGTTGAAGCTCGAAGTATGTTCACACAAGCTGTTGGGTTGAACGGAAGACACAGGTCATCTGTGAACATCTCAGACGGTACTTAAATAAGACGTTAAATCCAATTGTCCTGACTTGAAGATAAGAAGAAACGCGCGCTTGCCTGCCAAAAGAACGGATGCCGTTTCCTCCAGTCTTTTGGGACCAACATCTTTCCTTTCGGGTGTTTCAAGAAACTGTGACATCTGCAACACAGTTTGAGCTGCACTCTCCTGAAACAAACCCAGTGAAATTTCACCCTTTATGATTAGCATCTATACATGAAACTTTCTGAAGAATTGTAATGATCTTATAGATTTAATTGCAATATCTAAGCAGCATGTATACAGTCCAACATGTACTATCGACCCTCACCATGAGTAAGGACTACCTGACCATCGTGGTCTCTTAGACCTTAGACCTATTGGCCCAAGCATCCTGTCTATAGTGACCATTTTCGTCAAGCACCTCAGGTGGTCACTATGGACGGGTTTGAGTCCGTTTGACTATACACACTCAAGCAATTGATGAGTTGGAGGTATGTAGGTAAACCCAAACCTGAGACTCTGGAGTGACCTGGTCCTCTGCAGCTGTTGCCCGGCCCAAGGCACCTGACACCTGGTCGATGTTGTCCAGGCTCTGAACAGGAATCCTTGTCAGTGCGTTAATGAGCCCGTCACGTGCCTGAGAAGTATAGAAAATAAGAATAGAAGTGAAGAGCAGAAGCTGAGTAATTAATCTTTTAACAAACAAAAGGTGGTGGAACTTAATGAACTTCAGGCTATACACTGTTCTAATCAACTATCGTATAGTTCGATATCTTAGGCCGGCAAGTGGCAAGTTTCCTTTAACACTCGGTACCAACATGTAGCCAGAGTTCGTCGATTTTACTATCTAACCACCACCCCACCCCCTTGCCCAGCATGAGGGGGCAATTTTAATCTTCATTTCCAGGGTACCTTTGAAAGTGTATCGTTGTTGTAGTTGGACGTGTTCGCTGCGTTGAGGACAGAACTAAGACTGTTGGTGAGCTGAAGGAGAGCGCGGTTGTCCCCAGTGCCACGTAGGTTGTCTAACGTATCGTCAAGTCTGTCCAGCGTCTCTTCCGTATCTTTCACACTCGGCGGATGGACCTTACAAGGGAAAGGTGGATAAAAGATTTAAAACAATTGGGCGAGTAAGATGTAAATTTTTCAATCATTTTGAAAGCTCAGTGATCACTGTATATGAATTCAGGTCGAGCTTCAACCATCATCAGTAGACTTAAATTGTTGTATTATTACTTTTACAATGAAATTGAACATAAAACAATAAATCCTGACGCAATTGTGAACTCTTTTTGAGTTGGAGTGAAGTTACACTCGTCTTCATAACAAAACTCTCATATTAGAACTTACCCTTGAATGGTTGATGTTTGAGCTAAACGTGTACATGAATCTCACACAGATATATCTCAAGCACAATAAGTTTCTAAACATCACATCACATCACATCACTCTAAACATCACAACTCCAACTTTACCTGTACATTTGTAATACTGATGATTGTTGTTGCACCCAAAGCATCCGATACGCGAACTTCTAGCGTGATGTTGAAGTCGCGAAGTTCCTGTCCTGTTGGAAGCAGCTGGGGTGGAAATCGTCGGATCTGTGGTGAAAGCAGAGAATTCATTAATGATATGAAAGTAAGTCTTGCAAAAATATACTTGCTTATCCTATACAACTGCTTCGAATACTTTCATTTAAAAGCCACACTTACACTAAAAACAACTAAGCTTTGAAACAACATAGTGCTTGGCAACTATTGGTAAATAAAGAGTCACAAGACTGAAACCACTGATGAGTGATTGCCGGATTGTTTACCATTGATTACGACAGGGTCTACGTTCTAAAGCGAGGCCAGAACTGTATTATATGTTGAGCAATATTGCTATGTACATTAACAATTTACGGTAAATGTATCGAAATGGATACACTTGGCGAGTGAATAACATAACGCTGGAAAACGTTACTAAGGGTTTAATTCATCACCATAATCATAGTCTACAGAACATAAAAGACGCACGTGGTTATGATCTACCGTTCCCGTATGGAGCTGGGTGTAGGTGTTGTCACTCCCATCGTTGTTAAAATAAAGACTGTAGACCAGAGGTACGTCATCATCATGGGCTCCTGAGGAAGAAACCAACCCTTATTATCAGTGCTATGTTCATGTATCATCTTAGGAATACTTAAATAGCAAACAAATGTGTTCAACTTTATTTTGGGGGATTTGATTTACCTTCGCACCAAATGTCAAACTGCGTTATCGTTGAAAAACCTGACGAAGGACTGACCGCACAGGATTCAACAGTAGGAGGATTGTTGACCCTGAAACTGTACTCTGAAAAACCGGTTCCCCCAGACGCGACGGAGGTCACAGTTACCCGGAAGGTGTAGCTTTCTCCTGCCTAGAAATGGACAAAGATGATCAAAGCAAACAAGTCTAGATTATACTATCTGTTAGCTGTGAATTGTACTGATCATGTACTAGTTAGTAAGGATAAGGATAATGTTAATGATGGCATGTGTAAAGGACGGGTACCTCAAAAATGTTGCTGCGAACCACTAGGTTCTGTGACGTTTTTCCGGTTGTCGTATCAACATCCCAGTCAATGTGCTTTCCTCCCATCAGGGCCCATAGGTAGGTGGTGCTTGCGGTCGGGCAGTTGTCACACTGGGTCACGAGAACTAGCCTCTCAGATGGGCTGGCTTTGGTTTCGCAGTTAGCTGCACACCTAAGGAGTTACCAAAAAGTAAGGTCACTGAAGGTCCCCCATCATTAGGTATCAGTTTAGATACTGTATGTCCATTTGTGTATATATCTAGCATGTATTTTGTAAATGTGTACAGTCTTTTTACGGGTTTCTTATACCTGAAATAAAGAATTAGTGAATGAATGTATGTATTTGCCTGTAAGATAGTCAGCAGACTTGCACACATCACGTCAAAGCTTTTGGGCGATAAGAAGCCAAATTAGAAGAACCATGCCTTAGCTTTATAGTGTAAAATACACGTCTTACCGAATGGCGATGTTGAGGACAACCCCGGCGTCTAGTAGGGTGACTGACTGTGAGGTTTGTGAGGAGTTCCTTCCGGGAAGGCTGACCTCAACCGTGAATGTCAAGGTGTCGACACCATCAGGAAATGACGCAGTCTGAAGTTCATATACGGCACTTTGTCTGGCATCTGGGAATATGTCGTTGCAAGCTGTACCTGCAAAAACAGTTTTTGGTAAATAACAGCGATCGACTCTAGTGCTATAATCGGTACTTTTATTACGTCTATTCCGGATACCGCTACCGATCATGGTGGCCAATCCACATCGTCATATATTATCAATCGAAGTTGACACGTTAAGTTCACAGACCATAACGTCAACCTCTCATTACAGAAAAATGGCTCCGATCTTCAGTTCAAATCTTTAGCTGTGGCTACCTCAATGCTCTTCATGGTTTAACTTAAGAGTCAGAGACTTACCATCAAGCGTTTCACAGGTCCACTGGAAAGTGAAGCTCCCAAAGTCGTCGATGTATTCATCCGGATCATACGACTGTGATGCGTTCAGTACCAGAACACCATTCCGACTGACAGATTTAGCAGATCCACCGATTATATGTGCAACTGGGGGCGAGGGTATGATGACAACCCACTGCTCTTGTACCTTTGACTTTTTGTTTCCAGTAGTTGGGAAGTCCATGGTAGCGTTCAGCTCAACGATCGTGAGGCCATAGCCCAAGCTGTTTCCTGGAATTGTGATGTCTTGCGAATCATGCACGACTTTGTCAGGGAAGCCCAGCACTTCATTACCCATTGAGTCATGTACGTTCCACTCGTATATGACGCGGTAGGTCTGATTGCAGATGACGTTGATGCGGCTCCGTATGGTGAAGGATGTCCGCCGGGCGATCTTCACTCCTGAGGACTCACTGCTTCCTCCTCCATACAGCCTGATGTCAGGGACGCAATCTGTCAAAGAACATGGATCGCAGGAAAACAGGTTGGCGAAAAAATCTCCGAGACCATTCATACATGAGAGCATGATTAGGCTACGAGTGGCATACAGGGAAGGTGTGTGGATGATCTTCACACATTAGACACAGATTTCAGTTATGTTCTTTAAATCGTGCGGTGCGTAGAAACGTGACTGGTGCGTTGCAAATCTTGTTGGTCCGTTCACTGCTGTTTGAATTCTGTAAAGGTGTATAGTAACTCTATGTTTGGACGAAGCTAAGTTAATATAGGTCTTGCTACTGACCGACTTTGGAGAATGTAAAAAAAATGTAAAAGGTTAGCCAAGACAAAGGAGCAACTAACCAACGCATGTAGGCTGTGTACCACTCCACGTCTGGTCCGACTGGCATCTTCGTTCTTTATCGCCACTGATCTCGTATCCAGGGTCACAGTGATAAGTCACGACGTCCCCATAAGAACTGCCGCCGCTGAAGTTGCCATTAGAAGGTGCCATCAGTTGTTGGCAGAGTATTCCTGTAACACAGTTAAAAACTGACGTAAGAAAATCAATGTCTTTTATGGGACAATAATGATAATAGCACAAAGTACTACATGTACTAGAACATGTACCATTAATTTCCCTGAGAAGAGACTTGTAGATATTTTGTCGTCAGCGTTGCAATATCTAGGGCATAAGCAGTAAACAGTTGATACGTAAAGTACTGTTAATGACCTGTTTTAGTTAAACAAAGCATTGCAAACCGATTATCCGGATCCATTCCTATACAATATAATTTTGAAAGGGGTTACTTACTGGAGCAATTGGGCTGTGCACCCGACCAGCTCTGGTTGGACTGGCAAGTTCTGTTTTCAGAACCGATCAGTTCGTAGCCTTCGTTACAGGAAAAGATGACTGTGTCTCCGTAAAGATGGCCCTCGGTCCTGTTGCCGTTGTTTGGAAATGGCAGCTCTGGGCAGGCTGTTCCTAAAAACGTATAAGATCCTAGGAAAAGCTACGCGCATATCTAGCCAGGTGCATTGCCAAATACAATACCATAAAGTCGAGAGTGGTAACAAATACTGGAGGAATTAGATCCAAAAAGTACCTACTAATGTTAAAAGTGGTAACTTACTGAAGCAATTGGGCTGTGCACCTGACCAGCTCTGGTTGGCCTGGCAAGTTCTGTTTTCAGAACCGATCAGTTCGTAGCCTTCGTTACAGGAAAAGGTGACTGTGTCTCCGTAAAGATGACCTTCGGTCCTGTTGCCGTTGTTTGGAAATGGCAGCTCTGGGCAGGCTGTTCCTAAAAAAACACGTATGAGATCCTAGGGAAAGCTACGCGCAATTCTAGCCAGGTGCATTGCCAAATACAATACCATAAAGTCGAGAGTGGTAACAAATATTGGATGAATTAAATCCAAAAAGTACCTAGCTACTAATGTTAAAAGTGGTAACTTACTGAAGCAATAGGGCTGTGCACCTGACCAGCTCTGGTTGGCCTGGCAAGTTCTGTTTTCAGAACCGATCAGTTCGTAGCCTTCGTTACAGGAAAAGGTGACTGTGTCTCCGTAAAGATGACCCTCGGTCCTGTTGCCGTTGGTTGGAAATTGCAGGTCTGGGCAGACTGTTTCTAAAAAAATGCATAAGATACTAATGAGCTTTAGTTATGAAAGGCTCCGCGCAATTTCGGGCAGATGTATTGCCAAATACAATACCATAATGTCGAGAAGAGGGGTCATCACTATGACCACAACACTGTTAAGCATGGTCACTTACTGGAGCAATTGGGCTGTACACTCGACCAGCTCTGGTTGGCCTGGCAAGTTCTGTTTTCAGAACCGATCAGTTCGTAGCCTTCGTTACAGGAAAAGGTGACTGTGTCTCCGTAAAGATGACCCTCGGTCCTGTTGCCGTTGGTTGGAAATGGCAACTCTGGGCATGTTGTTCCTAAAAACGCATAAGGTCTTAAGTAGTTTTAGGTAGGAAAGGCTACTCAGACTGTCGCTCATTTACTGTATAGTTACAGGTTGTCTTGAAATGTTATAACTACCTTACTGCCGACAAAGCTGATAATCATTTGACACAAAAAAGAACTCACGTCTGGTCCGACTGGCATATTCGTCCTTAATCGCCACTAATCTCATACCAGTGACAATGAACCACTTTTCCGTACTAACTATTTTGTATGATGATAATAACTGTAACCGCTGATGCTGTCATATTGAGGTGGAATCAGCTCTGAGCAACATGTCTTCTTATTTTTCAATTGTAGTCCCTTCTTAATTCGTCAGAGTCATCATTCGACAAATTTTGTTTTGCACGTTTATAAAATGACCATACCTGCCGTAAATTAGTTCACACCAAAGCTAATTAGAGCCAAAATCGTATCATTAAAATGCAAGTTGATTCGGTACTAACCATCGACATCTAACTCCACCTGTCGGCTACCCTCAGTGGGATCAGTTGACAACTGGCAACCGTTACTGGAACAGGAAAATCTATAGTATTGTCCAGTACAGACATTGTATACATCAACCTGGAAAGAAAAATGTTATATTAATAGAATCAACATAAAACATTAACAGCTAGTTCCAATGTAAACAGAGATGAGTGTACTGACATATTTATCAAAGGTTTATATATTAGCTTACCCAGTCTAGTTTGAGCCAGTCCTCTCCTGAAATTGTAAGTCGAAGTCGCGTGGGATCACCAAAATTGGCAGCAGTAAAGATTCGATTGTACTCGGTCCTTTGATGTTGTGCATGTGAGAAGATAAAATCAAAGATTTACTATATGAAGGACACACTCTTGTGAAGAGTTACAGGTTTACATATCTGTGATAGCAAAATGCAAAAGTAACTCAATTTATCACAATGTCACAGTCAGAATCATCAGAACAAAACTACATAAAGCTGCTATATACGTGATACACATATCTCAGTGATATTACCTACCCGACTTCTGTAAGTCCGGATACTGTCGTTGTCATACAGACATCATCACAAACGTCAGAAAAGATTTCAACTGTCAAGGAATCCTGACTGCCAGAATGTTCAGAAGCGCTGGTCCTGAGGGTTAGGCTGGGATTCTCTGATAAAGCAACATACATTCAAATCAGTTCGTAGCCTTCGTTACAGGAAATGTTGTTGTGTCCCAAACCGTGCTTGTCCCAAAGCATGCTTTGGGACACTCGGCGCGTGTCCCAAACCGTGCCTGGGGCAAATCTACATTCTGGGACACGCGAGGACTGTCCCGAACCGTGCCTGACCGCGCACAGTTCTGGACACATAAGGGCCTTGTCCCATTCCGTGCTTTGGGGGCGGAGCTTAGTGTTTTGAGGGAGGAGCCTTCTCGTGGTGTTGTTTAATAATAGCTGTTTAGCCCGCCATCTTTGTTTTTCGCCGGGATAAGAATAAGAAAGAATCGGTGTGATTCTTGCTCTGTAAAGTACAGTTTACATTTCACGCTGATATTATATGGGTGCCCAAAACCGTGCCTGGGGACAGAGCACAGTTCTGGACACGCGATGGCTGTGTCCCAAACTGTGCCTGGGCACGTGTTCGGGCACGTGTTAGGATAAGGAATGTGATAGAACCTTTTTATTTTGTTGCAGAATGATACAAGGCACTGTTTTTGACCTAAAGCACGGTTCTGGACAAACACTTTGTTTATCTAGAAGTTGATTTGCTCTAGTCTGTCCTAGATAGGCGTCAGGACTATCCAGATCCGTGCGTGGGCTTGGTGGATATAAGCACAGTGTTGTTTCCGATTCCAGTACTGTGCTCGGATCTACTTTCTAATTGGGTATACTACCCTCTACGTGTTGCGTTGTATCAAGAACTGTATACGCAATATAATATCTAACCGTCTCCATGTCTCCATATAACTATACATGGAATCTTGGGCGTGAATAATTATGCTATGGTCCCGCCAATCACTATGATTGACAGCACTTCCGGGCACGGTTCTGGACAGTCAGGCTGTGTCCCGTTCTGTGCCCGCACAGGCACAGAATGGGACAGGCACGGTTTGGGCCACAGCATGTGTTTGTAACAGGAAATGGCCTTCTGTCTTGTTGCCGTTGTTTGGAAATAGCACCTCGCTCTCGGCAGGCCTTTTGTAAGAGAAAGCGTATGCCACAGTGGCCCAAATTATCATTCTGTTATGATTAGTTTGCCTTGAAATGTTAGAACTACCTTACTGCCAAGAAAGCTGAAAAACGTCGAAATGTAATCATTTGACACAAAGAAGCAGCCGACGTCTCGTTCGACTGCTACTGGCATGTTCGTTCTTCATTGCCGCTGATCTTATACTCGGCGTCACGTGAGAAGTAACGACTTCCCCGTAAAGTAGCAACTGTCCTTGAAGTAATGATAATCTCGACACGATCCCGCGCACCTGCCTGGGTTCGATTTCGTGATGACTTACATGTAGTGACTCATATATGACAATCTGCCACAATAGTAACTGTAACGGCTGATGCTGCCACACTGAGGAGGAATCAGCTCTGAGCAAGATGTCTCTTTAACATGCATGTGATCACATTTTTTCATGACATGCCCTTCTTATTTCGTCCGAGGCATCATTGGACAAATTTCGTTTTGCACAAAATAACCGTCCCTGTTGTAACGTATTTCACACTTAAAGGCAGGTAGAGCCGAAAACAAAGCATTAAAATGGAAGTCGATTCAGTACTAACCATCAACATCTAAGACCAGCTGTGGGCTACCCTCAGCGGGATCAGTTGATAACAGGCAATCTTTACAGGGCCAGGAAAAACGATAGTGTTTCCCAGTAAAAACATTGTATACACCAACCTGGAAAGGAAAATAACATCAACATAAAACATTAGGAACTAGTTAAAGACTTAATAGGGATGAGTGTACTGACAAATTAATAGTTTATATAGTAGCTTACCCAGTCTAGTTTGAGGAAGTCGTCTCCTGAAGTTGTAAGTCGAAGTCGTGTGGGGCCACCAAAATTGGACGCGGCAAAGTTTCGACTGTACGTGGTCCTTTGATGTTGTGCATTTGAGAAGATGAAAAGAAAGATTCATTATATGAAGGGCACAGCGAAGAGTTACAGGTTTGCATATCCCTGTGATATAAAAAAATGCAGAAGTAATTCATTCATCACAGTGTAATACCACAAGAAGCTACGGTTGGTTTGAAAGGACAAATCAACTAATTTCAGTTTTGGGGCCTTTCAAGCCCAAGCTGGGACGCCTTACTCTCGAGTTGTGTCCACGCTGGCGCCGTGTACCCAAGTGCATTCGCCGGTGGTTTCGTGATGGTTTACATGGACGCTCTGCCCCCAAATGCAAAAGGTGATTCATTGGTTTTTACCAGTCCTGCACACATTGAGGTGATATTTGACCCAAATTGATGTTTACGGTTGATGCCTGCCTAATCCACCAGGAGGCATGGCCACAAGACCTGTGACGTTGGCTGTCTACTTAATCTAATTTTCCCTATACCAATGTCTTATTTTTGGATAACATATGACGAATGCCGTGATTGCAGAAGGACAGACATGCAGACAACAGCCTACCGAATTCTCTCTTGGGTGATTATCGGTCCACTGGCTGCTCGTTTTCCCTTTCTTTTCGATGAAGATGTTCTTTTTAGTACTAACGTTTACTTAGCAAAGTAGTGATTTCTTGGCCAATTTAATTAGATTAAGTAGACAGCTACGTCACAGGTCTTGTGGCCGCGTCTCCTGGTGGATTAGGCAGGCATGAACTGTAAACATTTTTGGGTCAAATATCACCAACAATGTGTGCAGGACTGGTAGAAACCAATGAATCACCTTTTGCAAACAGCATTTGGGGTTGAAAGGCACCAAAACTGACATTAGTTTATTTGTCCTCTAAGTAAGCATAGACGTCTCATCGAACTCTAGGTAATTTTTCTATTACTTGAAAAAAAGTCGAACCATCAGATCGAGACTACATAAACCAGCTATCTACGGCTATCTGATATTACCTACCCGACTTCTGCAAGTCCGGATACAGTCGTTGTCGTGCAGACATCATCGCAAACGTCAGAAAAGATTTCAACTGTGAAAGATTCATTACTGCCAGAATTGACAGAGGCGCTGGTCCTGAGCGTTAGGCCGTAATTCACTGTTTGATAAAACAACACACAGTCAAATCTGGTGCAGCGACCACCTCCTAAAGCGACCACCTTTCAGTCGGTCCATTAAAATTTCCCCATGGACACATGCATTAAGGACGACCAGGTCTCTAACCAGTTTGGTGTGGCAACCGCACGATAACTTTTACTGACTTAAACGGCCACGTGATTTACCAGCATTTAGTCACGGTAATATATTTTTTTCACAATAACTGAAAGAATATTGCCAATTACTGACGAAAATTGCCAACTTGTGTTCATATATGTATATACTTGTTTTTGTCTACAGCGATTTTTTTCGCCCGCCCGGATGTTGGGAGCAAAACGAGCAGCATCAAGTGATTACACAGGTGCAAGTCTTGGCAACTTGAAGTTGTTGGTGGGCTGGATAGTATTTTAACCCGGTAAACATCTGCTTGGAGATTAATACGGTAAGGGACTGTCAGAGAGAAGCCCGGCCGTCACCCAGAAAACACGATCTCCCCCAAAAGCAACATCTGCTTTGAGCTCCCTATATCTGCTTCGAACCCCAACATCTAATACTTGGTTTTGGAGAAATAAAAGCAACAGACTTAATCTCCGAAGGTAGGTTCGGTCTTGCCTTTATGAAAATATAAATTTGTCCACAGTACTTCACAGTGGATAAAATGCTGGGAAGTATAGTTTGTACAAGGACTATTTGTCCTATATTCTGATACTATTCCAACTTACGTGGCATTTCTACAGTTAACGAAACAGCTCACAATGTCCATACTTATGTGCTATATTCACACCAGAGCCAGATCAAAGAGGTATCGTTTCCTTAGCTTTCTCAATGAAAAGTCATGTGGCGATTAGCAACAGAGGAATTCGGTAGACACTGATAGACACTGGTCTGGAGACGATAAACCATACAGATAACTTACCAGGTGGGGATGGTGGGACCTGGCAGATGTACCGTCTTTCGGTGGAGCAAGGTAAGTCGTTCCACTTGCCTTCTGACCCCGGCAGCAAATTGGCGCAGTCTTCATTATTACCTGCATTGTTTGGTTCCCCAGGGTTCCAGTTGTTGTAAGAACCTGTGGAAAGGACGGGAAGTGTTTAGAGCAGCAAGTGAAATATCTTCTCATGCAGTCTCCTTTAGTTTTCATGTTGATGGTGTCTTACTAGTATTCATTCGTAGACTGTACGGTCCCATCATTGACATTTTTACAGAAAAGCTTAAAGACGATCTTTATTATTAAGTATCCTCAGCATGTGGTCTTACTAAGGTATTACTGTTAAAATATTCAAAGCTGTCACTAGAATGATGACATGAAAGACCAGTCAAACAACTGATTATTGGAAGTACCTAATGCGGTTCCGTCAGCAAAGCGCCATTGTCCTTCGGCGTTCTGATCACTCAATCCGATGTAGAAAGGGACGTTGTTTTGTACCGCATTCTTCAGCTGAACCAGGAAGGCGTTAGTGGCGGCGTCTTTCGGCATGGCCACCACACCGCCTTGTGCCATGCAGGCCTTGCTGGCCCAGGTGTAGTCAGGTTTGGTTTGGGGGAAGGCCTTGAAGCAGTTTTGCTGGAAACGTTGGTAGCCCGTCGGACATGTAACTGGTATCTCGGGTGTTTCTGTAACAAAGAAGATCAAGGATCAACAGCACTTACTAACGCTATTTTATCGAGAACCGTGCCTATCTAGTTCTATGCCTGAACGGGTTAGGGTTATGATCAGACACGGTTATAGTTTCCGCGTATCCAAGAACGCAGATTTGCGCGGTTCTGGATATACGCGTGGTCTATCCATAACCGTACAACAACCCTGGGATCTAACTGCCATTAGTTGTAATAGTCTGGTATAGCGACCGACTCTCTTTCGTCCTTGAGTTGCAAGGGCAATAACGCAATAAAACAATAATCAGGACGAAGGAGACTCAGTAGCTATTAAGGGACGGAGAACCTCATAACAGAGGTGCTGCCAGGGTTCGGCGCGGTCTCCATTCCCGGGTTCGGGTTAGCCGACCATAGAAGGACTAGTTTGCCGTGCAGGCCAACTGGTCCTCCTATGGCCGGCTCCTTCGGCCAGATGGATTGTCAAATGTAATACTATGTTGTCGATAGTGGTTACAATTACTGGAGCAATTAAACCCGAGAAAGTACCCACCGCTATGGCAACCGCACTGTCAAAACATGATCACTTACTGGAGCAATTGGGTTGTACACCCGACCAGCTCTGGTTGGCCTGGCAAGTTCTGTATTCAGAACCGATCAGTTCGTAGCCTTCGTTACAGGAAAAGGTGACTGTGTCTCCGTAAAGATGACCTTCGGTCCTGTTGCCGTTGGTTGGGCTCGGTAACTCTGGGCAGATTGTTCCTAAAAACGTATGAGATCCTATTTAGTGGGTACTTTCAGTTAAGAAAGGCTACGAGCAACTTAAGACAGGTGGATTGCCAATACAACACTATATTGTCAAGAGTGGTTACAATTACTGGAGCAATTAAACCCGAGAAAGTACCCGCCACTATGTCAAGCACACTGTCAAACCATGCATGATCACTTACTGGAGCAATTGGGCTGTACACCCGACCATCTCTGGTTGGCCTGGCAAGTTCTGTTTTCAGAACCGTTCAGTTCGTAGCCTTCGTTACAGGAAAAGGTGACTGTGTCTCCGTTAAGATGACCTTCGGTCCTGTTGCCGTTGGTTGGAAATAGTAACTCTGGGCAGGCTGTTCCTAAAAACGCATAAGATTCTAAGTGTCAAATACAACATCTTAATGTCGAGAGTGGTCACAATTACTGTAGAAATTAAACCCGAGTGACTTACCCCATACGAACAACACTGTCAAACGTGATCACTTACTGGAGCAATTGGGCTGTACACCTGACCAGCTCTGGTTGGCCTGGCAAGTTCTGTTTTCAGAACCGATCAGTTCGTAGCCTTCGTTACAGGAAAAGGTGACTGTGTCTCCGTTAAGATGACCTTCGGTCCTGTTGCCGTTGGTTGGAAATAGTAACTCTGGGCAGGCTGTTCCTAAAAACGCATAAGATTCTAAGTGTCAAATACAACATCTTAATGTCGAGAGTGGTCACAATTACTGTAGAAATTAAACCCGAGTGACTTACCCCATACGAACAACACTGTCAAACGTGATCACTTACTGGAGCAATTGGGTTGTACACCTGACCAGCTCTGGTTGGCCTGGCAAGTTCTGTTTTCAGAACCGATCAGTTCGTAGCCTTCGTTACAGGAATAGGTGACTGTGTCTCCGTAAAGATGACCCTCGGTCCTGTTGCCGTTGGTTGGAAGCGGTAACTCTGGGCAGGCTGTTCCTAAGAGAAAGCGTAAGATTCTAGTATTTTTAGTTAGGAAAGGCTATGCGCAGTTACTTTGTTGCAGAGGCCACAAAGTTTTCAACCAAGTACGTAAGCTACAATACCAGCCTGTCACGAAATGTTTGAACTACTTCACTTTGGAAAATCAGTGAACTCCACGAAACATAATCATGGGAAACAAAAGTATACTAAAACGTTAAACACTGCAAAATAAGTCTGCAACATCAGCACAACCATTGAAAAGCCAGCAAAAATGATAATACGTTAGTATTTTTCATTAAGTCGAATAAGAAACAGGTGTGCACATCTTAGTCATTTGAGCTGTGGTCCATCGAAATGCAAATCAAGGACATCAGCAGGGTTGTCAGCATCTGCCCGCTTCTTTGATATGGAAAGTAAGTAAAACCCTCCATACAGTATACCATTACCATATAAGAGTTTGTCTGGGGTCTTCCCAGCTCATTGAAAAGCGCCCTACGGGCGATATGTATCCCCCTGGTTAAATAAATAAAAACAAACAAACAAACAAACAAAGTAAGTGTAGCGAAGGCCTACCCGAAAATACTTGAACCTCACACAGAGTCAGTATTCGGGAGGGGCCGGGAAGACGAACGGCCACGTACCGACCCCTCATCACCCGGTCATTACATGTGACAGAAATGGACGACTGGTTTACGTCGATTTGATGATCACCACCACACTTGGGGTTCGTGCTGACCTGGTCCGAATCCCCGATGTGGATGTTGAAGGGGTTGAGTCGTTCCGAACAGGGCCCCGAATAGCATTCTTCCAGGCGGTTGAAGATGACCACTCTGTAGATATTGACAACAAAGGAGTGACACTGGAGTTTACATGTATACACTAGTGTTAGGATGAACGTCCTTATGGAACTTCAACATGACATAAAACTCAGTCACTATCATGGTATTGGTATTGCTATTGGGACAACTTGCATCAAGAGGTCTTTCCTTTGCTAAGTATTGATTGACAAATTGATTTTGTTTGTGTGTGTGTGGGGGGGGGGGTATGAATGTGTGTGTATGGTGTGTGTGTGTGTATATATATATATATATATATATATGTGTGTGTGTGTGTGTGTGTGTGTGTGTGTGTGTGTGTATTTGTTTGTTTTTTTGTTTGTTTTATTTTGACAGGGTACATACAACTCAATGCTAAACGCATTGCTTTTCAGGCAATTTCCCTGTACATAGGTAGGACATCACAAACAGTAAGACAAACGGAAATCAACAAATGATAACAATACATACAAACCGAGCGTCAAAACAGAATCGTGTACTTAATGTCCATGCATATATTTACATTTGTACATAAGCATCATGAACATATATAGACTATATATTTGATGTACACGTACCTGACAATCACATACGATTGACCAAGATCCACCCACCAGGTTGGATAAGCTTCTTCTGTAGTGTGTGTACAGGACCCAGCGCGCCAGGAGGTATTAGCGTTTCCGTCTACAGCACGACTTGCATCCCCACTGTACCAGCAGCTGCAGTTCACATAGGTACTTGTTTGGGACGCTGTCTTCCCCAGGGCGACATTGACACCTACCGCAGGCGAGAGGACTGTCATTAGCAGTGCCAGATTTACATCCATTATAACTGGAGTTGAATAAAATTTTCTATTGTTAAGGCAGCTACTTTTTTGGGTCTTAAAGTTTTTTTTCTTCGTTGGCCCGAAAAGCGCCATTTTCAACGTCCCATCAATAAACATGCGATTTTATACATAATGTGATTTTTATGTTCTACTTACGATATCGTAGACGTACTTACGTTAATTCAAGGTACATCTTTATTACGCGATTTTGATATACTCATTGCCTATGACAATATGCCCGTATCAAATCATGACATAAGTTACGTTTTTGCGTTTTTGTAAAGCGTTACACGTTGCGATAACCTTGACAGTTCTTCAACGTCACACGAGAATACGTTATCGAACGTTACGTCAACTTCTGCGACCTACCAACTTCACAGATGAAACCAATGTTTCCCAAACAGTTCCCGTCGTTCCATTTATTTCTATTGTGGACGGTTCTCAAGGTTGCAGGGAAGTACCGCGCGCATTGTTCGGCTTCACTGTTCGGTTCTCCATCGCCCCAGTCGGTGTAGACCAGCTCTCCGCCATCTACATAATTCCACGATCCGTCCCTACTTTCCAGTCCGAAATTGAACCCGTTAGTCGTGCTCGCGTCGTTTTTCAGAGCGATGAGGAAGTCGTTGGTGGTGTTGTCGCGAGGCATGGCTATAGTGCCGCTGTCTGCTTCACAGGTCGTCAAAGCCTCCTCGTAGGTATTCTGTCTGTCGTAGGCGCGGTAACACAGCTGAGTATGTGCGAGGTACGAGTAGCCATCCGGACACCCTGCAGCCAAAAGGAAATGAAAAGAACTTCGTCGTGGTAGAAATACTTAGTTACACTCTCCCTTTGATGTCCATTAGGGTTAGGTTTGGAGAGTACAAGTATTAAGATCGAGATATTCATTTATGGCGTGTGCATCAAAGTCACTAGTGCCTTGTTATGTCAATTGAACATTTGCTAAAACGTTACCAAACGGAAAAAAAACAATAATGAATATTGAAATAGTTGATACTTAAAAAATAATGCTATGATAAACAACGATCAACGATCAATGCAAGTACCCGCCAAAAGTGATTCTATAGTCTTCTAGACACACAACTATCAATAGAAATCTAGTTCAGCTCTGGACAAGAATATCAGTTTACGTTGTCCGCGGTATGAAATGGACGTAAAGTGATGCCGTCATCAATTTACGTTGTGACGTACGTTGTTACGTATGTTATTTAGGAACAGAAATGATGTCATAAATCACCATGATCATGTACATGGTACTTCTGTGGAATTTTATCATTGAACAGACCCACTGACAGTTGGGTCTGTAAAACTAATACTAGTTTTTTATTTGTGGAATTCATCGAGTCTGAAGCTATAAAATTGGGTAGTCTGACAAATTACCACGGCCGTAGACTCGGAACACATTACTTCTGGGTATTTTGCAGTATTTGTTCAGATTACGTTAATGCCCCCAAACAATAACGTTTTTTCACATTAAATAAAAATTCTCCTCGTCAATTGGAAGTTTCTTTCAAACACCCGCCACCCCATTTACACACTTAACTTGATAAGTTTGTTTGGTACGTTCTCGTTTCAATAATGGAATGTATAAATGTCATGAGCTATACCAGGCATAATTTCTGCAAGCATTGCAAAGTTACTTTCGGTATCCCTGCTCCCATTTCAGACACTCAAATTCAAATACAGATTAAGATTTCAGATCCAAATTATTGGCTTGCACTGATGATTTAGAAAAAAAACAATGATAAAATAACGATTCTAATTTTCGTTCCTTAGCAGTTGATCATCTTGAAAACATAGAATGGAGAGTTAACCAGAAGACCTAGCTCATACTGCACGACACAGAAACGTACATAATACTCCTTACCGTACGTGGTGTTACTTGTATAGGAGAAACTGAACCCCTGACGTGTTTCACTGTCGTCAGAAGTAAACCTCAGGAACATCACATTAGATGTGCTGTTGATAGGTCTGACTGGCCCTGAACCCGTTAACCTAGAGATTCAAGAGTAAATAGTAACCCCCCTGTTCCACTAGGACGGCGCTCTCGCTGCGACTTGAATTGAATTTGCGTAGCCCTTTATTTCATAATTTGAATATTATGTGAAGTGTAAAAGTATGACTGAAAAAACAACAAAACACACAAAGCGTAAAAAGATTCGTTTCTTAATCTATGAAATTCGTTGAGCGCTCTGTAAAAATCATAGATCGTAGAGAGAGCGCCGTCCTAGTGGAACAGGGGTGTAACTGAGGCAATCTATGTCTTTAAGCCCCAAGTCTGTTTTACTTTTACCCCCCCCCCCACCAAAAAAAACACCAACAAACACACACACAACACAATCGGGGCTTTCATAAGGATGTCTTGGGATTCATACACTGATAAATGTCATACATTGGTAGCATTAGTTCTTATCATAAGATTATCGTGAATTGTTTACAGTTTAGGGCATTACCCCTCTAACTCCGCTGCACTAGCACTGGCTCCATCGTAGATGCGCAGAAAGTCATAATCCTGCTCAAGGTGGAAGCTGTCAAACGTGAGGCGGATTGTGCTTCCCGCTGGGACGGTGATCAGCCACTCGCAATTTTCGTTGTTGCCATAGTCACTTGGATAGTTCGGTGATGTCACAGGGCCTCCAGAGGGAGCCATCAGGTTGCCTCCACATCCAGAGACGCCCGGTAACAGGAACACGAGGATGCACAGGGCGTGTGGCATCAACCGGCGCGGAGATGATCCCGCCATGCTGTGAACAGTAGAAAAAAAATTGAAAACAAGAGTTCGGAGACCTCACACCTTTGTATTCTTTGTATTTTGTATTCTTTGTATTCTTTATTTGCACATTTGATAAAACCAATATAACGAAAAAGTACAAAAGACTGTGCCGGGGGAGTCAGAGACTAATATTGTCTATCAAAGGCCTTCCCAGACTAAATGAAAACAAGCAAATAACAAAAACGATACATTAAATACGAATAAACAAGCTAAATCAACATTTGAGTAAGCAAACAAAATAATAAGAATTGAATACAACCTTCATGAAACCATGATGTTTACAAGTCACGACTTTTTGGGAGGAGTTTAAAATCTCATGAAAAAAGGGTTCCATTTGCAACATGACCATGACCATTGACCATGTCCATTGACCACGTCCATTGACCATGTCCATTGACCATGTCCATTGACCATGTCCATTGACCATGTCCATTGACCATGACCATTGACCATGTCCATTGACCATGACCATTGACCACGTCCATTGACCATGTCCATTGACCATGTCCATTGACCATGTCCATTGACCATGACCATTGACCACGTCCATTGACCATGTCCATTGACCATGTCCATTGACCATGTCCATTGACCATGACCATTGACCATGTCCATTGACCATGTCCATTGACCATGTCCATTGACCATGTCCATTGACCATGTCCATTGTCCATTGACCATGTCCATTGACCATGTCCATTGACCATGACCATTGACCATGTCCATTGACCATGTCCATTGACCATGTCCATTGACCATGTCCATTGACCATGTCCATTGACCATTGACTATGTCTTTTGGCCATGACCATTGACCATGTCCATTGACCATGTCCATTGACCATGTCCATTGACCATGCCCATTGACCATGACCATTGACCACGTCCATTGACCATGTCCATTGACCATGTCCATTGACCATGTCCATTGACCATGACCATTGACCACGTCCATTGACCATGTCCATTGACCATGTCCATTGACCATGTCCATTGACCATGACCATTGACCATGTCCATTGACCATGTCCATTGACCATGTCCATTGACCATGTCCATTGACCATTGACTATGTCTTTTGGCCATGACCATTGACCATGTCCATTGACCATGTCCATTGACCATGTCCATTGACCATGCCCATTGACCATGACCATTGACCATGCCCATTGACCATGTCCATTGACCATGTCCATTGACCATGTCCATTGACCACGTCCATTGACCATGTCCATTGACCATGTCCATTGACCATGTCCATTG
The DNA here is from genome assembly GCA_013266295.2 of Branchiostoma floridae x Branchiostoma japonicum. Lineage (NCBI taxonomy): Eukaryota > Metazoa > Chordata > Leptocardii > Amphioxiformes > Branchiostomatidae > Branchiostoma > Branchiostoma floridae x Branchiostoma japonicum. The sequence goes on from CM023827.1 coordinate 13,824,595, forward strand.
ACCATGTCCATTGACCATGTCCATTGACCATGTCCATTGACCATTGACTATGTCTTTTGGCCATGACCATTGACCATGTCCATTGACCATGTCCATTGACCATGCCCATTGACCATGACCATTGACCATGCCCATTGACCATGTCCATTGACCATGTCCATTGACCATGTCCATTGACCATGCCCATTGACCATGTCCATTGACCATGCCCATTGACCATGTCCATTGACTATGTCCATTGACCATGCCCATTGACCATGTCTAAGCCCATGTCCATTGACCATGTCCATTGACCATGACTATTGACCATGACCATTGACCATGCCCATTGACCATGACCATAGACTATGACCATCCACCATGACCATGACCATGCCCATTGACCATGTCCATTGACCATGCCCATTGACCATGACTATTGACCATGACCATTGACCATGACCATAGACTATGACCATCCACCATGACCATGACCATGCCCATTGACCATGTCCATTGACCATGCCCATTGACCATGACTATTGACCATGCCCATTGACCATGTCCATTGACCATGTCCATTGACCATGTCCATTGACCATGTCCATTGACCATGTCCAAGTCCATGTCCATTGACCATGACCCTTGACCATGACCATGTCCATTGACTATGTCCATTGACCATGACCATGTTCATTGACCATGACCATAGACTATGACCATGTCCACCTAACCCAACCATGTCCATTACATCTTAACCTAAGAGCCATGCGGAAACACCATGACTATTGACCATGCCCATTGACCATGTCCATTGACCATGTCCATTGACCATGTCCATTGACCATGTCCATTGACCATGTCCAAGTCCATGTCCATTGACCATGACCCTTGACCATGCCCATTGACCATGTTCATTGACCATGACCATGTCCATCGACCATGACCATGTCCATTGACTATGTCCATTGACCATGACCATGTTCATTGACCATGACCATAGACTATGACCATGTCCACCTAACCCAACCATGTCCATTACATCTTAACCTAAGAGCCATGCGGAAACACCGACACACAAGCTTTTGACGCTTAAAAAAAGCGGAGACAACCGATAAGTGAACGCGAGTCATCGAGATCATCGCAAGATTATTGGAAGACCATGAAGATCATAAAAATCACTGAGATCGCCGTGAGATCAGTGCAAGACCTTGGAGATCGTTGAAAGCTCACTGAAAGACCATTGGGAGATTTGTCATATTTTTCGGAACGCACGAAAGTCACTCAAAGCACAATTGACAACAGCGCATCGACCACTGCAGATACTGTGTTTCTCGCATGGTGCAATGCCAGGGCCTCACTAGCTGTTTCCTGTCGTCTCTCAAAATTGATACAGGTCTTATGTGCTCCCTGAATGCAGATAACATGCAGGTGCCTTTGTTGATAGCACAGACCGAGCTACCACTGTTTACCCACCCAAATGAGCTGTAACAATGCGTCGGTAGAATCGTGTATAGCTTGAATTCTTTCTCCTTGTGACATATTGTTGTGCATGTTAGGGTCATCAAATGGGTCAGTGGACATGTGAAGCCCTTTTCCGCTGTATATTCCAGCTCTGACGGTGTTTACATGCACGCATCGCCGCTAGATATAATAACAGGGACAAGCTCTTTGTCAGTGTGAACCGCACTGTCCCACTGTCATGACTGGTCACTCTGGACCCACTTTCGCTTCACCTGTCACTCTGGCGAAATGATTGAGACGTCGCAACGTCCTCGACAGTTTGATCAGAAATGAATGAATGAATAGATATCCCCGCCACGCACAACTTGCAGGCCCCAACTTGGACAACACGTTTTAGCTTCGTCGCGTCTTCCACTATGATGCCAATGCCAAAGAACATGGCGAAACATTCTTCCATACTTCTACACTATATATAGAGAGAGCATTATCTCAGGCCCCGTTCAAACCAAGTCGCTTTGAGCGCGATTCGGGTAAACCACATTCCTCACATTTGGTCCACGTGCCACACATTCCTTCTAAACCGTGCCCGAGCACGATTCGCCTAAACTACATTCATTGTTGTTTGATGAAAACACGCAACGACCTGTTAACTGGTGCCCCCCTCCCAGCGTACCTGGGCCGAATGCCGACGTGGTCCTGCCAGAGGCAGAGAAGCTCGTCCTAGAATGGGTACATTATTCGGGCATTACTGCTCTTTAACTTGCTGCGACGTAGATTTTGGCATTGCATATAAATACAGAAATATCACCCCGTAATCCATGACCGGGTCAATATGCACAGTAAACCGGTGAAACCACATTGCGTTCAGACGCAAATCGCGATCCAGTCAAGGCGGTTCGAAACTACCTCCAGATGTGGTTTGGGATCGAGGCGCTTTCAATGCGATTTGGAGCGTTCAGATAAAGCCACATGAATCTTGAATCCGTGCAAACCACATCGAAAGCGCTTTGAGCGACTTGCACCCCGTTCAAACGAATGCGGGGAAGCCGGATTCGATGTGGATTGGCCGGCTTCTGGATTCATGTGGCTCCATCTGAACGCTCCGATGCGCATTGAATGCGCATCGATCCCAATCCACATCTGGAGGCGGATTCAAACCGCCTTGACTGGATCGCGAATTGCGTCTGAACGCGCCGATGCGCATTCATCAGGTTTACTTTGCATATCAACCCGGTCAGTGACCTCGGGGTCCGCAGATAACAAGTAGTGGCGTCGGCAATGAATTCTTACAAGGGCCACCCGTAGCCTGCGTCTCCTCCGTACTCCTCTGAGCTGGTTGCAAGCGATTATCCATTAAAAAAAACACGACAAGTTCTAGGGCGGGATGCACTTTCACCCCTAACCTCTAACATTGGCAAGACGCCACCTTGCTTGTTTTCATCAAACAACAATGAATGTGGTTTCGGCGAATCGTTCTCGGGCACGGTTTAGAAGGAACGTGTTGCACGTGGACCAGATGTGAGGAATGTGGCTTACCCGAATCGAGCTCAATGCGCATTCGTTTGAACAGGGCCTTGGTTTGAACAGGGCTTCAGATGTGTATTTATGCAAATGAGCTCGATCGTTGGAATGCATTGATAAAGGCACTACCGTACCACCCTCTATGAAACGTTTATAAATTTGGTTCAACAAATATCAGAGTAAATGACATTTCCTCACTCACAGGCCTGCAGGTAGAGTATAGAGGGATTCATATAATGAACTTCATTAAATAGTTAATATACCTATTTACAAATGCAATGTATTTAATTTGAGTAGAGAAGACGATCAATTAAGATAGATTGTGTTAGCTACACTGGCCTTATTTCCATAATTAATGAGACAAAATAGAACAACCGAATTTAGAAAATCTCTAAATATTCCACGGAGGTATGAGATCTCCGGACTGTTGTTACGTAACTATACAGTATACAGAGGTTGGGTATGACTTTCACAAAACTGTTCCACGAATAGGAAGATGTGACTCACTGGGGACCGTCTCAAAAGCTCAGTATGCATCTGACTAATCTTGACACCAACACATGGTAAAAGAGAGGCTAAAAGACCTCCCATATTTTACTTTGGAGTTCTGAGAAGGGACACGGGACTAAATATTGTGATAGACAGGAGCTTCTGTGGAGCAATGGTAATTCAGGTTTAGACGGGGTACCTGCACTCGACAGCAAGTAATACCCCCTTTCTTCTGATTAGGCGACCGCTGAGAGGCCACGAAGCAAGCAAAAATCTCATTAGCAGTTGACAAAAAGTTCATTGATACAAAAGTGCATTTTGTAAGTTTTGTGCGTTTTGTAATGGCTCATATCCAGTTCATAAACTCATATAGGTCATGCAGATCCAATTTTGGTCGTTTACTACATCCAGTACAGTGAAGAGGACCTAAGCATGGTGTTCAATGAAATATAACTGACATGAACTGTTTATACCATAGGATCAATGCAGATACTTTGTTTGAAAACCCTCACTATGTGCGGCACTGGCCCACGACTCGTAATTCATGGGAGAGGTCCCAGCGATCTCTGGTACCATGGTCGGTACATAGTACTACACTAAGAGAAAGGCTATAAATATATGGTAGTTTAACACATGTACACATCACTACTAGTAGACTAGCTATAGCCCCCTGCAGGGTTTGCCAACTATGTGGCTATAGAATTAAATTTAGACTAACACCGAAAGGTGATAAAGGAGAAACTGTAACTTTGACTTAGTGAATGGGGTTCATTACCATGCATGGTACATGCATGTATACAGCGAGATCTGTTTAAAAAAAAAGCCGGGCGCAGCGGTAGCGCGTTCGGCTCAGGGCCAAGAGGTCCCGGGTTCGATCCCCACCCATGTCACCGATCTTGTGCCCTTGGGAAAGGCACTTTACACGACTTTCCTCACTTCACTCAGGTGGAAATGAGTACCTAGCTTCGGTTAGGGACGTCCCTCGGATAGGACGTAAAATGGAGGTTCCGTGTTTGGGAGAGCAACACCCCACGCACGATAAAGAACCCACCACACCCTTCGAAAAAGAGTAGGGGCATGCCCCGGTGTGCGATGGTGCAATTTCTACAGCGACTGGCCTCAAGGTTAGCCCTTAATAATAGCCCCGTGCTAGTTGGGCAGCCTTGGCTGTGTCTTCAGCCGAATAAATAAATAAATAAAAAATATATTGCGCTTTCTTGTCGAACGTTCTTGTACATGTAAAAAGGCATTCAGATCGCAGATGCGGCATTGGAGACCAAATCTGGCATAGTTTGGCGTTTTAAAGTGGACAAAGACAAGGTGTCGGCGCTTCTGGCTTCCTCCCAACTCGAACTTCAGAAGGTAACGACAGCGCACCACCTTGACCTCGACCAGTCTGTATGTAACAGTGTTCTAATGTTTTGACAGAACAAGATCTAAGGAGACTCACCCGTACTTCGTATCAACTGAGATGTTTCTCTGATCGGTAAGTCCGCTTCAGATGCTCTTGGAAAGGAAGAGAACAATACAGGTAGTCCGTGGTCCGAATGCACCTGGACACTTATGAGCGCGTACCTATTTCGCACACGGTTCAAACACAAGTGACTTGTAGATAGTAAACAGTTCACAGGCAAAGTTATGCCGAGTAGTGGCGAAGCACCTGGGGGCTGAATAGACACCTGCTTTGTGCAGAGTCACGAGTTCTCGGAAACAGCCAAGTCCGGCCCAGGAAAGTCAGTGGCACAACGATGACAGAGCAAGCCACGGTGTGTTGATGAACAACAGGTGCACCAAAACAGGATGTATGCATGTCAACTCCCTGTCGTTTCATCATGGGGTTCGTTTAGCCGTAGATATCTATTATTCATGACAGGAGGCCGGAGGCATTGCTCATCTATTGGGCCGTGCGGAAATGCCGCGTATTCAACAGTCGGAACGCATATACTAGTGTGCCTGCAAGTTCATTCAGAGTGGAGGTCGTCAAATTGATAAACATCTGAAACAAGAACAGAAAAGTGTGCACTTTTCGTAAAAATAAATGCCAAATACCAGCGTCGGCTCTTTTTATTGTTTGAAAGCTAGTAGAAGCGTTGTAAAAAACGCAAATAAGTGCCATCTGGCATTCGGTGGGACAGAAGGATTATTTATCAATGTCGCCGCAGGAAAAAATGTATGATGTAAACTTAGCTTTTGTTCCTTCTTCATCGTTATGCATACCAAGGCATTACTAAGCACTAACACTAGTAACAGTAAACACAAGTTCGCACGGTATGCTCTTTGCGGCTGTCGCGACAGAACTGGCAGTACTAGTACGTGCCGATGTTGGTTCAAAATGAATGCGTTGCTGATCGCCTGTTAGCCTTACAATTCTATGGCGGCAGAGAAAACGGTGACGCACTTTTGGTCATAAAACTTGACATCGGATACATAGTAGCCATCTACTACTTCTAATGATAATGAGATCTTCACAGTAACTTGACCATTTTATTTTAGCTCGGCTACATCAGCTTAAAGTCTAAAGGAATTTAAATCCCCAGAGCCTTCTTAATGACTTGTTCTTACGCGCTCCTCCGTTGTAAAACACTAAGCCTCACCCTACATCTGCTTGAAGATTACCCATGCTGCCCCTGAGCGTGTGCTTGGCTTCCCGCCATAATATGACCTGTAACCCAGACGATCCCACATTGGGAAATACTAGCAAAGATGCTGTCATGGTATCACATGTAAACCTGTTACATGACAATAAAACACTACAGTATATACATTATAAGAATGAATAATCGTTTTACAAATCTCAATGTACATTCTATACCATGATCATAACCATGCTTTTGAAATATTCCAGTGAGATCAATTCTTGTCTCCCCCAGATAGTGGTATGACCCACTAAACATCTACTTTGGCCGGTGCGACCGGCATGCGGCCAGGGTGTAAAGTAACTGTGCATGACAATCAAAATATAACAAAAGACGCCCCGTAATATATTAGTCTTCATTCAGGAAGTTCCAGTGATCGTCGAGCCTCTAGAAGACTACTTTCTCGAGTTTTCTCATCGTCTTGAGGGCAGATTGTGTGTGACCCACATGGCCGAACTGGAAGCGCTTGTTGAAGAGGAGGGGGGGCTGAATGAAAAGTGTGGTGTGTTTGCCTGTGTAGCTGCCGGCGACTGGCCTACACAACTAGACGTGGGGCATGTCATATGTCTGGGACTAGTAGGCTTACAACACAGGTACGGGGAACCTGGAGAATACCAGCGTTTTGTGTTTTGTTTTGTTGTCTTGTGAAAGTCGGACGTCTCTCTGGGTATGGGGAGGGGGGCAGGTTGTATACTAGTAGTAGTAGATACGCAGGCTTGAAAATAATATTAAGATAGTACGTTTCCTGAACAGTTCAACAAGTCTTTTGAAGCTTTATTACCGGTAAGTGCTAACATGATAGATATGATGTGAAGAATACAAATGACGTGGAGAGGTGAAGAGTTGGTATACATGATAAGTAGGAATTATAGAGTAGTCTGTCTGTGGGCATAAATTATCCATATCCTATAACGTTATATCCTGTAACGCCTATAACGTTATAGATCATAATACCATCTGTAGTAGATAGGTGTACCTACCTTAAAGTTGAGATCTCACCTTGCTACCAGGCATTCTAACCATACATACTTCTGATCATAAAACTATGTATTGTAGGCATCATTATATTTATTTATTTATTTATTATTTTCTTCATTTCTTTTCAAACAAGGGGACAAGAAAGTGCTGGGATCGTCACCAGTAGAGGCAAGGATGACGACATCTTGGCGAGACATAAGGGCATGGGAATGGTCAGCACAATCTTCACAGACGAAACCCTCGGCAAAATCAAAGGGAACCTGGGCATAGGGCACACACGGTACTCCACGGCAGGGTTTTCTGAGCTGGTGAACTGTCAGCCGTTCGTGGTGGACACCATACATGGGAAGATAGCCGTGGCACATAACGGGGAACTGGTCAATGCTGGGCCCCTGAGGCAAAAGGTTTGTGGCTTTTGTACACTATTGGACATGAGAAGTTTTCTTTAGTATCATACTGAAGATGCTTTGTCATATATGCTGACATGTACTTTACCCACTCCTATTGGTACACTGTGTCCAGTGCCATAATCATTTTATGACACTATTTCTGCAGACTCAATCTACTAGAACACATGGGGACCTTTACAATTCGATTGTGGGTGGTTTACACTTACAGGGCACTATTCACAACTTTCCTCCTGGTGTAAAACGGATACCTGACTTCAGTTGGGGAAGTAAAAGATGGTGGAAAGAGAGGGATGGGCTCTACCTTCATATACGGGACTCCAGTCCCGCCCCTAGATAAAGTGGATTAGTGGCGTCTGTGGTGTAGTAGTGGCGTCTGTGGTGTAGTGGTAGAGCATCTGACTGTCAAGCAAGGAGACCCAGGTTCAATCCCCAGGGTTGGACCCAGACATGTCCGGACATGCACCCAGACATGGCACTTAACACATATTTCCCCTCTCAGTTAGAGGGATCCTGGGCCCTACTAGGGTTTGGGTTGGCGTTAGGAAGGGCATCTAGCCGTAAAAAATCCTGCTTCAAAAAAAGACTTGCACTTGATGCAAGCACGTCTAACCCCCGTTTCGGGGAAAAAGGACGTTAAACTGGATAGAAAGAAGAAAGAAAGAAGCAACCCGCCGCCCATATGGGGGGGCCTGCATGCCCTTTTTCGTAAGGCGTAATCAGGCCTTTTTAGTCTCCGTAATCCGTAGGCAGCCGCCCCCAAAATCAACGTAATTTGTAATCAGTACATTAGCCGCAAAGCGTAAAGGCGTAATCAGCTCTGGGAATTTAACGTAATTCGTAATCGGCGGCGAAAATTTTGCGTAATTCGTTATCACTACCGCCCCATGCAGGCCCTCATATGGCCTGAAAAAGGCTATGGGACTACCTTTACCTTTTACTACTGTTGACCTCAAGCCTTGTGTACTTCTGTGTTGTTGCTACAATGTAGGTGATGAAGCGTGGCGTCGGGCTGTCCACGGGCTCCGACAGTGAGGTCATCACGCAGCTCCTCTGTTCCATCCCGTCGGACGGGGAGCCGGACGGCCCCGATTGGCAGGCTCGCATCCGTAACGTGATGAACGAGACGCTGATGTCGTACTCGCTGGTCATCATGACGGGGGAGTGTGTGTACGCGGTGAGAGATCCCTACGGAAACAGGCCGCTGTGTATAGGCAGGCTGATGTCAGGGGTCAGCTTTAACAGTCCAGGTGAGTAACGGTACATGGTGCATGTTCAATGGACTGTTCCACAGGGCTCTAAATTCATTTTTGGCGACGTCTCAGAGAGTCCCACTGAAGACCTCTCAGAGCTGCCCCAGCTGGATGCCCTACTTTCTGTGACCCCGGGGCTTGTTCATTATACACTCAGGGGGGGAGTGCACTGTATCTGTATAGGTACCAAGTCTTCCTCAAAATCATGAAATGATGGCAGGGCCGCAGTGCCATGCAAACAATAACCCTAACAGCAACCACCGTCGCCATGGCAATGTATGTTTTCATTGCCAGTCTTGTTGGGAATAGGTGCACTGGTGCACCCAACCTAAAAAATTGGGTGCACAAAAATATTTGGTGCATAAAACCATACGAAAGTCACTGTAGTTTTTGTCCGGTGAATATAAAGTTTCTCATCCTTTCTGTACTGTATACAAGTGTGAGGCAGTTCCACATAACGTTACATGCGAACCATGCTGGACCTAGAAAAGTCAGACCTATAGATTTGCATGTGTATAATATGTTTACATGTGTATGATATGAGGTCACAGCCATTCAAATTGTACATTGGGATTTAAATTCAAGTTTTTTAAAAGTTTATCTTTGTTTTCCAACAGTCAAAAATGGCTATGACAATGTATCGGAGGACATAGAAGGCTGGGTCGTGTCGTCGGAGTCTTGTTCCTTCCAGTCGCTCGGAGCGGTGTATCACCGAGAAGTCGAACCTGGGGAGATCGTCAGAGTCACCAAGAGTGGCGTAGAATCCATTTGTGTCGTACCGAGACCCAATCAGGATCCTCCTGCATTTTGTATCTTTGAGTATGTGTACTTCGCAAGGGCTGACTCCATAATGGAAGGTAAGACTTGTGTAACAGCAATCTTCAATTGTTGCAATATTAAGAAAGAGACTTGAGTTTATACATTATGATTCATTTGTAGGGGGTCAAAATCCTTTTTTTCTCTTTTTTTTTTCTTTTTTCTCTATAGAGCTTATTCACCACACGTCATCATGACGTCATCACCCCACATGTCCCGTGCGACGCCATTTTGGGGTGCATCTGTACAGCGAGTTTCCAAGCGTTGAAATGGCCGACAAACGTTTTAATAGGTAAACTGTCCTTTCTCCAATTACACAAAGCGATTACCTCCACTCGTACCTCTCGTTACCGGAACAAAATAAAATTTGTTGGGATTGACCTGCTGAGTTTTGGGATTGATCTGCTGAGTTTTGATCGAGACTGCGTCTAGCGCCAGCGGACCTCATTCATTGACTTAGCTTCGTACTTAGTACTGGGCAGCAGCTTTTAAACACAGGATCGGTTCAAACCCTTGTAGGGTCTGGAAGCGTACAACTACGTAGTATCGGGATGTGTAGAGAGTGTTAAGGGGACAGTTGCAATTGCGGGGTGACAAGTACGTTGTAGTGGGGAGAGTCAAAAGGTCGCTAAGTTGAACAGAACCGGACTCAATGTCACCCGGCTTGATAATCACAAGCAAATACGGAGCCATCCTCAGTCCGCACTGCCGCGACTGTGTGGCTGGACAAGGTGAGTGTAACGTTGCCAGCACCCTAGTTCTACATGGAAATTTACCACAGAGTAAAGGACAGGGGGTCCCTGGTAGCTCCGACAGATTTACCGTGTACAGTACCCACGGTTGCCATCTACATGTACAGCCCCCTACACCAGGGTAAAACACACGGACTTTTGATCAGCAAAAAAAGATAAAAGCCACATCTTGACAACATGAGACATGGACACGGAGCCAGAACAACCCCAAGGACAATGCTACTAACAAGAAGAGTGTCAAAAACGTAGATTCTGGCCAAAACTACGCAACTTCGCCAAGAGTTTGCATAGCGTACCATTGTGAAATGCACCCCAATATGGCGGACAATGCTCGTTGCTATGGGTCGCTAGGGGGGGGAGTCACGTGACGATCTGTGCTGAATAAGCTCTATACATACACAAGTACCAGTAGTATGTTAAGTTACACCTGCAAAATATAAATTTTCTACCAATACACATGTAGTATGGTATCCTTATATTTGTGCTAACTTTTGTAGTTAGCGACAGTTTTGAAGGTAAATTCCTTGATTGCCAGTCTATCTTCCAAATTTACAAATCTGATTTTCATTGCAGCTGATGTATCACTAGTTCATGTACATATAAGCTGGAGGGGGTTGGATTGTTGGAAGGAACGACATCAACTATATCACAGCTACTTATGATTTTAAGACCATGATAATAATGTGCTGTATGTAACCCCCCCAGGTCAGATGGTGTACTCAGTTCGGATGCGCTGTGGCCGACAGCTTGCCAAAGAAGCTCCCGTGGAAGCAGACCTGGTCAGCACAGTCCCCGAGTCTGCCACACCCGCTGCTATGGGTTATGCTCAACAGGTCTGTACTACAGGCAGCTTCTTTATCCTACCACTAATGCCTGGTGGACTGTAGTACAACAAGTAGTACTGTAATTTCTGATATTCTTACAGTACCTCTTCACGGTTTTCACAGTCCCTTCTGTACTGTGAACTTACCATTACTGTTATCAAATCATTTGTCTTTCATCCCCCTCCCCGCACTTGCTGCCACCCTGAAGATTAAGTTCCATTTTCCTCAGATTGTGAAAATTTGCTCCCATGAAGACAAAGTGAATTACAGTACTAGTATCTCAGACAGCATTGACATGGCCATGTTTATTGTTGTCCTCAGTCTGGGATCCCATACGTAGAAGTCCTCAACAAGAACCGCTATGTGGGGCGGACCTTCATCCAACCCAACACCAGGTTACGACAGCTGGGCGTGGCCAAGAAGTTTGGTGCCTTAGCGGAAAATTTCAAGGGGAAGAGGATTGTTTTAATTGATGACTCTATCGTCCGGGGCAACACCATTGGGCCAATTGTCAGGCTTCTCTTCAACGCTGGAGCCAAGGAGGTATGCAACGGTTTAGAGCCATGTTTAAAACAATTGTCCCCTTTTTCTTCTCTTGCTGTTAGAGCGTAGTTCATCTGTTAGATAACATGTCTTTCTTGTACACACTGTGGTAAGAAAGTTTATGGTGTCCAGGCCCTTTTGAATCAGAGAAGTTTCAGAATCATGAGGGCTTGCCTTGATAAAGTTTTCCTTCATATTTTGCAAAACGTAGGAAACATTTCTATGACCTTCAGGAAATGCTGTGTTGTTGCTACTAAAAGGCAGGTGGAGCTAACAGAAGTTGTTGTCTTCCACAGGTCCACATACGTGTTGCCTCCCCACCGGTCAAAAAACCCTGCTACATGGGAATGTACATGCAAAACATAGAAAACATTTCTATCTCATTCAGGAAATGCTGTGTTGTTGCTACGAAAAGGCAGGTGGCGCTAACAGAAGTTGTTGTCTTCCACAGGTCCACATACGTGTCGCCTCCCCACCGGTCAAAAACCCCTGCTACATGGGAATAAACATCCCCACCAAAGAGGAGCTGATCGCGAACAGACTGGAAGCCGCAAAACTTGCCGAATGCCTGGGAGCGACCAGCGTCGTGTACTTGACCGTAGAGGGCCTGACGTCGGCTGTAAGGGAAGGCATTCAGCATAGCAAGGACAATGGAGTGGGACATTGTACGGCTTGTCTGACTGGAAAGTACCCCGTGGAGCTGGAATGGTAGTGCATCTACTGTATGTAGCAGCGACAATGTGGCCTTCCTAGCTTTGTACAGTGCCACTACTGGAGCTATAACACTACTGCATCATGGCATTTTCACTGCGGACGTCTTTAAAAGCAGAAGTCATACCATAGTTATGTGGATAGGTTCATCAGGTTGGTAAGTCAGGTTGAAAAATGAGGCTCGCAACCTAACTGGTATTCACCCGGCAGATATATCAATAGTTCCTCTGCTACCGTCCTCAGAACTTGAATGGATTTTTACTGTAATAGAGCCCACTTAAGCCCTGAGGGAGATAGCTGTACTCTAACAGAAACAGTAGCCAAGTAAATGCCACTTAGGTTGGGATTCAAGAATCCCAACCGTCCCAGAAGATACACCATTTCGGGAACATTTTTCCTTCTGTACCTGAGTGTATAAACATGTAGGCACCTAGGACAAAAAAATATGCTGCAGGAAGTGTTGCGTCAGCAAGTGGAGCTGAATTGAAATTCTAGAATGTCAGAAAAATGATGCTATCATGTGGGTTAATTTTTCCTTGTCTGCTGGTCCAATGAATTCTGAGGAAGGGAAGGGTAGTAGTGAGATTTACTTAGTCTTCTGGTCTGGCTGGTGCTTGGAATGATCCATAACACTCCACCTTATGCAATATTGGCTCATCTCAATGTTAGTCTGGTAACCATATTGGTTCTATACTTTATTATGACAAATGCATATTAGTTTAGCTGTGATCCTCAAGACCTTTTATCCTGTCTGCATGTTAAGTCCTTGGTAGAAGTACTGTATGTTTATAGAATGAGTTGTGTTTGACTTTGTGGACTGTTCAACTAGAATTATCATGTTTTTTCTTGAGATTTGTTTCGATGTAAAACATTGTGATATTGTGAATGAAGGGAAAAGGTTGTGCAGTTGTTTGAGAGGGGTTAAGGGAGCAGTTGACAGGATAGCTGGGGTGCTGGTATTTCTGTACAGGCTAATAGTACTCCTTAGCCATTTACTTCGTGTAGCGGCTTCATGGAAAATAAATTTTTTATACAACATCTTAGATGCTGGTGGGTTTCATTTTTTTAGAATGATAAACGTTTGATGTTTACATGTGACCTCACAGCTGCAATGCTAGTTGCTTCAGTCAAATTTGCATGTGTGATGTCATTATCACAGAACTGTAGCTACAACATGTACAGCTTCATGACCATACCTTTCCCAACGATATACATCATTATCTTTGCAAACGATGCCCAGATCTTAATAGTACACATGTATGTCTAATGATACAATGTATGTCGGTGAAGGTTAGACATCCAGGTAATAAGATACACCAAAAAGTGGTTACTCCAGCAACTGGATATGATTTTGGAAAGTCACTAGACATATGCCAACTGTTATTTGGCATATGTCTAGTGATGCATATGTCTAGTGATGCCCACGTCAACCAAATATCTGTCACAAATATTTAACTCCCATCATTTAATACTGAGGAATTACATTCCCTTTTTCTCATCAATTATGCAAATAAGGTCTTAAACGTTAATATACTAGTATGTATATTCATTGATGATTTGCCAAGATAGAAGAAAACAGAGAAGCACTGGAGCATAATGTATGTGAAAGGTTATGTCTATGTCACAGCACAGTTCCGCCACGCACCAAGAGGCAAATATGAGCTTTCCTGAGGTAAGATATGCATGAACACACCGCCCGGTACACTCCAGATTCCATCAACGATAACTATCGTGTGACAATGTATCTTTAAACAGCTGTCGCCCAGGACATGTCATTGGCCGATCGTACATTGTACTAACTTTGTACATGTTGTTAGCCTCCGTTCCAGACACCAGTAAGCGTGTGTATTCTCGTGCATGTAATAAGCACCCGGTATATGTCAAGAGCCCCGTAAATAGATGGAAAAACAGCCTCGGGGGTCTGCAAGGGAGGCTAATTAAATTGCGGAGACGCACGTGTATAGCATGCATAACTAATAAGATGCTTTCACATACCTGAAAACATTTTTCACGCTCATTTCAGATATATCTGATTGATTTGAAGATTTAGAAGGATATTACTGTAACAGTGCTGTGCTCAGTCAATCATTCTTTAACTTAGTGGTATAATTTAGTTAATCAGTCGATTGATCGATCTTTCTCCCTTCAACTTGATTTCATCACCTAATAATATAAAATAGTATACAACAAGGAGGCTATGCTTCACGGCACCAAACGCCTTGCAAGAAATAAAAATATCAAATTGCATCAGCTCCGAATCTATCAGACATTCGAAACATTGTTAAGGAAACCGCACGTGTCATCCGGAGAATTTCAACAACTTGAGCAAATTTAGTTTCTACAAAAGACGTAAGAATCCGCGCCGTACCAACCGGCTCCAATCCAAATTATTGACGGCTCAGCACAAAATAAACATACCTGATAACATCATTGTTATTTGTTCAGGTTTCCAGTCAGATCCTGGACAAACTAAATGCAAAACATGTTTCGTGGTTCCGACCCGTAATTTGTTGAAACATTGAAAAAAGAAAAACGTTAGAGACCATCTCAGAACGAACAAAGTTTAAGTTTACCATGTCCGGGAAATGCTGCCCAAGTATAGATAGTTCCTGAAGCCTTGACTGAATGTCTTTCACATCGATGCGAATTAGATGATAAATATCTATATTCCATATGAAAATCATGAGCAAGTTTTTGTGACAACTTATAGATAATAGTTTTCAAATTCTGATTGACGTACTGTGACTTCTGTGTTGAAAATAAAGAAATGGAGAAAACTGTCTTCATCTAAAGCAGCATGATGATTTAACTTAATGTACACAATTTACCATAAAGTAAACAAATCCTCCTTGTTGATATTGATTCTTACATGTTCATCTGTCATTTCTTTTTGTCATATCTAGTTCTGTTTGATATTATCCTTCTGTCATGTTTGAGTTGATATTGATTAAGTACCCTTGTTTGGCATTGATGCTGTCATTATCAATTTTGTTTTGACATTGCTATTCTGTTATATCTACTTACCATTTGTTTTCTGCTATTCTTTATATTAAATATTACATACATTTACTTGTTAGTTATAAGTTACTTTCCACCGTTATGTTATTATTTATGGATCCATGCCTTATGTCTTTATTATTTCGTTAACTATGTCCTTTTTTTCTGTATATGTTTTGTATCCTTTGTTGAAATGCAATTAAAAAATAAAACAAAAACAAAAAAAACTCCTCAACATTATCAGCGACAGCTGGAACCGTTAAACAGGTAATGACTTTAGTTGGGCCTTGTCTGGCCTATAAAGGATGGCCTCTTCGCGTTGCAAAGTTACTCTCCTCCACTTCTTCTCACCGTTCGCTTCGAGGCTCCCTGTGCAGGTGTGTCTAGAATTTGTCATTGTTTCTCCTTTTTTGTATCATTTATATTAACTACTAAGTGAACGTTAAAATATTGGTCGAGATTTTAGTCGTTTTATTTTCTTCAATCATAAGAAGACGTCAATACTGCACAGAACGTTTTCGACTCTTCTTGGCCCAAAAAATTATGTTGTTTTTTAGAAGTATCGCTTTTTATGAGTTTAGTAGATTTAAAATCTTAAGTCAAGTCGAAATGACAAATGCTTTAGTAAAGCAAACTTGACAAGCCTGTGGCAGCGGTGTGCTGCGTTTACCGGCAGAATTTTTGCCATTTGATCAATCTGAATCTTTCCTTTTGATGTTTCTTCAGTTCAGAATGAAGGTGTTCGTGTTGGTGGTGCTTGCCGCCGTCTATGTGCAGGCGGTAAGTTTGCACTACTTTTTTTGGCCAAACATCTGTTTAAGATACTTTTTGCAGCCTTTATGTGTGTTACAGCATATCCTACCAATAGGTAAGATGAAGTAGAAGTTATGAAATATGAAACCCTATGAACAGAGCGTTGCTGTAAAATATTGCATAGAATATTCACACACAAGTTTCGATGTATCAGCCCATGTTTTATTACTTTTCACAGCTAGCACAGATCTTGCATGCTCTTATAACTTACGAAGTCATCGCTATACGAAAGTTCTAGCAAAGCAATTGGCCTAAAAACCTGTGGCCAACCGAGAGCAAAATTCAGTTTCATGATTCAGGTGCATATCATTCATATTGCTTCTGCATATTGAAAAACATAAAGTAACAGCCACCAGTTTAATTCCGGACTTCCAGTTTAATTCCGGACAACTTCCCACATCTCAGCAACCTTACATCTACATGGGCTAATGTCGTTAACTACAGGTAAAAATGATGTAAGAAATACGTAGCAGCCATCGAGGACCCCTTAGGGGTTAACCCAATTCTGCAGAATTCTGCAGAATCCTGTAGAATTCTGCAGAATTCTGGAACCGGAGCCAGAATTCTGCAGAATTCTGGGAACCTGAGCCAGAATTCTGCAGAATTCTGGGAACCGGAATCAGAATTCTGCATGCAGAATTGGGTTAACCCCTAAGGGGTCCTCGATGGCTGCTACGTATTTCTTACATCATTTTTACCTGTAGTTAACGACATTAGCCCATGTAGATGTAAGGTTGCTGAGATGTGGGAAGTAGTCCGGAATTAAACTGGAAGTCCTGAATTAAACTGGAGGTTGTTAAATGTATGTAGTCCTGATGTTGTCGGGATGTCTCAGGAATGTTGTAGGTTAGGTACCACTATTATTTTCTATGTTTTAGACTCTATAATACAAAAAGTTACTGAAAAAAACTTGTTTTATTGCATTATTACCCCAAAATATCATAAATACTGATAGAAGGCCAGAAAGGAAAACATTTTCTAAAGGTACAGACTGTTAGCTTTCCAATGATGTATAACACGATAGGTTTTGTTGATTGGAAAGTAACAAAAAAATACTAAAATAAAACTAGTACCCCCTATTCCAAGAGGGCCTGGAAACCCCAGCACTGAGATCACGTACTGGTCAGAAACTCCAGCAGCTTAAGGGTTAAGCAGAGAAAACGTAAAGGTACTTGTGTTCGGCTTCGGTCCGTGAGAATGGCCCACCTGTCTTACCGAGCGGGTAAATATAAGAGGAGATGACGCAAGCGGCTGCGGATGTCGCAAATAAAACCCAACAGGAAGCGATAAAAGGTCATCCCTTGAAGCCACACCCTCTCCGCGGCTCTCTCAGAGAAGCATTAGTCTCTATAGCAGGCTCCAATGCGTATACAACCGGCGTAGTGATGACATTTCCTTATCAAAACGTGACCCGCAGTAAAAACTTTGAGAGACTCGAGACTTAATTGAAAAGTTGTGAGCAGAAAGGCCAGAACTTCTAGACATGACTACATACGTGTATATTTAGAACACTCCTCATCCAATATTTACAGGTTTTTTTTATTGATCATACACATAAAACAAGACACAGGAGATAGTGGTGGCACACTCAAGTTCGGGACTTATATCAATACCACCACTACATAAATAACATACAAAAAGAAAATGGGCATAACACTTGAAAATATGTACAAAATAATGCAGGTTGATCATGAACACTATATTAAAACTTGTGAACACCCAATTACAAATTTAACACACAATTACACTGAATTCAGGAAACAATAACAAAGTCTTTCCGAAAGGACTTTCCCTGGGGATGGCATCCAGATACAGGTTCTCTATGTTCTGTCAGAGGGTGATTAATTATCGACAGGGGTGTGAAGTCTGCCATCTCTGATCGCCATGTTCCCTCGGTAATCTGATTTGTCGGTGTCCCGCCCGCAGGACCCGACCCCGTTCGCCCTCCAGGTTCGGGAGTACACGGCTCTGGTCAGCACGTCCATGCGGAGCTTCCGCGTCATGGCTGCCGGCGAGTATGACGACAAGATCAAGCAGGTAAATAGATTATTATGTGACAACGTTAACGTTCTACGTTTGGGACCGCATTTGTAATGTGGAAGCCGTGAGCCACCACTTATGTGTGTGTGTGTGTGTGTGTGTGTGTGTGTGTGTGTGTGTGTGTGTGTGCGTTGTAAAAAAATTTTTTTTTTAAACTGGACACTTCCTATCAAATGAATGAATGAATTAATCAATGAATTAACGGTTAAATCAATAGAACAAAGAGATAAACTAGTTGATATATGTGTGTGTGGGAACTGCGTCCCGTGACGAATATGTGTGTGTGTAGGAACGTGAGTTTGAAAAGGGCGCCGTTGTAAAAATTCTTTTTTTTTTTTAAACTGGACACTTCCTATCAAATGAATGAATGAATTAATCAATGAATTAACGGTTAAATCAATATAACAAAGAGATAAACTAATGAATAAAAAAATTATGTGTGTGTAGGAACTGCGTCCCGTGATCCGTCAGAAGCTGAGGCACTCTGCCGACCGCATCGACGCCAAGCTGCAGGTTCTGAATGACAAGTGGATCCAGACCTACCAAGCGAACCGGGAGAACGACGTGAGTACGCGCTTATAGAACTATCCCAATGTGACATCATCAATATAACAGAATTGCCAAGTTGCGGCCAGCGGTGTAGAACGTTCACGGCATTAACCATTGATGATAGTTGTTTTGCCATGTTATGTTATATGTTTCTTCAACTAATTGTGTCAGCGTGTAAAATCTGCTGTTGCTTTTGCAATTTCGCAGAGGGCCCTGGCACGTGGTCTGGTTGGATTTAGCGCCAAGATGGCCCGCGCTCACGGAGAGGCCCAAACCTACTACCAGAACCAGATCAAGCCGGTAAGATTAAGAATGAATGGAGTTTCCATTGCAATGTATACAATTTCCTCATCTATCTGCGAATTTCAAAGTAACAAGTGTAGCATCGTCACACAATCATAATTAAGCTGTTGTTGACTGTCCGGTAGTTATACTTGCACAAGTAGTTGTTACTTGTACAAGTAGTATTTAGAAGCCTACTGTTGGTCTGTTGCAGCTGTTGACTGATCATGAGCGTCGCGTCATGAGGAGTTACTGGGACACCCTGTCCGCCCAGGCTACCGTCATGCAGTCGTCCTTCGCCACCTTCTTTGACGCCAACCTCAAGCCGGTAGGCCTGTTTTTCCAATGACTTCACTACCCATCATTTTATGTATAGCCGTTTTATATTGTAAGCACACCAAGCCATGATATACATATATATCGAGACAGGCTCCAACTTTTGTCATCCTTCCTTTTTCCTTTGGCCCAAACATGACGCGGCTTCCAGCGTTTTGTTTTAAATCTTGGCCCAAGATGCCTAATATATCCATCGAAAAATTTACAGTTCAGCCTATCACTAGAAAAGTTCGCCCGCTTTGGATTCACGGTGTAAATGTACATACATTTGTATCACAGTGTTAACACTACCTACTTACGTACCTAGTCCCATGACCGACCCTGGCCGTTGGTCAAAATGTGCCTTCCAACGCATGGCGTCACATGTTTATTATTATTACATACAAAGTTATACCTTTTTTTTTCCAGACCATTCTGCAGCTGGAGGCGCAGGCTCAGACCCTGACCGACGATGCCGGACCCGTATGTAACATTTACAGACAGTTCAAGTTTGAATTGTTACATTTAGCATCTCTATACTCCTTTACCGTACTATGATATAGTGCATGCATGTGTCTGTTTGTACAATCTACAGACCACGATGTTCACACACACACACAGGCCCTGTCTCCGTTTGCCGACTCCGTGAAGCAGTATTCCATGCTGATGGGCCAGAAGCTGCGCGACGTCACTTTCCAGCTGCGCGTCGAGTATGACGACAAGATCAAGGACGTAAGGCAACGTCACAATGTTGTTCTTCCACTTGTAGCTCGTGCGAGTAGTACCGTATGTCCCATGTATCTAATCTCTAACAGGGGGCTGAACAACAGAAAAATACAAATAGAAAGTTTATTGCAAATTCATGCCCGAAGGCTAATTGAAAGGACATATTATATAGGACATGATAAAATAACAGTAAACAGTAAAAATGACTATAAATACTACTACTAATGCTACTATAGACGTCAATGGAATGGCATTGAGACGGCAATAAGACGTCAATGGAATGGGATTTTGATTGGACGAAGTGATTCTAATCTAAGTTTGTAAACTTACACGTTTAATGGTTAGATTAAAAAGGCGACTTTCTCCTTTTTGCAGCAATTGAGCCCCGTGGTTCGTGCGAAGGTGAAGACACTGAACGAGAAGATCAAGGAGAGCTCCATGGCCACCTTCAAGAAGTGGACGGACTTCTTCAGGCTCCACAAGGACAACGATGTATGTAGTGTGTTACATGTGACCATGTGATACAGCAAGACTGACTCTCCCCCTCTCTCTATTGAGATCTATTGAGGTTGCTTCTTGTGACAACTTGTGTAGATTCAGTGATGTGAACAATAATTATTATATAGCTGTATAGAACGGATGTACTATATAGGCTTGGTACTTGAGGTTCTACACTGGTCTCCCGGCAGTTGTTGGAATGCAAGATGATTATGTTTTCTGACTGCATGACTTCTCTGACAGTCATACAAAGAAGTAGAGATGAAGGGTTTCGGATATATATGATCATCAGAGAAATCCGGCAGCCAGAAATCTGTTTGGAGATTAGTCCGTACCGTCTGTACCTTCTGTGTGTGACTAACACATTACAATTTAGATTTGGACCCGCGAACATGGACATGATATTGTGCATATATGGTTAAATTTACTAACCATGTCTGTATCTGCCCTTCTTTTAGGAGGACCTTATCAGGGGGCTGACCGCTGTGGACACCAAGCTGGTTGACTCGTGGCGCAAGGCTCGCCGCTTCTTCGTGGAGCGTATCATCCCGGTACGTACAACTGCACCACTGTCAAAATCGTGTTTGTTTGTTTGTTTATTGCACAAATTTAAAAATAAAAGTAAGAAATTTACATGAGAGAAACACTACGTGCTGGAGGGGGCGGGAAGCTTTCAGGGCTTATACAGGGCCCTCCTCCTTCCTATTAGTAACTTAAATAACAAAATTTACTATAAATATGAGATTAATATGATAAATGAAAAGGAAATTTACTTTTCTATTGTGTTCTTCGTGAAAAAGAAACATATACAAATGTACCCCTGGCTTTTTTTTGGTCGCCAAAGAAAGTAGTCGACTTTCAATGTGCATATCCTTTCCTTCCTTTTTGTTGGTTGGCGTTATAGACAAAATTGATTCAATTTTGTACACACCAACATCCGTCAGGGGTAGAGGTACAAGGAGTACTTTCTACCAATTAAAAGTCTTTCACATTTTTAAATCAGCAACTTCAAGAAGTCATTTTTAAACATAGCATTCGTCAACAGTGTGAATTTGTGACCCGTCGTGGTATGCATAGTTTGAATAACGTGTTGTTGTATGTCATACACACACACACACACACAGCTCGCCAACACCCAGGAGAGGGAAGTTCTGAGGGCCTTCGCGGAGCAGACCGGTACTCTTTTCACCACCATGAAGGCGGAGATGGATAGTTCCTTCAGCACCATGGTGGCACCAGTAAGTGATCTCTCGTCTATATGTATACCAGCGCCTAGTAAATCGGTGATAATCGTAGTTGGCGTAACTCATACAAATATAAAATCTTGCTCTCTTAGGCTTCCTTTTCAGTGGACAGAGACCGTTGGGTGATCAAGAGTTGGACAGTTTTGTTTTGATTTAGTTCAAAATTTGATGATTGCCAAAAACATTGAGCACTGACTGAAAGGCTGCTGAGCTTTCGATAGCTTATCAATTTTGTCCTCTCCGTAAAAAGGGCTCACGGAAAGGGGCCAAATTGCTAATTGGGGTCGGTCTATTGTGTTTTATTACGGGCAAGCTAGAGCTGCATTACAGGTCATGATTAAGCAATTAAAAATTCATATTTCTTTCTGGTATTTTTTCAACCCTGTGATACTCTTGCCTCTAAAACAACTGTACATAAACAGGGGTTATAAAGCTCACGTGTGTCTTCATTTCTGCCCATACAGTTCATGCCAGCCCAGCCTACGGCCTAAACAAACGTGTCAGACATCCCAGCTGTAAGTGTACCTCTATGATACATGTTACTCACGCCAATCAATGGTTAAAGGCTAGCCGTGGACGACTCTAGTAATCCTTTTTGCATGATAATGCAGGATGCATCATGCAAAAAGGATTACTAGAGTCGTCCACGGCTAGTTAAAGGCGAACATACATGTTGTCTACTAGTATCTTATCGAGCTTTTATAACACGTTTAATTCAGAGAAGCAAACAGATAACGTATGTACTTGTACTACGAAATGACAATACGTTAAATCGGGGATGATTCAAGTTACCCATGCTGTTTCCTTGTGCGGAAACGGGTGTTATATTTTCAGAAGCCATACTCTGTTTGTTTTTGTGACGAGGGCATGACTAATACTCTATTATCGTCTGCAGGATTGACGTCATCATCGCTGGGTAGCAGACCGTGACCTCTTCTGGCACTGACTTTGAATTAACAACTGAAAGTCTTACTGTCAATAATAAAGAGAAATCAGTCTGCATTAGTGTAAAGAGCATCTTGTTTTTGTTCAATTCCTGTATCTCTTCTTCTTCTTTCTTTTCCAAGGATTTTAAAGTAAATCACTCCTTTTTCATGTGGCTCACAAATAAGATCCAACCTTGGATTGTAGTCACCAGAAGTTCTGATCCATAGGTATGATGTCCATGAAGCTGCCCCTGGCATGTTCTGAACCTAACCTCCAAAGATGTTTCAGTGGCAAATAGTGACAGTATCTAATAGACAGTATCCAGTGAGCCAGACAGTATCTATTCTACTAAGGAATGCATTCTTTATTTACAGTCTTTAGTATACAGTCATAACACCATAGAAAGGGCTTCACATGTACAGCAGACAAACAGTTCAAAACCAACATCATGTAACAATATTGCAAATTGATACAATTTGTATGATTTATATTTTTCACATTGGCACAGAAATATATAAGACCTGCTGGGTGGAGCTTATATCATAAGAAACAGGAATACATGATTGTACCTTGAATTTCAATAAGCTTGTTGCAGTATGTGACTGTTGATCACCAGTAATGTAAGACAAATCATCATCATCACGATGTCTGGCACATGTTGTACCAGTATTGCTTTGGTCCCAATTGGAAAAAGGGGTCCTGCCGGGTAGTGCTTTGGGGCACTTTCGGGCATGTCTCCTACGTGGCCCCGTGGGACAACCTGTGGCTACCGGGCTATTTTTGAGCCCGGCGGGGGCCCGAGAAGAATTTAGTTCTGACTTAAATTCCACCCGGGCCCCGCTGACAAAAAGACGACGTGACCTAACCGTGAGAACACCGATAGGTGCCTCTCCGGTTGCCGGCAGTCCACCGGAACACTGATTTGTTACGTCACAGACCAGATGCACAAAAATGTCAACTATACAGGTGTGTAATTCGTAAGACTGGGTCAAATGTGTGACGTCACAGATCAGGTGATAACAACAAAGGCGTGAACTACATGTATGTATTACGTGGGTCACTACAAGACATTGTCAGATAATCTGCCGGGTACCTGCCGGAGACCGACCAATGAGGGTGACAAAATTTTAACAAAATGCCACAGAAGGAAACTTTTAATTGTGACCACGACAGCCGGTGCCCCCCCAGACTCCTGAGCCCGGCCGGGGCTACATCCCCGACGGGCACTGGCGCAATTGGGACCAAAGCTTATAACAGCTAGTGTAAACTAATGAGGATGGTACCCAGGATTGGCCAAGCTTATGTGCAAAAGCACTCGAGAATCAACCTTGGAAAACTGTAACATTCTTCACAGTATGGATGCACATACCAACAAACTACACTTACATTGCTTAAGAAGCAAGTCAGCAGGAAGAGACTAAAAATTGGGAGTGTGACTGTGAAGCAGCCTTGCATCTGAATATAAAAGTGGGAAGTTATGATATAATATGTGGTTGTCAGTTGTACGACAACAACTTGAGAAGAATCACTGAATTCTACAGTACTCATCATGTACATAGGTGATAGTATTACCAAGTCTACTCTCATCACACCTGTCTCACTTGTACATGAGTTTCTTATGAACCTTTATAAAGCCTAAACTTGTCTGATACAAAATCTCCTATCATATTTCTCTTTTCTCCTGGCACTAAAGTTAACTTGGCCTGTACATTTTGTACCATCACCTGTTTCAGCTGTCTCAGCAGGTGCATTATGTAATACTTAAGGTAAAATAAATAGAATTTTGTACAAGATGGACATGTTTATACATACAAAGCCTGCTTTGTCTGACCACAAGCCACCTGCCTTTCATACAAGTATTATGTGTCATACAGGACTCTAGCCAGCTTGAAATTTTTTCCAGTCAGCCCAGGTTCAAGATCGGACCTAAAGGAAGAGTGCTCATAATGTAGGGGGGTCCGGGAGCAAATTTTGGATTTTTAAGCCTTTAAAAATACAATTTCCCACATTTTGAGAGGCAAATCATGATGTACCCTGGTTTCTAATCTTCCTGGCGGGCCGGATACTGAAACGGGGGCTGTTGTTACTTAGCGCGCGCCGACGATCTCAGCCAGTCCCGCGGTATACTCTGGAAACCAGGGTAATCATGATGTCAAGAGTGGTTGTTGGTGGTCCTTTGGATGTTTTTATATTTTTACCCAAGATTTTAGTCAATTTTGTCCATCAAGGTTGACTGATTGGTTTTGAAAAAAACTTTAATTCCATCACATGCCACAAAGTTCCTGCAATCGACGGAAAAACTGGTGCTGGCTAGAGCCCTGGTGTCATACACCATTGGGGAAAAGAATATGTGGCGCCACCCCAGAGGTGTTGCCAAAATGTCCCAGCAGTCATTGCCTGCTCAATCAGGCATGTCTATAGAGATGACAGGTACCACACATTTGGTGGGGCTGCTTGTGATGATGGGCTGGGCTCGGGGGGCTCTGCACGTGGGGTCCGCCGCCATCTCTTCCTCCGAGTCTTCGTTGTCGTCATCGTGGTGAATCTTGTACGATATGTTCCCGTACTCGCGCAGGCAGGGGCACACCTCCAGCAAGAACTGACAGAAGTCCTTACGTATCCCAAACCACCCTGTGGACGCAAAAAAATTAATAGACTTACATGAAACTGTGAAAGCTGCATTGCTCACTATACATGTACAGGTCAAAATACTTTCCATGATGACACATACACATCTACATGAATGAATAGTAAAATTCTTTTACTCACAACCATTTGTTTTACATGAGCTAACATTTCGATGACTGTCTGTCATCTTCATCGAGGCTAATATGACTGGTGCACTGGAGCTACATGTAGGTGTTGTACATACAAACATCTAACATGGAATTTTGACTGCCAACTAATACTGTTCATCATGCATAAAGATGCATGGTGTACAATTATATCAGTAACTACAGTCAGATTCCAAAATACTTTGTACTTTGATACATACAGCAAACATTGTAACAACTCTAACCCTAACCCTAACCCTTAACATACCAGATTTTATACTGGACGATCACATTTTAACTGTACCATTGATTAATTGTATTATGTATATTGTATTTCAAGTCGATAGTCTGAAATTGTAACATTCTGTAAGAAGTCTACAATTCAGCCATAGGGCTGCCAAGATAGACTTTCCTGTACATGTATATAATATGTGATGTATGAATAAACCAGTCTACTACTACTAGTAACGGTACTTACAGTGGTTTCCTCCCTTCTGTCCAAACGACATCCCCATGAGTGTGAGCAGTGAGATGTACAGGGGGGCCATGATGGCCACAAACTGGTACTGGTTATCTCCATCCAGTCTGTTGGCCAGGAGGACCTACAAACACAACCATGGTTATCTTTTTACACACACACATGCAAAAAGGTAAAGGTAGTCCAATAGCCTTTTGAGGCAGTAGGGGCAGTGGGTTGTTAATCCACTGTGTCTAGGGCATGGTATTGGAAGGAGGAGCCACCCCTATCCTTCCACTGCCTTTTACCTCCCCAACCGAAGTCAGGTACCCATTTTACACCGATTGAGGAACATTGTGTTAAGTGCCTTTCCCAAGGACACAATGTCTAGCAAGGAATGTCAGGAATCAAACAATTTAGAGTGGCTGTCCTTAGCACAGTTCAGGAATGCTACAGTAGAGGCTGAAGCAACAGGTTTCCTTTCTATCTATTACTAATTAGCAAGTAATATTCCTGTATTCAATCACAGACACAATAACATATTTGATGCAGACTTTCCCAAGTATTTAAACTCACAATAAAGCATTTTTTCACTTAACTCTTAGAGATCTCTGTATGGTGCCCTTGGTGACAAATAAAGTTCACGAAGCTCGTAAATTTTACCTCAAATGTAAGGAACGGTAAAACCAGCGCAAGAGCAGTGATGGCGAGGATGAGGTGTGCCCGCCGCTGTTCCGCCATGACGTCAGTGGAGCGCATGAAGAGGATGGACCAGATGATGTAGTACAGGACTATAAGGCACACCAGGCACATCAGGATCCACATCGGCACAAACACAATCTGCAAGAAATCACGCAAAATACACCAAAACTGTCAGTATTCACATTTGGATAAACACAATCTTCAAGAAATCACACAAAACACACCAGAACTGTCAGTATTTACATTTGGATAAACACAATCTTCAAGAAATCACACAAAACACACCAAAACTGTCAGTATTCACATTTGGATAAACACAATCTTCAAGAAATCACACAAAACACACCAGAACTGTCAGTATTTACATTTGGATAAACACAATCTTCAAGAAATCATGCAAAACACACCAAAACTGTCAGTATTCACATTTGGATAAACACAATCTTCAAGAAATCACACAAAACACACCAGAACTGTCAGTATTTACATCAAGACAAATGCAGTCTACAAGAAGCCATTAAACATACACGAAACTTTCAATATACACATTGGCACAAACACAATCTGCATTGAAAATCAATCATACAAGACACATGAAAACTTTCAGTATCTACGACAGCGCATCTCAGCAGCATTTTCAATGTACAACAGTTACTGTAGATACAACTGTCAAAAGGAGGATAACACTATTGACTTACCACCCATTTCCACAGGATGACATGGTCCAGTCTCAGGGCAATGAAAATGAACTGTAGGATGTTGACCGAGCAGATGGTTTCAAACTGTCAAACACAAACACAAAGAATTGTTAGCAGTTACAACAACCACAAACTAACTGTATTATTTTCTTAACGGGAAGAGCATTTTCTTCCTAGTCCTCGCAAAATAGTTGCCGTAGGTCTTGTTGAAACAGCTTTAAGAAACAAAGTGGCTTCATATAGAGATATTTATACAAGAATCCCCTCTCTACTGCTTGTTTTATTGATTGAACTGGTGCACAGTTTATCTATAACCATTTGAGTGGGCAACTTGCTTTTTTAGCACGTCGGCAGACCGTACTGCGTTTGTGTGAAACCCGTAATGTATTGTGCATAGCGGCGTTTACAGTTTTCAAATGTTGTGTTGGGAAAGATATTGTCTGCAACGGGCAAAATTCTAATGCAACATTGCCCAAATAATCAACAAAAATCGTGAAAAAAACCTGGCTTCACACAAAGACAGTACGTTCTGCCAACGTGCGCTGTGCTTGCTGGATAAGTATGGGCAGGGGTTCCTGCTGCCCATAAAAGTGTTAACGTATGTTGACTAAAATGCCTCATACAGACCTCTAGCGACCTGTCGTGCCTGAAGCCCCAGATACAGGCTGCGATGGACACAGGTGAGATGAAGAAGAGCGGCATGAAGACCAGCAGCCACAGGTGGTGTTTAAACTCCAGGTTATCACAGGCCAGCAGCTCAAACATCAGCAGCAGCAGGTTCAGTCCCAGGCAGATCAGCATGGCCTTAAACTCCACATAGCTGTCACCTTCAGTCCTGTGGACAGATAGATGTTTGTTTGTTTTTTCAGTATCACTCAGTCTATTTTAAATTTTACACACTTGGCACCTTCATTCAGTGGGAATACAAGTCAACTCAAGTCTAAGTTTATTGCACAACAATTGTAACTTCTAAGACTATTCAAAGTGTACCTGGCCTGTGCACATAGGCTATTCAAAGTGTTGTACAAGACTAACAGCTAATTACATTAAACTAATGTATGATTCTACATGGTTACTGTGGGGATATTCCTGGCAATAATTTGGAAGGGCAAATGTTAACAGAACAAGGCAGTCTGTCAAAAAGAGAATTGTGCCCGGAATGTCACATTTCTTTTTACACAGCCAAAAGGAAATTACCTGCCATCATTTTTGTAGTCCTTCTGTTACTGTATACGTACCTTCATTGGGGTAATAAGAAGGGTATGCCTAAATACCTCAACCGCCCTCAACCCCCCTCAACCGCCCTCAACCCCCCACTTCCTGGGCTAATATGCAGGGTACATGTAGCTAAGGACCCTTGTTTACACTCTGTATACATTGTCTATACGATTATAGATAAAAATCACATAGTAACGTCTAAGTATTTGCGAGTTTTTTCAAGTTTATAACTTTTGATATATCATAAGTGGAGTTACCGTCTTTAGGGAGTGATCCACCCCGCAAAATATATATGTATTGAGCGCTAAAATCCACCACCAGAAACATGATGTTTAAAGAGGTTTCCCTCTATATCTGCTGAGTTTCCGTGCTGCACAAGCTTTTTCACTTTCCTTATTTTGACTTGAAACTTACGGCACGATGCGTTCTGGTGGCTTCACGTAAACAAACAAGATGGCGGACCCTGTTCCTCAGGCGCGCGGCGCACCGTAAAATAACCGGTAAAACGTCAGAGTTACAGTGATTTCCTATTTATAATTGCATAGGCAATGTATCCAGAGCGTTAAAAAGGGTTCTTAGCACATGTTCACTGCATATTAGCCCAGGAAGTGGGGGGTTGAGGGCGGTTGAGGGGGGTTGAGGGCGGTTGAGGTATTTAGGCATACCGTAATAAGGACGGTAGCTTCTTAGTTGTATTAAGGATGGTACCTGAGATTTAGGACTACAAACCAAACCACAGGGCCGAAGCATTCCAGAATGGTCGTCAGGCTCTGTGAATAGTTTCATCAGGTTGGTAAGTCACTGAATAAAGAGACTCTTTCCACACAACCAAGTGTTTTATTCAGCCGACGTTTCGGTGACTGTCACCTTCCTCAGGGCAATTCTGACTGGTTCACAATTTGCACTGCAGCATAGGTGTCGCTGCTGTAGATGCGTTCCCAAATGTATTTACATATCTACAAGTACACATGCACTGTACGCATTGTAAATACAGTTCCCTAAACAGTGCATGTGTACTTGTAGATATGTAAATACGTTTGGGAACACATCTACAGCAGCGACACCTATGCTGCAGTGCAATGTGAACCAGTCAGAATTGCCCTGAGGAAGGTGACAGACGGTCACCGAAACGTCGGCTGAATAAAAACACTTGGTTGTGTAGAAAGAGTCTCTTTATTCTGGTCGTCAGGCTATACTGACCTGTACTCAGGATGTTTCCACCACACATATATGCCTCGTGATGCCCCTGTGATGACCACAACCTTCCATATCCACAGAGGCAGGAACACGGCCCAGTAACTCCACTGGATGGTGCTGTCCAATCTCAGGGCCAGCAGCACTGAGAACAGCAGCAAGCAGAAGTACAGCACGAACTTGCTGTGAAGAAATAGGCAAACTTTAATACTAGTGCTGTGGAACAGTTAGAGGCCTGAGCAGCTGCTCAGGCCTCTAACTAGGCAATAATAGATTTGTTTCCTTTCACGGTAGTTTTATTTTGCGGAAGGAGGGGAATTCCAAAGGGTGTTTTTCACCATGTTTCAAGTTCACAGTTGAAACAATTCTAGATCTGTAGTAACAGTAACGTTAATTCATTATATTGCATATATCATATTCACTGCGGAAATATACCGCCACGAACATTTACAGTATTTAGCGCAAACTAATACTGTTAGTAAAATAGGCAAAAGTATAGCACAGACTTATATGCAGATCCGGTATAGAATTAAGAATTTCTTAAAAGTCCTTGAAGTTGAACGTTTATAAATTCTCCCCTGGATAATAACACTATTTTAGTACACACTACATCAAATTTTATGATTATAAATAGCTGTTATAGCCTTCTTCTGAAACAAACGTCAAGAAATCGTAATAATTTCATTTCACAATGCCACACAATTCCAGCTCTGATGCCTTCATTCCTTACCTGGGATTGAAGTCTTGAAAGATCGCTCGCAAGTTCATATTGAATATTGGTGTTTATCAGAGAGTGGATGGGGGAGGGGGGCAACAATAACTGTTGTATTCTTCCGATTGAAAACTCGTTCAACGTTTAAATGACAAAACCATTGTTTTCTCAGAGTTTGTACCACCTTCCAGCTCTGCTTTTGTATGGTGACAACCAGTAAACCAAGTGGCAGAAAGATTGTTCTCGCAATTTTGCTTTGGAAACGCAGACTATCATCTCATTCCTGCCAAAACGGAAGTGACGTAGGACCCCAGCTGTGCATATCACGGAAGTAGTTCATTCCTCAGAACCCTCCCCCCCTCCGACCAGATGGTTTCTTCCAAAATGGCGGCGAAATTTTTTTATTTTGCAGACGAACAATTTTGAATTGTGAGAATTCGCAAGACCTCTGACGATTCCAGGCCAAGTAAAACCAGGAATCATATCTCATTGCACTGCTTAGATGCTGAGTTGAAAATCTAAACGGTAGGTTCTGTCTATCACCCGATAATGACGACTGAAATGTTGCTTGGAAGAGGGAGGGGGGCGTTTGCTTCACCATTCATTTTTATGTAACCTTTATGATTTGGACGGTATTTGTCTTATGTACGGCGTTGTGGCTAATTGATAGATGTTTTAGGACAATGAACCACCCGTCATTGGCATAATTTGAGAGTTACATCCAGACGTTTGTTATACATGTTATATGTGTTGTGTCAATGTTATGAATGAAATTATCATATGTATGAAAGACTGAAATTCTGATCGTCATGATCAAAATGCTTGCATTGCTACCTGTTATATTGAAGAATCACAATAATACTGTAATAGTACGTGGAGAAAATGTTTAAATCCGTTATTCCTCTTGTATTCTATCACCAAGACCAGCGCAGTGAGCGCATCAACATTCCGCCATGTTGCTGACGGTGGTCATCATGTCTATGGTACTGGGAGCCGTGGTCCTGCTGATGGTACAGGGACTGCTGGCCTACTGGTACCTGAAGCGGCAGCCTTTAGCAGAGAAACCCAAGAACGAACAGTATGAAAAAGCCAGGCTGCATGAGGTAATGCCACAGGGACTTATGCGTTGTTTGGAGTATAACGTGTTAAATTAATATATATGTAAAAGTTGCATAGGCCTCTTTAGGGCAAGTATCATTTTTGTAACATTTGTAGAATTTAGTGTAACGTACGACGTAGTCTATTATATCATTTACCAATGTATTTTCTTTTTTCATACATGTTGTTTGTACATGTACATGTTGTTTGTACATTGTACATGTTCAGACAGCGGAGGACAAGATTTGAAGGACATGTATACAGAAGTAAGGCCAAACTAGCTTAGTAGTGAACTGGTCCTGTGGGAGCCTAAACAAGGGCATGCTAAACCTGGGCATCCTCGTATGACATATATAGACCAGCTGGCTGCTGATGTGGGACTTCCAAAGGAGTACTTGGCGAGTACCATGACGGATAGAGTGGACTGGAGGGAGAGGGTCTGGGACCGGGGACCACCCCCGACATGATGATGATGATGTTTGTACATGTACATGTACTCGCAATTTAGCCCTCGGGCATGTATTTACAATATATAAACTTCACTCAGGTTGTGATTGTGAATTTTAATGAGTTTCCCTTGCAGCCTTTTTTCAAATGCAGAAGGAAAAATACAGATAGCACCAGTGCGTTTTGCTCTAGTCTGTGGATTCATGCTTGCTTTTTATTTCTGCACAGAACCTTGAGAACCTTCTCCAGGACCTGACCGACCAGACGCGTAAGAAGTCGTCGGAGTCGTGCGAGTGGTTCAACCTGATCCTGGCCTTCCTGTTCCGCGAGCTGAAGGACACGGGACGGATCCGCCGCTGGCTCAACAAGAAGCTGAGCGTGGAGTTCGCCGAACTCGTGCAGAGCAAGACAGCGGGGAGGGTGATGGAGAGAATCAGGGTGAAGAGAAACAGCTTTGTTATGTTTACCGAAGGAAAACATATTGTTTTTGCTACGTTTCTTCTTCCTCTTCTCCAAACAGTGACCTCTGACCTAGTCAATGACCTGAACCAGACTGTCTGTTACCATGGTAACTGGTGTTGTGTGACATCATGTTGCAATTTTATAGTAGAAGGGATTTAGACTCCTGTCACCATATATGTGAATGTGTTTGAGTAAGAATTAACAGAGCAGACCATATGCGAAGGTAAACATTATGCATTTGCTTTGCAAATGTTACCTTTCTAGTTTTTGTTTTTGTTCAGAATTGTAACATGACAATACAAAGTGTGCACTAGGCAGCAAGTATGCTGGTAGCGTGCACACCTAACACATGATACTCATTTACACCTGAGTCAAGTGAGGAAAGTCGTGTAAAGTGCCTTTCCCAAGGGCACAAGGTCGGTGGCATGTCAGGACTCGAACCTGGGACCACTTGGTTCCGAGTCGAGTACTCTGTTGTTGCGCCACACGACCCCACTGTTGGTGTGATTATTGATAAGTGTGGTGGGTTCTTTAACGTGCTTGTTGTGAGGCTTTCCACAAACATGGGACCTCTGATGTCACATCCTATCTGAGAGGAGATCCCTAAGTCACTCTCCTTTCGAACACAAGACCTTTACGTCTCATCCAAGACGACATCCCAAACCAAAACTAGCTGCTCCTTTTCACCAAGCATAGTGAGGGCTGCAACCCCTTCCAGCAACATGTACATCATGTACATATGTGTACAAGTCAGTTTAGCAGTGAGGGTTCAATTCACTCATACATCATTTTTTTACATGCTAGAGATGTCTTTGGTCAGTACATTGTATCTAACTGTCACTGTTGCTATTTGCAGCTGAGAGACTACTCCTTTGGTACCACCTTCCCCATTGTTGAGAAGGCAACTATCATGGATATTAAGCAGTCCAAAGATGGCATGCCTGAGGTAAGGACTACTCTATGCACAAGTGGAACAGAAAAACATCTACAAAACTATACCTATAGCTTGAAACAATGAGTTTGTTTTGTCAAGTATGTTTTCCCCTGTCAGTTAACTGTCAGTCATCAAAATGGTGTAATATACCAGGCTTGTACACTTTTTTCTATATAGAATGAGAGGCAACTGCAAATTGAATTATTCAAAAGCCAGTGTACTTTCCATTCTACTTCATAGTTTCCTCTTTTTCTGTCAGGTATAGACTACAAGTTTCTTGGCAACAGTTGGATCAATCTTGTCCTCTTTGTTTCTTGCCCCAAGGTTGATTAGTTTGGTGTTATATTAGGGATGGACCATGAAAGACCCTAGCCTACAGTATTGTTACTTCACCCAAAGTATTGTTTTTGGCTTATCTGTGTGTGTTTGTATGTGTGTGTGTTTGTCTGTCTGTCTGCCTATCTGTGTGTATGCGTGTGTGTGATTGTGTGTGACCTATGCTGATTGGAAATGAGTGTGCTTGTTTGATTGTACTGTATTAAATGTTCATGATTGATTTTTAACACAGAGTTTTATTCCCTGCCAGACCATAGACATCGCCCTTGACGTTGACTACAAGGGTGGGTTCCGCCTGGCTGTCGATGTTGACCTTGTGT
The DNA here is from genome assembly GCA_013266295.2 of Branchiostoma floridae x Branchiostoma japonicum. Lineage (NCBI taxonomy): Eukaryota > Metazoa > Chordata > Leptocardii > Amphioxiformes > Branchiostomatidae > Branchiostoma > Branchiostoma floridae x Branchiostoma japonicum. Next base: position 13,858,711 of record CM023827.1, read on the forward strand.
TTGGGAGAACAGCCTACCTGTCCGTCAAGGTCACTAAGCTGAAAGGTCGTGTCCGACTGCAGTTCAGCAGACAGCCCTTCTCCCATTGGTCCTTCTCTTTCTATGAGGTAACCTTTATGTAGTTTGTGCTGCTCTTTGTTTGTTTGTTTGTTTTGCATGACTGGTAAACTGCCTAAAGCTGAAACACACTGATACAGTTTTGTACAGTAAGTAAAAGCTGTGTAAGAATGGACTGATAGGTTTGATCTACTCAAACCCCAACTCTTGTAAGTGCGGTGGATTCTTTAATGTGCTTAAAGAGTGGCTTTCCTCAAACACAAGACCTTTACGTCCCATCCAAGAGGACATCCCAAACCAAAGCTAGGTCCTCATTTTCACATGAGTCAAGTGATGAGGAAATTAGTGTTAAGTGCCTTTTCCAATATACATGTAGTTGTACTTGATTGATCTTTTTGATGATTTACCTTTTTTCCTAGGAACCAGAGCTAGAATTCGATGCCCAGTCCCAGTTTGGCAGCCGAGTCTTCCCCCAGCTAACCTCCATCATTATTAACCAGGTATGTTCTTGTTAGTTTTCTTTTATTGATGATTTAAACATAAGTCTGCTCTTTGCATGAGTTATATGAGTTATATACGCAAATATGGTCAATGCTTGGACAGTTCCAAGTATGCCATATAGCTGAAGAAAAATTTATTCTATAAACTTTGTATAATTATGTCTTCACAACGTCTTGGCTATACAATGTAAGTTATATATATTGTACTAGTCTTGTATTTCTGACATGACTTATGCTATGACAAAGGTCCTGGGTTTTACTAAGTCTTAATTACTTGTACATGTACATGTACTTGGCTCATGTGGAAAAATAGTAAAATATAATATATAATCTGAAGATAGTTAATCAGCAAAACTGTAGAGTACACATACCAGCAGCACACATGTGTATGGACACTTATCATAATCTAGCTACATCATGGACTGTATTACTATTCTGTCTTAGTCGAGCAGTACAAATTCTCTCTTTGGCATAACAATTAACATACCATACATACATTTAAATTGAATTACACCTGCCATACATCATATACATTTTGAAGATATATACATCCCATTTGATATATTGTAGGTGGCAATACTTGCATAGCTATGGTCAGTTTAACTGTCTCCCTGCTATAATTCATAGTTTTTGGATAAAATACCCATTCCATTAGTCACTGATGAGCACGTCGGCAGAATGTACTGCGCCTGCGCAAAACCCGTAATGTATTATGCATAGCACTTCGGCAGAACGTCTCATATAAGGTCGAATTCGCGTATATAAGGGTGACATCCCGTCTGTAGTTTTCAAATGTTGTGTAGAAAAAGATATTGTCTGCAACAGGCAAAATTCTGATGCAACGTTGACCAAAAATCCAGCGAAAATCCAGGTTTTGAGCAGGCGCAGAACGTTCTGCCGACGTGCTTCACTGATGCAAAGTAGTGGATACCACTTTAAACGTCTGACAGTTTTCAAAATCTAGCCAGTTGCTTGAGTAAATGTCGTTTGATCATCGCTTCATCAACGAATCACATGTTTCATGTGACAATAGTCTTGTCATGCACGGCTCTCAGTGGTAGTGTTTTCTGTTACATCTCCCACATTTACTGCTGTTTCACCTGTAGCTTCAGGTGTCTCGTTCACCTGTGCATTGTCTACCAACACCTGTTCGTCTGTCTGTGTCCTCCTCCTCTTGTACCACACTGTACCAGCCACAAGGGCCACAAGTGCCATCGCACCAATGGCTCCAAGGATCCCCCCAGCTAACTTGCTCATGTGTACTCCGTTGAGCGAAACTTGCGCAGAGGGTTTAGGCTGTATTTCAGGAACGTACAGCGATTTTTCTGTAGATCCTATGCCATTGACGATGCAGACATATGTCCCAGAATCTTTCTGTGTGATGTCGTATATTGTCATAGTTCCGTTGGGCAGGACTTGTACCTTTCCCTTTTGGTCCAGCGTTGATGATACTTGTTTGCCATTTGGTAGGCGGAGGATTATGTCTGGGTACTGGAACCCCCAGACTTCACAAAACAGATTCAAAGTGTCACCTTCTTTCAGAGGGGCACTGTTTGTAACTTCAAACCAGGTGATCAAGGGGATGTTACAGGTAAGTTCAGGAACTGGTACATCTTTCAGCTTGTTACCACGCAGCTCAATTGGGCTGTCACAGACGATCTGGTCCTCAAAGGATCGGCCTCTCATGAGCCTGCGGAAGTCGATCATCCTACAGTCACATTTCCAGGGGTTCTGATGAAGAATCACTCGTGACGTCCGATCCAGTAGACGGTAGGCCATGTCTGATAGACTTGAAAGGAGATTTCTCTGCAAGTACAAGTTGGACACTCGTAGCCCCGTCATGGGTTCATCGGGAAAAACCTTCAACTTGTTGTCTTCAAGCTTCAGATTGTCAAGTGTCGTCAGTCCTGTTAAGGCGTCGGGTGAGATGAATTCTATGTCATTCTGTTCGAGGGACAGTGTACGGAGACTTCCAAGCCCAGAAAAGATCTGTCCGTCCAGTGATCTGAGACTGTTTCCATTTAGGTAGAGTTCTCTCAAGTTGCGAAGGTTGTTGAAAGCATCCCCATGGATAACGCTTATCTTGTTGTACGAAAGCCTCAAGTACTGCAGGTTGTCAAACCCTGAGAAGGAGTTTGCAGAAATTTCCGCGACGTTGTTTGTGAGCATGTTGAAGTGCGTTATGCCGGGCAAGTTTGGTGTGGTGTCTCCTTGCGGAACTGAAGTCAAGTTGTTGTTGTAGAGGGAGATTCTACGAAGACTGGTCAGCCCAGAGACACTGCTGAGATCGAACGTGTGAATCTTGTTGAAGAAGAGGTAGAGGTACTGCAGTTTGGTCATGTGCGAAAATGTCCTCAGGTGCACGGTTGTGATGAGGTTGTTGTACAGATGAAGCTGTTGTAGATTCCCCAGTCCCCGAAACATCTCCGGTGTTAGGACCTGTAGCTCATTGTAGTGTAAGTACAGTACAGCAAGAGAGCCCAAAGAGCTAAATACACCTGCCTCTATGGTTCTCAGCTTGTTGATGTTTAACTCTAACGTATGCAAGCTGCCAAGTCCTTGAAACACCCCTGCTCTCAGAACAACAAGTTCGTTATTCTCTAGCTCGAGCTCATACAGTTTCTCCAAGTTTCTGAAGGCTCCAGTGGAAATGGTAGTCATGCGGTTGCCGTACAGGTACAGGTGTTCCAGGTGTTGATACCTGTTCAAGTCGTCGCTTTCGAGGGTGGTGATGCGGTTGTTGCCGAGGCCGAGGATGGTGATGAAGGAGTTGAGGGATTGGGGGACGCCGGTCAGGTTCTTACTGTTACAGTTGCAGAAGTATTGAGAAGTGCAGGTACAGTTGTCTGCACTGGTGCTGGCACAGAGGAACAGGAGCAGGAGACACAAGGGCACCAAGGGGACATGTTGTCTGTAAGCCATCACTGCTGAAAGACAAACAGTAACCATTAAAAATAATGATTCATTTTGCACAGAAAAATCATAAAACCATGACAGTGAAAAATCTTATAAGACTAGTATGTAAACTAATCATTTTGCAAAATTAATCAGTGTTTAGTATATAGGCTATTCCAAAAAAGGAAAGAGAACTACCTGTACAGAGATAAAAATATGTGTGTGTTCTGTTCTGACCATTTTAAACAAAAGGTGTGTGAAATAAAGAGACAGGTGAGAAGGTTGTGTCAAATTTTTCTGTAACTACCAGGCTTATAAATGTTCCCTGCCCAAATGTCCTCCGAGCCGTCACTGTGGTTTAAGTGTGTAGCTGTCTGCTTTCATTTCTACTAATTGTACCAGACAAGGAAACATTGTTTGCATAGAAAACAGAACCCTTCTAACATTACATGTACCTGAAGTGGTAATGCTTACCTGTTGTTTGTATAGTGCAGATTTTTCAGTTTTGTATAGACAATTTATGTGGCACTACAGTAAATGTATGACTACTGTTCCGCCAACATAATATTTGGAAATAAAAATTGAAGTATGACAGTCTGGCATTTTCTCATTGATAAGCAGACATGCTGATTGTAGATCTTTGCTGGTGGCTGTGTAAAGTATGTTTTGCAAGCGTTCTACCCAGAAAGTTTTACCTGCATTATACACATGCACTGGAAGAGGGCTGTTAGTGTTACAAAGATTTCTTTTAAAAATATGTATATTGTGGAAGTGTCCTGATCCAACATTTGTGATTTTGCTGCTGTCCCCCTCCCCCAACTCAGATATTTTGAACAATAAGTCTTGTTTTCAACTGTCACACAATGTTGCCCCCCCACCCCAGCATGCACAGTATCACAAGATATGCATGGGGAAACTCTTAAACCACACAACATGATGTGTATCATATTTCAACACATCTTACTGAACGTGAGTGTCAAATATGTCTGTGAAGGTGCAGAAGACAGCCCCGTTTACATTTTTGTACTACATGTGCATATAATCAACAAGGAAGGAACCTATTAGTTATTTCTAGATACTATATTTTATATACTGTATTTTCTGTCTCAAATTGCTACCATATACAGAATCATGAGAGTGCACAGACTCCAAGTTGCATGAAGGGCACTTAGCCAAATCTTGTTAAGACATGATCTGGTTAAGAAATGGAGATAGTACGTACTGTTTTCCCTCGTGTTGTACGATGGCGCCTGCCGTTCGTAACTGCTGCTCCAGGTGTACTGGGGCGTGTCAGGACAAAGAATGTCACCTGACAAGCTATTGTGTCTGTCTCGCCAAAGGTGGGGGGGGGGGATCTGGAACACCTGCTCATTAATTGTGCTGTCTGTAATTACCATTGTAAGACAACACATTAATTAAAGTAATGCACATGACCAGGCCACAAAAATACACCTGTGTGTTTTGTTCATGGAGTTACTTTTTTTTTTAATTTATTAGACTTCAATTTTGTGGATTTTTTTTCACCAGTGAGAGTGGTTTTCAATAGGCAATGCATTCTGTATATAGTACTGCATAATGTCAAACAAACGTGTGAATGGCCTTGGTTTTCAGTTCCCTTTTATAATACCTGTACTGATGTCTTATAATGAAAAATGTTTTCCTTGTTTATATAACAACAACAGAGGGAGTTGGGTTTGGTTTCACATGCATGACTGTACATGTGTAGACAAGAATGTGGGTCATGGTACAAGCAGGTACAGGGCTTGTCTAAAACATTCGACTGTTTTATTGTGTTTTTCTTGGTCACCTGCTGCTTGTCCTAAGTGTGCTGCACATATAGTATTACACGAAAAATGTGAAATTTCAAAATACTTTTAATAAATCAGTACGAACAGTCATTTACCTAGGTGAGAAATTATCTTGATTAATTTCTCCACATTAAAGCAGAAACCACCCTATACTAATCTGGAATATCAAGGTGTATGATATTATATTGCAAAGGCTTAAAATTAAGATACATACATGTATATAATCTGTGTGAACCCATGTACAGAGGCTGGCTTCTTGACTATGAACTGATGATTGGTTCTTTTTGGATAACTATGATTACTCTGCATGTTGCCTAGATTATTAGATCATGACATATTTCATACATCTTGTTGCTAATTTGCCCACCTGTGGTCCTTAGTAAACGATACTGTGGAAAATAAAGACTCCCCTTTTGTTCCAGATCCGCCGTTCCGTCCGTAAGAAGCACACCCTGCCGTACTACAAGCTGCGCTTCAAGCCGTTCTTCGACTACCAGGAGCAGCTGAACGCTCCCGACGATGTCTATCTCCATGACAACAAGGTCACGGTGGGTCAGCTGGAGGTGACCATCGTGGAGTGTAGTCGTCTCCCACGGGTGTTCCAAGACTGCGTGGTGTACTGCACTCTCTGTATAGGTAAGCTTTCAAAGTTCATTGTAGAAATGATTTTTCATGACCCTATGTTTCATGTAAAGTTGTACAATGATAGAGCTACCTTCAGATGTAGACATAATAAACTAGTAACTCCTTGATGCTTGGTTACATTTTGGGACTTGTTGCAATACCACCAAGTGGTTAGGAGTAGCATCCATTATGTACTAACTAGCCCACTATGCCTGTACTTAGCACAATAGGGCATGAATGTACAAGGCTGTCTATCTAATAAATCATGCTTTGATGAAGGTAGCTTACAAGTTGACAAAACTTTGGCCTGGTAAAAAGTCATTAGCCTGGTTACCAAACCTATTTTAGCTGCTGAGTCTCTTTCATCCTTTTCACAAATAGGGGTATGCCTAAATACCTCAACCGCCCTCAACCTCCCTCAACCCCCCACTTCCTGGGTTAATATGCAGTGTACATGTACTAAGAACCCTTGTTTACACTTGTCTATACGATTATAAATAAAAATCACATAGTAACGTCTAAGTATTTGCGAGTTTCTTCAAGTTATAACTTTTAATATATCATAAGTGGAGTTACCGTCTTTAGAGAGTGATACACCCCGCAAAATATCCGCCCTAAAGTATTGAGCGCTAAAATCCACCACCAGAAACATGATGTTTAAAGAGGTTTCACTCTATATCTGCTGAGTTTCCGTGCTGCACAAGCTTTTTCACTTTCCTTATTTTGACTTGAAACTTACGGCACGATGCGTTCTGGCGGCTCCACGTAAAGAAACAAGATGGCGGACCCTGTACCTCGGGCGCACGGCGCACCGTAAAAAACTGGTAAAACGCCAGAGTTACAGTGATTTTTCTATTTATAATTGCATAGGCAATGTATCCAGAGCGTTAAAAAGGGTTCTTAGCACATGTACACTGCATATTAGCCCAGGAAGTGGGGGGTTGAGGGAGGTTGAGGGGGGTTGAGGGCGGTTGAGGTATTTAGGCATACCGCACAAATAGCAGAGAGGATGAAAGAGACTTGGCAGATAAAATAGGTTGGATAACCAGGCTAAGAAGTCGGTGCATCATTATATGCCTTCATTTTCTAATTATTATCTTTGAATAATGAGTCTGACATGTTGATATCCCCAGATGAGTCGACCTGGAACCAGTGGACGGGGAAGAAGAGGTCCTTCTGGTTTGCCCAGGATGTGGAGCTGGCCAAGGGGGAGTCCAAAACCCTGGGCATCGCCTTCAGAGATGTCAGTACCAGCCCAGGCTGTCACTTTGTTCTTTTCAAACTATTAATTTTCTTCTTCTTCTTCGTTCCTCCTCGTCACGAGGTATAGCGAGTGAAGTTTTTATTTTAGAAGTTATGATTTTACTATATAATAGTGTTTCTGTGTTGGATGCTGATAAGTTGATTGACTGGTTAGATAGAGATACATGTACATGTATTATAATAGTTTTATACGAAACTTTGTTCAAGCTTAAAGGGGATGAGTCTTACCAAAATGTTCAGCCTTCATTTTGAGGAATATACCTATAATGATCACTTCAGGCACATTATGACCCAGAGGTTTGAAGGTGCCAGTAGCCTTGTAATGTATGTTAACCATATCTCTTGCATGTCATCTGTTTTGGATGGAAAAGTATCAACTTGTACTAAATTTGTGACTGTCATCAACAAGATGCAGCTAGAGGAACCTTAGTGCTATTTCTAAATCTGTACCATTGATGAAGATTAGACATCCAGGTAATGAGAAACTGTAACTCAAGGTGCAGTAACAGTTTTCTTATTTATTTATGAAGATTTACCACATTGAGGAAGGATTGACATAACAGGTGACTATCACCTCTACAAGATGTCAAACCTGAGACCAGACTATAAGGTTTGAACCACTCACACCGGAAAGGACCCCTACTCTTTTCGATAAGTGTGGGGGGTTCTTTAACGTGCGTGGGGTGTGGCTCTCCCCAAACACGGGAACGTCTTATCCGAGGGACGTCCCTAACCGAAGCTAGGTACTCATTTACACCTGAGTGAAGTGAGGAAAGTCGTGTAAAGTGCCTTTCCCAAGGGCACAAGATCGGTGACATGGGTGGGGATCGAACCCAGGACCTCTTGGCCCTGAGCCGAACGCGCTACCGCTGCGCCACACGACCCCACTTGACTTGTGTCCGGGCTTATACTGGATAGAAAAAGCTATCCAGTGTTGCTTGAATAACAGTTTTCTTGTGAGTATCTAAACCTGTTCCTTTGTTTGTCCCCATTCTTCAGGAGCCCATTGAAGGTTCCATGTACCAGCAGGTCGTGGTGGACAGGATCGACCCAAACACTCCTGTCAGCAGGGTGGACATCCAAAAGGTGGGGTCAATTTCAAAATGTTTTAGGAACACAGCAAGTTCTTCCTTGGCAACAACTTTTAACCACACAGTCAGCGTGTTAAATACTAGGTTGCCCAGTTGCATCGTGCAACCATATTTTGCTTGGTGCAACCTATTTCTACACCCAGGTAGCTCAGTACACTTCCTAAATTTTGTGGTAAGGATGCCCCTTTCTTCCATTGGGAACTGTTTATTGAGAAGTTCCTATGGAAGAGCTCATCACTTCAGGTAAGGGGAAACAACTCTGTGTCAGAAATGTGTAACAGCACATTGCATTCTAATAAAGTTAATCTTAATGTAGAGGAGTTTCAATTTGGGGCAACCTGGAATTTTGATGGGCAACCTAGCTTTCATCCTAGGTTGCTACTGGGCAACCTGGCTCAAAAAAGTATTTCGTACACTGCACAGTGTTAGCCTAATTGTACATGCACACAGTTCTTTTCTGCATGGAACCTGCATTACATGATACATGTATCACATATAGCCTCCTTCTGAGTCAATATTGACCATGGTAAAATCCTAATTGATATGTTCCCTACAGCTTTGGCTTATGGCTGAACAGTCCTATACCAGAATGAGAGTCTCTGCTACATAGCTATAGGGCACATTTGTAAGCTGACTCAGATCTGTTGCAGAGTTCTTTTCCTCATCAGATCCACTTGTCTTCTGCACAGTGCATCAGTCTAGCTTCTCCTGATTTTAGCTGCCTGGACAGTGTAGACATCCAGCCGAGTCGGTCATTTGGCACGGTCCTCCCAGTACTCTGTGTTAATGTTTGTACATGATATACATGTAGAATACAGATAAATACTGTACAGCAATAGGTAGACATGTACTGTTTCCCTTCCATTGCAGGGTGACATCCTGCTGACAGTGGGAGGAGTTCGAGTCATGAACGTCAGTCATGCAGCCAAACTCATCCGGCAGGCAGGCGACAAGTAAGGGGGCTTTGATTTTCCATGGCTGGATATGTTGTTGCTTCAAATGTACCAATAGCAGTAAAATTATCTTGATTAGGACACACTTAGGAAAAACATTCTGTCACTCAAACAATTCTTCCTCTGTCAATATTTCAGCGGTACACTTGGTCAACACATTTGACTCAAGTTGTAGTTGTACTGACTCAATGTACATGTACTATGCATAGCTTCTGTTGTTCTTGTTGCTTAGTTGATTTGCATGCTCATGAAAAGGGATGCTACAGTTAAGAAATTCCATGTTTTCCTGTCTTCAGGATGGTGTTGCGGATCGAGCGTCACCTTTCTCACAACGTCACCTCCGATGCTCTGCAAGGTCAACATCAGACGTACGAGGAGGACACGGTCAGCCTGAAGGGAATGGATGCACTCATCATCGACCACGACAACTACCCCGATTCTGACTCCGAAACCGAAGAGTACATCAACATCAGCATCAAAAACCCTGCTGCGGAGGGGAGGGGCATTTCCAACAGAACGACACAGCAGAAGTCGTCTCCGTCGAAAACAAAGGCAAACATTTCTCCGCTGCTCAGTCGCAAGTTTGGTCTGGGCGGCAGTCAACAGTCACCAACTTCCTCCCCCATAAGGGACACTGGTGTGAAACCTGCTGCGGACGATGCGAGCAAAGCGATGGACACCGCTCACGGAGCAGGCATTCCTGCCATCACTGTCACACGAGAGGTATCCTTTCTCTTACCTCCAGTTATTGATTTTCTGTAACACAAAACTTACATGTATATGGTATTATGGTATGTATGCTACGGCTGCTAAAGGTCTAATTCACATTGGCTTTGCTATGACTTAAAAACGATAAACATCCAGCTACAAGATCCCACTCAGCAGAACTGAGAGACATAAACAGTCATTTATCCCTAGATCTCTCAAAATCATGCAGCAGTAATAGTTGTTAAAGGACACTGTAAACTTTCAAGATTCTTGCCTCTGCAGAGTACTTGTATTTTTAATGTGTACTTATTAATTTAAATGATTATTGGATGTGAAAAGATACATGTATTCTGAGTAAACATGTCAATATTTTAATGCTGAAATGATGTTACAAACAGCTATAAATTATGTAAATTACAACACAATTCAGGCTGTTTCAGCCTGCAATGTTGTTTTAATAAATAAAGTTCAAAGTAAACTGGAGAGGCACAATTTTTTACCTCCATTTTGTAGGCGTTTGGAACTCCACGGGGAAGGTCGCATTCCGATGGAAGTGAGCCGATGCACGACGTGGCCCTGACCGATCCTCTTCATGGAGTGTTTACGGGCGGGGATGTGGACGCCGCCGGGGCCTCGCACACTTTCCAGACTGAGGAGGACGCCACCAAGATCGAGACCAGGGCTACCAGTCCGGTTACTGCTTCTCAAGTATGTTGTTCTGTTTAGTTTCTTCAAGAAAGTAGTGATTACAATTTATTAAAAACTCCTTACAGAACACACAGATTATAATATGAAGTAGTCGTCCCCGTGCACCATTCCAGAGTGGAATATGCTGGTTGTTGCAGTGGTATGGGTCCCATGGCATAGACCTTCAGTCACCAAAGTGCTGAGCTTTACTACAAACACATGCACAGTCATACGTATGACAGACATATGAAAATATTCAATGGAAAGTATGAGACGAGAAAAAAAAGCTTACTGTCCCTTTGTTCCAGGAACTGTCCTGGGATGAGACGTTCATATTTGACATTGAGGACGAAGACAAGTTCCTGAACTTCTGCATCTGGGCCAAAGGAGTGGAGAAGGGAGACAAGGAAGAACTCATCGGACATGTGAGCATGCAATCTATCTTTACAGTACAATCAACAAATCAACATTTATTTGCACAAGTTGGTAACACGGGTGTTGGATACATTTACATATTGCATGCTTAAATGTCTCTGGCAAAACTACATTAATTTTGTAAATACCAATCAAGATTCAGTTGCATGTATTACAGTGAGTATTGCAACCTTGATGTAACAGCTGGGATATTCTGACTAGAAATGGGTAGATGAATGCATCCTTAGCAGGGAAAAGGCTTGAGTGAACTGTCTGATGTTGGTGTTGTTTATCTAGGTGAGTATCTCCCTGATGGACGTGGCGCTGCAGTGCCTGACTACTCTGTCTGGGGAGTACCAGAACTGTTACCTACTGGAGCCACCTGAGATCAGAGCTGCTGCCAGGTGGGACCTTAGTTACGGTTCATCACTCGTCTGTGTTATCAACCAAGGATTGATGTGTTCAAAAACTAGATTTTTTTCTAGAACTATCATAGAGTGGAACTCAGTAGGGGTATCGTCACTAGATAGTTTTAAACATTGTTTAGAGTTAGACATTCAAAGGTTAGGTGTAACATGTCATTCGGTGTAATGTAGCCAGCTGCCGCTGTGCCGCGTGCCTGCGAAGCTGGTGTGTTATGCCAAAGGGCAGTTATACCGGCTATACAGATACAGATACAGAGGATATCACCCTGCATTTTCAACACAGGCCGAACATCCAGTCTCACACTGAAAGTATTATGTCTCCATTTCCGTTCTTTGAACTTCAACTTTTCCTTACAAGCACTAGGTTTTTATGTTCCCTTTTACACTGGACTGCAATCCTTTCCAAGAGCATTGAATATCACCCAGGGTTCAAACTATCTACCTTCTGCTCCAGAATCCAACATTGCTTATTTTGTTACAGCTTGGTCCCTAACAACTTGATCGCACAGGATTCTAATGATGGCATAACATTGGGACATTCTTTACAGTCGTCACCTGGGTCGTTCCGGCTTGGCGACCCACCCCGGGTTTAACGCTCGTCTGTGCGGAGGCGACGTCACCCTGCGTTTCCACCACACGCCCAACATCCAGTGCCACACAGAGGGAGAACAGCAGACGGACACCAAGAAGACTCCGGGTTCCCGCAGGACACAAGCCATCCGACGCAAGTCTGCCTCCGCTCTGGGAATAGCAGGGCTGGGCTCAGGACTCAGGTGAGATGGCTGTCTGAAACTTTGGCTACTTGCAGTTTCATGTTATAGGATTATACATATTAAGAAAATGACTATTACACAATTTGTCCTGTATTTAGTTTGTGGTATTATTGTGTATTGTTATTGCTGTTTCATCTGTGTGTATAAATTTAGGTCAATATACAAATTTTAAAGTCTCTGTACTTCAATAAAGCCATACATGTATATTGAAGGATAAACTCCCCAAGTGTTAGTAAATTTGTATCAGTACTTGGAAACTAGGTGAGAGGCATGTATTAGTAGGGTAACCCTTGGTGAATTGTAGCAGAAAAATTATACATTCAAAGGGGCCCGGAGAATAAAAACTCACAGATCGGGCATGTATATGACATAAATTTCATGTATTTTGGGCTGCTCACGTAGCAAAAGATAATAACTTTTACCTAACTTGCATCTTGCAGATACACATATTTCCACAGGCTATCTTATATTCTCACTTGTACATCTATGTAGTCCACCATAATACTGTGTGAGCACATAGAGTCTGTTATGTGTGGCTGGCAATGCTATGTCTTGGCTGACCTTCCTTGCTACCATTTGCTTGTAGCGTTTGCCAGACTACGGAATCAAACCTGCCGTCTGCACCGGAGGGTAGGACTGCTTCTGGCATTCAGAACAAACAAACTCACTAACCAACCAACCAACCATTGGGGTGTATAGAGTGGCACTAACAGCTGCATGTGTGGCTTGTACAATAACATAATCTTTGGAAGGCCACACAAATTTCATCTGATGAATGGCATGCTGCAGAGACAATTCTTATATATGATTCTACCCAAAAATCGTGCATTCGCACTAATCTACGTCTTCTTTTCTCCTATTTTCATAAAAGTCTCACAGTAAATATGTGCTCCTTTCTGGGGCTCAAACAAGGTTGCACAATCAGTATGCATGTATTGACAAAAGCAAGATCATTTCCTTTTTGAGAATCCAGACAAAATTAACGTACAGTCATGCAAGTGGTGTCTGAAATATCAAGTTTGTGTGGCCTTGTTCTCCAAGCAGGTGCTGAAGGAGGTAGATGTCAAAGGACTGCATCACTGATAGCTTTCCAAAAATTTGCAAGCCATAGAATGAAGGAATAAGGTTGTGAAAGATTGCATTGGGTTTTGTGCAATCAGTAACCTCAATACAGCATGATTGCCCAGTGGCTCCTCCTTCTTTTGATATGTTTAGGTTGTTGCTCAATGTGTTATTCTCCTTATACACAGGACCAATGAGGTAAGAGATCTTCTCCAAAGGACAAGTGCATTCATGAATAGTGTCAGACCTGGAAGGGGATCCCCTCCAAAATGGAATGTTCCACATCTTGGCCTCCAAGTCACGCGTCTGCTTGGAGATTATGTTATTCTAACCCTGGCTAACTCTAACATCAGCAGCCTGTTACCTAGGTGTCCACTTACCTCCATTAGTCAGTGTATGGTATTCTGATTTGTCATCAAAAGAAAAATTCTAAATCTTCAATTTTAAAAAGTAGGAATAAATCAATAATGATGCAAAAGTTTGAAAGGAATTTGTTAACTTCATGATTTCATGATGACAAATCAGAAGTCCTTTTTGTGGGCTAATAAGGAAGCTGCCAGGTGGTATTTAACATGGTTAGGCCACACCAATTTTATTTGTTGCTTCTCGGATTTTTTCAGAAAAAATATGAAGCGACAGGGCGAAAAAAAAGAAAGAAAATAAAAACAGGCCTGGGCATCCTATTATAGCCCCAAATGCTAGAATAGGTGCCATGAAGTCAACACAAAAGACTGGGTTAAAATTTAAACAATGAATTTTGAGCTTTTAAATCAACCACTGCATTGGTAGATGTAACAAATGTAACAACTAGGAAGAAAAGGACTTTCTTCAACTGTTGGAGGCAAAATATGAGCATTTTTGAGTTGATTCAGAACCAGAATTTTTTTTGTTTTTTTTGTTTGCAAATCAGAAAAAAATGAAGAGGCGAATCCGAGAAGCAACAGATTAAATTGGTGTGGCCTTATAGGATCTCTTGCATGGCAGGGTGCTGGATTACTTGGTTGTCCAAGGATGCAAGATTTTCATAATTTCTAACATCTGTATTTCTTTTGCAGCATCCAGACTGTGAAACATGAGTTTGAAGAGAGACAATTTACATCTAGAGACACAAGATGTGACTACTGCATGAAAAAGGTAGGTGCCATCATCCTTGGTGCTGATTGGCCATCCCCAGCCCTCTCCTTGGTACTGATTGGCAATCCTCTTCCCTTTCCTTGGTACTGATTGGCAATCCTCTTCCCTTTCCTTTGTATTGATTGGCCATCCTCAGCCCTTTCCTTGGTACTGATTGGCCATCCTTAGCCCTTTTCTTGTCACTGATTGGCCATCCTTAGCCCTTTTCTTGTCACTGATTGGCCATCCTCAGCCCTTTCCTTTGGACTGATTGGCCATCCTTGCCTCTTTCCTTGGTGCTGATTAGCTTTAAATAGATTAAAAAACAGAAGGGTCATAAAACACAGTAAAATAGTGTATTTTCTTATTTCTAGGTTTGGACCAAAGTTGCTGCCCAATGTAGACTGTGTTCATATATCTGCCATAAGAAGTGTATTGAGAAGTGCCAAGCTGTGGCCAACTGCTCCAAGTAAGTCAAAGCTCCCAATAATGTTAATCATTCAATAAACTTGTGAACCAGAAGCAGAGGTATTTTGATTTGACGTGATTTTATTTGTTACATAGTTACTTGTCAACTCAACTTGTATCTGTATAATCTGTATATCATGGCATGGTTCACTTCTAGATCATTGTTCAATTGTTTGTTATTATCGTTTTAACTTAAAAGTTCAATATCAAGTATTTTTCTGTTATTTTCCTTAATACCTTAGTTGTTTTCATATAATTCCTTTTTATGTTGTATTTTATGATTTACCACTTTTTTGTTTAGGGTATTTCCCTCAAGGAGCATTGAAAAGTGAGTATAGTAGGCAACAATATGTCATACCTTCTTAAAGAACTAAACTCAGACTGTTATTTCTCTATTTGTAACAGTAACATTGACAACTTCAATATCAACAAGCTACTAGGGGGCCCAAAATCTAATCATTTCGAAGTCTCATCAAGACCTATCCACCTAACAAATATCAACTTCAAGACAATCCAACCAAGCCTTGAGTTATCATGTTTACAGACAGACAGACAGACACACACATACGAAAGCCACCAAAAACATATAACCTTCTTGGCGAAGGTAATGATTGAAAATGAAGAAACAAACCATGTTATACACGTCCACGTTACAGACAGCCCCGACAGCGGTCCTCTCCTCTCCATGCCAGGAAGCCGACCACCCTGCACACCGTGGGCAGTGCTCCTCAACTGGTGCCCAATGCCAGTACCGCACATCACGCCTCACCAGGTGAGAATGGTTAAAAATTCCAATGTTTTTTTACAACCAAGATATATTTTTGTTCCATAATGTCTATCATGCTGTTATGTCTTAAAGTAATTAGACCAGTGTCTTTACATGATATGTTTTGTCTAGATATTACTCTGTAAGTTCTATTCATTTAGCTGAAAACAAGTTCAGCTACATCCCTCCTACATGTCTATCCAATGTCATCCCCCCAAAATCCTTCCATTAACTTTGCAGCCTCCACCATGTACCAGTAGTAAAGATATCATGACTGCATGGGAAGAAAAATGTGCAGGATTCAAGTAGCAGTAATGAATGAAAGACCTTTATTGTACGTTAAACGTTTAATTTATGTTCTTACAAGCTAAGTACAGGTCATGGGGAAAATGCACTTCTAGGTACAATTACAACAATATAAAAGTGAGGTATCTTACTACATGTACAATAGATCATGTAGACTAGTATACTAGTATGAACAGGTATCAGGTACATGTATACTAGTATGTACAGGTTCAACTGCTAATACATTACTTCTAATATTTTATTCCCCACAGGCTCCTCCCCCCGTGCGACTCCCAGTCACTCCCCGGCTGGCTCCCCGACCATGGCGCGCCGCTACCTGTCCGGAGAGATGTTTCGGGAGACCCAGCTGGCGGAAGCAGCGGACAGCAGCGACAGCGACAGCATCATGCACAGCAGTCGCACGCTGCGGGAGAAAATCCTACAGACACAAAAGGAGGGCTGCGACTTCGCCAATGTTGACGTGGACACGCTGATCGTCACTGCAGCTAAAGAGGTGCAGTTTTTTAATCATTCCCTCCTTAAGGCTTCTCTTTTTGAAAAGTTTGGTGGCGTTTTTAATATGCTTCAAGTGTGGCTGCCATTAAACACAAGACTAACGGCTTGTAAATGTCTCCCCAAAAGACTACAGAATGATCACCAGTAATATTTGTGGTTCGGAACTCAGACAGGTATCAACTGGTATGAAGACTGCAACTTTGCCATATTAACATGGACACCATGATTGTTATAGCAGCAAAAGAGGGATTCCATTTAAGATAAATAAGTTTGGAGAATAACTTACGAGTATTAAACAAGGTACAATATGTATGTAACTGGAGGGAATACATGTATGTATTGTCCAGTTGAACTTCAGCATTTGGGTTTTTGTTTTGTTATGGTAGGCAAATGATAAAAAGTGTGAATGGATTTGTCTATTATATTATAATAGTAATAAGAATAGATTTGACATGTCTGTTTCTTCCCCTACAGCTGGGGAGAGATCTGTACTGTGAACTTCCTCAGGAGGAGCGGAGACAGAAGCTGGATGCCATGGTCAGTGTACCTGATGACATTGACCTACATGTACATTATGCTAGAACAAACATTTGTAGCTCGTGCTATAGAATTGACAAACAAAATGTGTGTACGTGTGTTTGGCTGTGTACCATCTATGACATAGTGATTGTAAACCAGAACTTGGTTTAATCATTAGAGACACAGGCAGCTGCACAGTGTGTTGAGAAAGAAATTGATTTACTACAATTATTATATAATTGTGTGTGTGTGTGATTGTTACATGGCAGATCAACAAGCTACAGCAGGAGATTGACATGGAGTCAGAGCACAAACTGGAGCTGCATCGGGAAGAGAAGGATGCTCCAGATCAGCAGGTACCTCATTCTGCTGTCCTTCTTCACTCTTAGCATCTCCAGTCAGAATGTTTCAAAAACAGAAGTCATGATAGCAGCAGCTTTTGCAAACTTATACTTGATTACAAACCATTGTATGCAGATTGTAAGGCATGTTATATGTTTTGTATGTCATGCAAAAAAAGTTGTGCACTAATTAAAATAAATGTTGTATTTATCTGTGCAATTGAGTTCTGTGGGCTAAAATTACTCTCCAAGCAGAGGTTGGTGGGGAGTAGCGACAGAAAACGGGGCATATGATAGAAAGGTCACAATCTTCTCCACCAACCTCTGCTTGGAGAGTAGGCTGAAATGGAAAGTAAGTTCTTGGTAGATATGGTCACAAGCCTTTCACAGGTGGTTCTGCTGCTCAAGATGTTTTACTTTGCCGCCACATTTCTTCAGGTGAGAAGTAAGATAGCAGCAGACCTGGCTAAGTCTGAGGAGCGCCTCCAGGCCTTGGCACTTCTGATGTTACACTACTGCTCAGGCTGGCAGAACTGTACGGAAAGGGAGGACGAAACCAAGGCAGCAGGCGCACAGTGAGTATGGACAGAAACTATATGTCTATAAAATGATATGGTTGATCAATTCCAAACTTTTTGTGTTGAGTGTATATGCTTTCCATGTGTCTAGAAAGATAGGACTTGTGATGAAACTTAGCAAATGATGGACGTTCTTTATTTATGTAAGATGAACAGTGAGATTTTCAAAATGTTGTGCTACTGTTGTTACTATTTGATATTGTTGACAACGAGTTCGGTTTTGTTTTACAGGGCTGTCTGAGGTGTCATTTATGGCAAGATTAAAGACAATGCACTCTACATTGGGGTAGTTCTTTTACCAAAGGCGACACAAATTGCACTAGCTGTTTCTAACATAATGTACTTAAGAAGATACTGATCTAAGAAAGAGATGACTTAAAAATCCCGCCTATGCTGAAAATCTCATTTTCTGATAGTTTATTTGTTAACTTTTGGCTGTTGGTCAAAGACAACAGAAGACAACAGCAATCCAACCATTAGAGTCATGAATGCTAGATCTTACCTTGCTGAAGGATGGAAGATAATCATGCTTTTGTGTGTAATTGGAATCTTCTAAACCATCTTCCTCATTCTTAGTTTCACCCTACTGATCCATCTAAGAAAACAACTAGAAACAACTTAGTGTATGCATGTACATGTATATATTAACTTACTTTGTGTTGTCTAAGTTGAGCTTTGTATTCCATCCTAATATTCATGCAGTGGTCACATTTGGTTTTAATAAAATAATTGTGTTCATATGATGTAACCAAATAAAAAGACATCTATAAGAAGCATTCTTCAAATGAGATGAATATATGATTATGATGTTATAGTCAATACTAACATCATAATTTTAAGCATGAAAATAACTTGTTGCACAAGTAGGATTAAGTATTTAACATGACTCACTCACATGTACTGTGCAATATTAAATATGACATTTCTGTGATTTATGATAATTTATGATTGTTGCAATGTGCTTCAGTCTTAACAATGGCCTATCTTAAAAATGATTACTATAAGCAAGGATACGTCAGATGGTTTCCAATCATGTATGCTACTGAAACTATTGGGCACTGTACTTACTACATGTATGTATATGCATTAGCTGATATAATGTTAACAAATAGTGAAAGTGTAGGATATTATTGCCAGCAATTACCGGTTACTCTATGGTATAAACAGTGTAAACTATTATAGTATTGTGCCCTCAACTTTGTAATTATATGTTATTTTCAGCATTGTTGTAAGAGGCAAGTTGTAACAAATGATAAAAGTTAAAAAGATAAACTTTAAAGAGCAGTTCCTTGCACATTACTTAGTCATGTAGAATGGTGTAACACACTTAGATATAGTGTTAACTGAGTCTGAGTATAAAAAAGCCTACATGTATTAATTATACTTATTGTGCTTAGTAGGTACATTATTTAAGTCATGATGCTTTCCTTTTTAATATAGTCGTATCGATTAGATGACGACAGTGACTTTTATCCACTCTTTCTATTGCAAGTCCACAACTTGTAGGATTTAAGTACTCTGATGTCAGAATTGTTGACCAATTTGATAGGTGATCATCACCTGTTTTGTCTCCCCCTCCATCTTGTTATGGTGAAGTCTAATAAAGAAATAAAGAAATAAAGATAGCTTACTGGTTACCAACTGTGTAACGATGATGAAATAGTTGAAAAGTCACATACCAAATTATGGTATACTGTATTGAAAAAGGTATGATGTTGATTAAATTTGTGAGATGACATGTGCAATAGTTAATATTGACCAAGAGTAGAATAATCAATAGATAATGTTTTAAGTAGGTATGTAAAGTCAATAAATAGTAAATAAAGTCTTGTTGTCACAAAGTTGATGATGTTCTTGTGTCATCTATGACTGGTCAGTGATCACCTGGACTTATATGATGTCTTCTCCTTGGCATTGTCTTATCTTCCGCATTCACCTTTTTCCCATCCCCAGGATGCATAGCTAAATATTCCTGCTCAATGTCTTCCCCCAAATTTGCTTCATTCTCGAGTTATACGTGAAAACGTGATTTTTCGATCAGCTGATCACTTGCAGAAGTGGTCACAGTCTTTGCAGAAGTGAAGTTTTGGGTGTCGATATATGAATGAAAACCAAGCAGATGGCGGAGGTACATGTAATATCGGAAGTTAACTTGGGGAATATGTACACCAGTTTGTCGTGTAATGATAATTTCAGTCGTTTGGCGGCGCTATTTTTAGACCGTGTGTAGGCTCAAGGACTTGGATACTTGGATACCTTTAAGAGTGGCACGTTAACTTTCATACAAAGGCTAATGGAGTCAATAAAGTTACTTAATACACCATGAATTTAGAAGTAGAATGGATGAGATGATAAAATATCAAGTAGAGATAATAAAAAAATATCAAGAACAGATTGTTTCAATGTTTTTTTTTTTTTGTTTTTTGTTTTTAATTATTTTTCCTGACTCATCTACTCTACCCTTTCCTTCACATAGATGCCGGAACCTGCCGGAAAGTATAAAAGTGGTCATACCTACAACCTTCTTCCTGATAAAATATTGAATACAGAGAATTCGTCGTTTCTAAATGGGATAAAATCTTTTGCAACTGTTAATTTTCGTCCGTGCTTTAATTGCGTGTACATGTGCTCACGCACATCTATTTTAGGACGTCCAGGGGACGATGTCATCCACAACATCGACTCAATGTGGCCTAAGGTTTGAAATAAGCCTACTTTTGGATGTCAGTATGAAAGATAGAGGTCTCTAGACGGTGTTAGTTGCATGTAGTATCAATGTTACATCGTGTGCGTCCGTCATATGTCAATCAACAGAAAGTTAAAAGCCTAAATCTGAAACAATACCAGTTACTGTTAAAAATGTAGCCCTTGCGTTCCATCTGTGCATTAGCCATGGTATTAGCTAGTCTCTACCAGACTAACTGCGCGGGCTATAATAGGGAGATATTTGCCAGGGGAGTCTGGCCGCCTTGAGGTTGACTGGCCGCGCTAGGGGGGAAACTAACCCTCCCGCGGACCGACTCTACTGGCCAGCTATTCTCCGTAGGAAGGCCTGGTGGAGGCTAGGTACTAGTATTAGCCACGTATTGCACATTACTAATGGATTATGTTGAATGAAGGGTCCATTTTTAGTGTTTCCAAGCTCAGAAGGATCCCCGAAGCAGCCTGGTAGAGGCTAGTGTATAGGAGGTGCAAATATCGCCATAGCTGTTAGGTACATTCTTTTGTCACTTCAGCAATGGCGGAGAGGTAGCCTAGCTACCTGCAGTGCCGCATTCTGGCGGCCTATTCAAACCGCGTCACGTGACGGTGACAGGCCTGTTGTTTACCATGAGGCGTGGCAGGTTAAATATTACCTTGCAGTGCAGGTAAGGCCGCCGGGCAAGCACACCCGCTGGGACACCTTCTCAGGAATATTCTTCTCCTGTTGTGCCGATTTTCGGGGACGAGTAGACACGCTGTAACGTTCACCATGGACCACGAACATCATGAACATTCACACAGCGCCGAAGTCATACCAGGTAACGTTTAACCAACGGGAGCCGCTAGCTGCATGCATGCAATACGTTGTGTTTGAATGATGGTCTCATTACGTATATCTAATATCAGTAGCCAGCCATGAATTTCTACCTAGTTCTTCCATTTACTGGTTGATCATCCCAGGAATATACTATGTAACAACGTTGCCTGATACAGGGAATGGGGGAGGGGCGAAGGGTACTCGGTATGGTATCAATAAAGTTGTTTATGAATGGTGTATCCAATGCGTAACGGATATATCTACATGTAGTTTCCATCGCATTGGATCCATTGGATTGAGTTACATTGCCCGTCTGAATTTCTGTGAGAACCCTTCGTTGTGACAAGTTTCAGTCCCCTACAGACGACACTGTATGACCTCCATGACTGGTGCCTCGGGTGGTATCACGCGGAGAATGCTAGGCTTAGTCACACAAGCCTACACCTGTTTGCCTTGGCACCGTGTCACGTTATCTTATGACAGAGTACTGATTTTTCAGGGACAGGTAACCCTTTACCAGACAAGTTAACGAGTTAATTTCTTTCCCTTTGTAGAAAACAACGAGTATATATGGTAACTAGGGACAAGTTAAGTCTATAGATAATGTTCAGCGACCCGTAAAACAATACCCAGAGTAATACAAACAATGTGTCCGCCATGATAGCGAATTCACCCTGTAACGTCACTTGCTGTAGTTCATTCGTGCTAGTAACGTTAACACTAAAGAGACAACCGTCACGCAAAACTGAGTCATCCAATGTCACCTGTAAACAATGGGAAGACTCACATTTAGCTGCACTAGTTTTATGGCCCTAGCTATCACATTTGAAAAGTTGACATCGTATCAACCGATGGAATTGTATCAACTTGTGTTGTTTTACCCCAGTAATCTGCATAAAACAGCTCGTCTCAGGCTAATCCCCGTGTAAGTATCAAATGTTGCTGCAATTATAGATGTGGAGGGACCACATTCCTGCTATAGACGAGGCTAACATTGGGGTAAATACTGTCTATGACAACTAACTACAGCCATTCAAATAGAGTCTCTAATTATGTAACGTTGCTTGGAAAAGGTCATGTCCATTCCTGGTAGAACACATATGACCCTTGACATATCAGAACGAGGTGCAAAGTTTGGTCCCTATAAATCTAGTGAGTATGAAATCTAGCTAGTCTCTAAGTAGATGTAGGGGAAAAGACCGTTTAAGTTTTCGGGCTGTCCTGTTTTTCTGCCATCTGACGAAAGGGGAGCTTGCCAGAAAACAATTGACATTTGCTGGTTAAAATGTAACGCCCATGGACCGACATTTGTGCGGAGCTTGGCAACAGCATTGCGTTTTCGAAAGGTCAATTTCCATGTACGTGTAATTGACTCCATTCAAATAAAACGCCTTTGGGAGTTGGCACAGCGCACGCATACGGGGGTGGTTCACTCGGAATACACGGCAATTCGTCCGTGCGATCGAAGTGTTTAAAAAAATTGTTTTTCCTGCGACTTATTGCAGAATGGAACATGGTGCCACCAAATATGGTAGGATCATCTTCATAGCTTCAAATATTAGTTAGGATTTTTAGATAAAATGGTTTAGGTGTGTTTATATACATTTATTTTGAGGTATTGAAGTTCTCAGTTGTTGCTGTTCACTACACCTGTAGTGATGCCGGTAACGTTATATATTCATGGCAAATGCTAGTAAACGGTCAGAACTAAGACAAACATTGAAAAGACTTGTTAATATTGACTGTTTACACGATACACAGTAGCTGTGACATTTCCGCACAGCCGCGGATGATGGTTTGACATTTTGCCTCTATGGCGAGGTCAGTTCCGTCCGACCTTTATTATTAATCCTAGATTTAGGCTCAGGATTATTTCTTCTTTGATCACCTGAGAAGATTACGACTGTAGCGGCTGGTACGGCTCATGTCAGGAATAAACGGGATTGATAAAAGTGAACAAGCTATGAGGCAGGTGGCATATGCCCTACCTTCGGCTTGTTACCATTAGCAGCACTCTGCCGTTTTTCCTGAATACTTAGTATACACTGTTTCCTTATTGCTACCGCCATTTCTGGCGGAAACGAGCGATCACAAAGTGGTATGTATTCAACAAAAACGGCAACATCAAAACGCGAACACCTGTCGCGTATCAGCCGACATGGTGATTTACTACCATCACCCGTACGGGGGCCTGGCGGACCCCGTCTTGTATATTAAGCTATCAAAAGGGGCGGTATAACCCCGACCAATACGGTCGACCGATGATGATAATGATGATGATGATGGAGCGTAGGCATTACCAATTTACTCATAAAGGTCTCATGTTGATTGCTTGACATGATTTCAAGGAAAAAATTTGTACATGCTAGTCTGGATATCTATATAAAATATCCCCGAGACATTATATTGATATCTTCTCTCTGCAGGCCCTCCGGAGTCGGGGTCATTTGAAGGTCATGCCCTCCTGGGGACGTTCTTCTTCGTGTTTGGGCTGTGGTACGCCGTGAAGCACTGCTTCCTCGTACTGGACAGGCTCCACGGCCAGGCATGTGCACAAGGCAAACCGCCGGCACGGCACAAGACATGGAGGGATCACCAGGGGTGTGCCAGGCGCACACTGGGCTTCCTCCTCTACTCCTTCGACCCCATGTTCAAGATCATAGCTTGTACCATAGGTAAATGCTTGCGGGTTGTGTGTTTGTTTGTTTGTTTGTTTGTTTGTTTGTTTGTTTGTTTGGTTGGTTGGTTGGTTGGTTGGTTGGTTGGTTGGTTGGGGCGGTTGAATGGATGGATGGATGGGTGGATGGATGGATGGATGGATGGATGGGTAGATGGTTTATTTTTGACCTTTAACTATTCTGACAAACAAATGTAATACATGTACGTTTTATCTCTGTATCAAACTGTATACATGCTTATGTATGTGTTTTCCGTTTTGTAGGAATGTTAAGTCAGATGTCGCTCGGTGCGCACTGGAGGCTTCGCGACCCGGTCACAGGAGAGTTCGTGGAACAATCCGACTGGCAGCTCGCCACCATGTACTCCTTCTTCTTCTTCTCAGGGTAAGTCGTCATCGAGGTGATATAGAGTCCATAGACCCCTACCATAGTGAGTGTGTACTGATGTCTTCTTGTTGAAGAACATCAGTAACAGTAGTGGTTTTGTAAATCTACTCTTGTGCAAAGTCCATCGGTTCGTCAACAAAATCAGGAAGTGGCTTACAAAGCAAGAGAAGGAGCAACTTGAATCTGTTCAACCATTGTCGATGTTTTTTTCCGAACGCCATACAAACTACCGCTTTACATTCAGTTATGTGCTGCTTGAAGCTCAAATGTTGATCAGGCGTTTGACAGTGCGATGTTTTCCGCCTGTACAGGCTTGTGGACATCCTGGTCAGGGTGAAGGCACCGATCCCGCCAAACAGTGACAAGTTCTTCATCAGTCTGGCGCTGTTTATAGAGGCCTACCTGTTCTTCTATCATCCAGGTAAGTTCAGTTCAGTTTACATCCAGGTAAGATGTTCCATCACCTACCACATTTTGTGATTCCTTCTTCACTTAAACTCTTTATAGTGTCCCATCATAAAAGCCTAACCATGAAGTACGTTAATGTATACAGTGTTGATCAAACTTATACCATTGTAGGGGGTAGCGAAGCCGCATTGCACAAGCATAGCTACTAGAAAAAGCATGATATCATGCTTCACCTCTGATGAGGATGCCCAATGATGATGATGAGGGGGTAGAACACGACACAAGTAGCGAGTATACGTAGAACACGTGTCCTCAATTAGGCCAATAATGTACCTCGGCCATGCGGCCAGAGTCAGTCTGGAGTTGGAACCCATCTGTGTCTCGGCTACACTACACTTGGTGGCAGCGGTGGGATTTGTGTCTCGGCTACACTACAGCATGAATTAATTAGCATACATCATGTTCCTTATACAGGAGGTTCAGGAGCTGGAGATCGCCTGTACCAGCTTCTGTTTATCGCCATATTTGGAGCTGCGGTTGCCGCCCTGTTGTGGGCGTGTCTCCCGGAGAGCCAGATATTGCCGCTCCTCATATCGGCGCTAATCCTGGTGCAGGGGACGTGGTTCTGGCAGGTAAGGAATGATTGAATTTCTGTCTATAACAAACCAATGTCAAGGGTGCACTGTGTATATTTCAGTATAGTGCGAACACATAGAGAGGGAGAGACAGACACACACACACACACACACACACACACACACACACACACACACACAGACAGATAGACAGACACACGTGCTCACGCACACAGACACTCACATACACACAAGCACACGTGCATATAGACACGCGGGCACGCGCAAAGAGAGACAGAGAGAGAGAGAGAGAGAGAGAGAGAGAGAGAGAGAGAGAGAGAGAGAGAGAGAGAGAGAGAGAGAGACTGTAGGAGAGAGACAGAGAGACAGAAACGTCAGTCCTTGGTGTGAAGTAATCAGTATAATTAAGAGAACTGTTCCCCTTGACTGTCCAACAGGTGGCGGGTGTCCTGTACCCGCTGGACCCTGCGCGGAGTTGGGACCTGGAGTCACACAACACCCTCATGTTCCTGCCGCTAGGCTTCTGCTGGCACCTGTTCGGCAACATCGCGCTCATCTTCATCCTGTACGCCGTCATCCACCAGTTCGTCAAGCGGGGCTACCGCCTCCCGAAGGGGCTATAACGCACAGGGGGCTTAGTCTTAAAGTAGATGGTCGCGTGTAAAAAAATCTTGTCAGTTTTACAGCCCAACACCTGATTTCAGATTAGAAAAGCCTGTCTTCAGAAATCGCTGAAGAACTGTGTGTTAGATAGGTAAGGTGTCTCCCGTTCACAATGAGACTGTATGTACATTTTGATTTTACCAGCTAATGCTTTCTTTAGACAAGCCTTCCAGTAGAAGTACATGTATTTTTCTCTTCCTACACATGTACACCAATGTATAGATGGCAGATATACAGTTGTAATAGTTCGTTTATGTGTCACTCATTTGATATTGGAAACAATCCAATGATCTAGTGTGGTAGAACTTGTTCATGATTTACGTCATGTTGGGTCCAGATGAAAATCAGTTACTTGAAAAAAATAGTCCAGTGTGGACGAAGAAAGTTATGCTGTTTCACTTGTTGTGTATTTATAGCATCACATGTTAGTGTGATTGTGTAACAAATACCGATAAACAAGCTTTTTACTACACGTTTTTCTGTTATACAAGTATCATTGTTGGATCTACTTGTGAGTGACAAATGAATGATTTTAACCCTCAAACCACCGTATGGGGTCAAAACTGACCCCAGACGTATATAAATATGCGCCATTTTGACATTTCTTGTCTAAAACGAAATTCCTCTTGTGAGTTTGTTTGTATATATGTCTTGTAACTTCTTATAGAGTTGTACTGAGATTGGCTAATTGTTCATTGAGTTATCCTAGAAAGTTTATGCGTTGTCCAGTGGGGTCAAAATTGACCCCAGAAAAATGTTATGCATTTTTTAGCACATCTGTGTCTTTAGTTGTCCCCGAAATTTCTTCCAGTTGATATGTTTGCTTGAGCTTTATGCTGTCATAACCTCCTGCTTTGAATGAACGCAATGTTAAATCAGGAAACTCAATAGTTGTGACTCTTGACTAAGTTGCCTATGGAATTGGAGTTAAAGGTCATCAACATGGGTGCATGTGGACCTCTAGTGAAATTGAATTAAATTATGATAATGAGCAGAAATTATTCACACCTAATCATGTCAAACTATCCCTCATAGATTAATGAAACTGTACATACATACAAATTGCAAAAAGAGTCGCACTAAAAACCGTATTCGTGCAAAACATAATGGGGTCAGTTCTGACCCCATACGGTAAGATTCGTCGCAAAAAACCTACGGTGGTTTGAGGGTTAAATACATCGGAGTTGCTATGGGCTCCAAAATTAAACTTAAAGACACCTGGACTTTAGGTGTAGTTCACATTCAATCTGCTAGACGCCGCTATTAACACTTTATGGCCATATAAACCAAAGCACTAAATTTGTTCAGTGTAATATCCTACTTCATCGCAGCATGAAATGCTGGCAAGTCCCGCTTCCTAGTACTATTTCCGCTATTACATATGTGTGAACGGAAAAATCGAATTGTATGCATCTAGTTTCTGAGCCAACTTATAAATGCACAATATCTACAGATGCTACAGCCAGACATCATTGTGTACATATATGAAATACATAAATATATGAGTTGAGTTTCATCATAGATACAGACTCATACAGTACATATGGCTTTTCACGTTGTACACGCTGTACAAAACCAAAATAGACTACGCGTCGCGGCGACAACTGAGCCGATGGGCAAATTTGATCCGCATTCTTCCCATAGTTACCGCGGCTATTTCTGGCCGACTTGGAGACTGCGCCCTTCTTTGGTACCGTGGCTACCCAACCGCCGGTTGACCTCCTTGCTCTATCTCAGACCCATCAAAAGATGTTTCGTTTGAAAGCGTTGAAAACGCCACGACTGTGAATCGACATCCTACAGGTAGGTACAATGTAGTGACTGTTTCTTGCAGAGTTTTGACTGTGACAAATTAAAGCGCTGTGTGGCTGTTGCCTATAGCTCGGAACTGGGTATGATTTGACGTTCGAGAAGACAGATCACACAATACACGCGTTATACATTCGTACTAGTGCCATTTCAATGAACAGTTCCAAAATCATTTTGAAATTTCACTTTTCAAAATGCAGATTTCATCTGACTTATATTATTATGACATTTCATCACCGAATGGTTTTTAAATAGTCATGTACCATGTAATGCCCTGGACGAGATTTGACCGACCCTGTGCAAAAATAGACCGGGTATTTAGACCTTTGTTTTGTTTATAGATGAGTAAAAAAAAATGCCCTTTCTGTACACTCTCTGTCGATATCAGTGCTGTCACAGTTTGTTACATGTACAGCTGTAATAAAAAAAGTGTCAATCAATCTTGCAGCTGGAAAAAACAGTTTTCCGACGCACATACATGTATATACTATACGGTACATGGTATGCACTATAGGGTAAGTACTATATAGATATACGATTTATAGAAATAAGACATCAGTTCTCTATTTGATTCGGCCGTTACGATGCCTGCTTTTATTTTAGTGACCTGTTGTAACCTGATATGTTAGTATGGGCGTGTCTTGTTGTTTGTTTGCAGGCTGAAAAACCGGTCACTGTTTACATGTGGGGTCATTTGTTTGTTATGTGAAACCCTGTGAGCCATAGATAGTACATCGGTGGTACCAGCTCCCAAATGTGTTCTGTTCGTGTTTTAGGAGTAATGTATCGATGGTTGAAGGCTTTATGTGTAACAGGCATCCATTAGTAAATTAATGGCCCCACATTCAGCAAATGCGGGTAAGTAGGTCATATATGTACAGAGGGAAGAAAAGCGATCTCATGGCGGTTATTTTCGGGAACACCCGACGCTATCCTAACCAAACACAGGAACAAAGACCGCACCGTATAGCACTACAGCACAGTAAACGTCTTTTCGTTGTCAACGATGCTTCATGTAGCACAAACGCAATGGTAGTGCCTTATTTCAGTACTATTCCTATTGCTATATCAATTTGCAATGATGACACTGTCCAGGAAAAAAATATATGTGTAATAAATCTCTACGTAACTTGGCAAACCATGTTGTTCACTGCAACTGAAGACAGCTTCTTCAAAGATCTTGATTTGTATGGTAAATATAGTCCTACCTATGTGACAAAATGGCCATTAATATTAGAGATCTTGCAGTGCTCATTCACCTTGGACCTAACCAATCGAGTATTAGTTGAACGTTTTACCTCTAACATGACATGGGGATGACAATCGTGTTACAATTAACACAGCGTACTATGTGAGTCTAAGGAATAGCATGTTGTAACATGGTCGCCCACTAGTGAATATTCAAGATATTTGTATAACCCAGATCTTGACTCTTTCTAGGTGGAGAGAAGAAGGGATGGAGAAAGTGAACGAACGCAAGTTTTCCCTGGCGTCCCATGGCACCTCGGTTCTCGCCGGTTTCATGGAACTTTACCGTACAGAGCTCCTGAGTGACGTGTGCCTGGTGGCAGAAAAACGAGAATTCAGATCGCACAAGACACTCCTAGCCGCCTGCTGCCCCTACTTCAGATCGATGTTTTCGATAGACTTGAGAGAAAAAGAGGAGTCGACAATTGAAATGCACGGTACAACCGCTAGAGGGCTTGCCGCCATATTAGACTTTCTGTACAGCGGAGATCTCACGTTGAACGACGAGAATAAGGAGGACGTGTTGTCGACTGCTTGTTATCTCCAAGTAGACGCTGTGATCGACATGTGCTGCTCTTACCTAAGGGAGAACATCCACATGAAAAACTGCATCGGGATTTGGAACTTGGCTTGCGCGCTCAACCTGCACGAATTGAAAGACTTTGCGGAGAACCACGTGACCAACAACCTGATCGAAGCGTCGCAATCAGACGACTTTTTGGAACTGTCCTGCGATCAGCTCATTGTCCTGCTCTCAAACGACTGGGTGAAGGCGACCGACCGAGAGCTCTGTGAGATGTCGGACAAATGGGTTGCAGGAGATCCCAAGAGAAGCGAGTACTTGGACGAAATTTCCAGCATCCTAAACATCGACAGCATCCCGGCAGAGGACAACTTTGGTATCCCGGCAACAAGACCACTCGGAGGCGAACACGTTGCCAGGCGACAAGATTCAGCGGAAGCTGCTAGAGAATCTACGATCTGCCGGGCGTCAAGAGAGGTTGTCCTGGCGGTGGGAGGCAGACTGATGTATAACGAGCGACCTGCGGTCCAGAGGACATGCGTCAGCTTCTGTGACGTCAGGTCCCCGGAGGGAGACAAGCCGTGGTACGAGATGACGCAGATCCCCATCCGGAGGAGGAACTACTGCGCAGCCGTCCTGGACGATGAGATTTACGTTGTCGGGGGAAGGGAGTGGGACAAGGAGGCGCGCGGCTACGACCGCTGGTCAGAAAAGGCCTTCTGTTACAACCTGAGGACAGCAAAATGGCGGGAAGTTTCCAGCTTGTCGACGAAAAGGAGCTGCTTCTCTATGGACGCGATCGAAGGGAATCTTTTCGCGGTAGGAGGGGACGAAGATCACGAGGATACTAGCATTCTCTCCTCGGTTGAACGGTACGATCCTATACAGAATCTGTGGTGGCCTTGCTCGGAAATTCCCGACGGTCGGCGCTGTCAAGCCTCCTGCGTGTACAACAACCGACTGTACGTGTCAGGCGGGTGGATCAAGCGCACGGAGGCGGCCTTCTCTCTGACACTGAACGTGAACATGTCCTGCGTCCCAACCATGTCGGCTACGGTGTATTGCTACGAACCTCTCACGGACATGTGGTCGGAGAGGAGCGCCATGCACGTGGCCAGGTTCTCCCATGCCATGGAGGTGAGTACACCATCTACGGCTATATTCTCTATACCGGACTGCGCTTTCAGTACCAAGGTCAGGGTGGCGGTGCATTCAAAACATGACAGTGCAGTGTGAAAACGTGAGAATCAGTGACAAAAATATATACAGGTCCCTATTGTTAGGCAGCCAACTACTGCCTATAGCATTCATCCCTCTTAAGGTTTTTAGGTTTGTTGTTGGTTTGTTTGTTTGTTTTTCAACACAAGGACTGGACTTATTTCAACCTGACCTCTTGTCTTCTGCAAGATGGCTGACCCGGTTGGTTAGGACACGTGACCTCACGGAAGTGTGACGTAAGCAACAGGTCACCAGAAGAAGACTAGAGGTCAAAAATTCGGCTCGTCCGCTCTCTTGTGTTGGAAGCAAATCGATAAAGGTGACTTAGATGTTAGTGATATCTTCTTCTGTGGAATAGATCGGTCTTTTAGAGTTACTGTTAAAAAGACGTACATGTAGTACAATTCTCGAGCAATAAAACCCATGTATATGTACATGTGCATAGGTGTACAGTGGCAGGATCTTCGCCATAGGAGGATACACGTCCCTGTCGCGGACGCATAACGAGCCGTTAGACGTTGTGGAGTGCTACAGTCCGGAACACGACCAGTGGAGCTTCATAGAGCCTCTCCGAGTACCGGCAGGCATGTGCAGCGCCGTGGTCGTCGAAGGCAAAATTACGATTCTCGGGGGTGACCAGAGTACCTGTAAGTAAAACGAATGTACCTTCATTCACCCCTGAGCCTCACTAATTTGACTGTTTTCGAATGTAAAAGAATAATGTTGAACCTGAAGTTCAACGTGAAAACAAAGTCGAGAGGAAAGCTTGGTCTACACAGTTTCAGGAGTGAATCAGTTAAAAAAGATTTTAGTTTTCCTCTCAGACCTCTGTTCTCATATCATGATGTTGGCATTTTGCTTTATTTCAACGATTAGAATGTTCATTCCTTCATTTCTTCACCACCTCTGTGTCTATCCAGTTTCCGGTGAGATGAACTACGTTAGCAAAGTTCAAGTGTACGACGAATCTGCCCGTGAGTGGACGGTTAGCAACACCCTGCGGTACCCGGGGCCCGTGCCTGCGTACAAGATGATGGTCCCCGGGTCCTTCATAGAGCCCTTCAGGGTGGAGAAACATCTATCCGACCAAGTGGGGCCCATCGGAGGAGCCAGTCGGACGTTTTGATGACACACACTTCATCCATACACAGCCGTTTAGATGGGGGGGGGGGGGGGTCTCAGAGAAAGTCAGCTCAGTGAAAACGTAACGACGACCTTTCTCCAGTACATTGCTGATGTAAAGCGCCGTGTACATGTACGATGTGTTAAATTATCATGCGTGCGTGCGAGCGCGTGTGTGTGTTGGCGTGTGTTTGTGTGTGTGTGTGCGTGCATGCGTTCGTGTGCGTGTCCGTGCGCGTGCGCGCGTGTGTGTGTGTGTGTGTGTGCAAAGGTACGCGACTGTACTACTCTGAAACGTTTAGAATGAAAATCCAGTCAATACAAAGCTATGCAACACAATGTGTGCAATGTGTCAAATTATCAGTCTACCCTATACTCTTAGTTCTAAGTTTTCAGCAAGAACAGATATTAAAGGTCTAAAGTTATCATTATTAAATCATTGTTGACCAAGAGTTGGACTTGTTTCTTTCGCTTGAACTGTCCTCTTCATGGGAACTTTCTAGGACTAATATGACACAGACAGACCGCCAAGCAACCACTGAGTGCTTTTCAACTTGTCCTTATGCACTTGTCGTCATCTCGTTGTTTGATTAGAAAGCTAGGCAGTTTTACTGTACACGATTGTAAACTGAAGGCATTCTTGGGACAGTTGTGAATGTGTCGTCACAGTGTAAATCTGCCTTACCGAAAAGGCTAAGAGCCTTCCCGGTGATTAGCCTTGCCACGACAATTTTACGTCTGTTACTTCACAATAAAATGGAGTGGAATTAACCATTACGTAATATCTCACCAAGGATAACTGTCTAAAATGATAGACGTGACAAATGTCTGCCTGACCTCACAGTCAGTTCGTGCACATCGATTTCACAGTCATTAAACATCCAC
The DNA here is from genome assembly GCA_013266295.2 of Branchiostoma floridae x Branchiostoma japonicum. Taxonomy (NCBI): domain Eukaryota; kingdom Metazoa; phylum Chordata; class Leptocardii; order Amphioxiformes; family Branchiostomatidae; genus Branchiostoma; species Branchiostoma floridae x Branchiostoma japonicum. Next base: position 13,891,614 of record CM023827.1, read on the forward strand.
AAAGGCACATGAGACCTTGAGAATATCTTTACCCGGGAGTTTTAGACTCGTCGCATTCAAGCTGGAGATTATAGAATAAGCCGTCCATGTTTTTTAATGCTGGAATGTATCAGCAAAACGTGACAAGATCGCATGGATTTTACTTCACCGTATTTCGCAATTTTTGGTTTATTTGGCTATTTAGTCGGATCCCACGTGGTTGTCTCTTCAGACGTCACCAGGTTATGTGAATAACCCCTCCCCATACACCTCCAGAAACTTACGATTGGACTGAAAACGGCAAGAACGTGTATCTACGTTCCACCAGACAACAACAACAACACCACCAACCTTCACACACTTTTGCCAGATGGCTAAACCTGATAAAAGAGATGATCCACCGGTCCGACCGGTGATTAGCCAACTCTGACATTTTTCGGTAAGTTACCGAAAAGGCTAAGAGCCTTCCCGGTGATTAGCCTTGCCACGACAATTTTACGTCTGTTACTTCACAATAAAAGGGAGTGGAATTAACCATTACGTAATATCTCACCAAGGATAACTGTCTAAAATGATAGACGTAACAAATGTCTGCCTGACCTCACAGTCAGTTCGTGCACATCGATTTCACAGTCATTAAACATCCACAAAGGCACATGAGACCTTGAAAATGTCTTAACCCGGGAGTTTTAGACTCGTCGCATTCAAGCTGGAGATTATAGAATAAGCCGTGCATGTTTTTTAATGCTGGAATGTATCAGCAAAACGTGACAAGATCGCATGGGTTTTACTTCACCGTATTTCGCAATTTTTGGTTTATTTGGCTATTTAGTCGGATCTCACGCGGTTGTCTCTTCAGACGTAACCAGGTTATGTGAATAACCCCTCCCCATACACCTCCAGAAACTTACGACTGGACTGAAAACGGCAAGAACGTGTATATACGTTCCACCAGACAACAACAACACCACCAACCTAATCACACACTTTTGCCAGATGGCTAAACCTGATAAAAGAGATGATCCACCGGTCCGACCGGTGACTAGCCAACTCGATCTGACATTTGCGATTGTTGCATAATTTTTTCACTGGCCAGTGAATCTGTTATATGACAAAGGGTTAATTACTGTCCCGAGGCAGTTTAGCCTTAAAGAGGGTCATAGGCCAGACGTCAGGCCACAGGAAGTCATTTTTGTGGACGACATTAACTTTCGCCTGATTTCGAAAAAAAGAAAAGAAATTTTGTTGCACTCATACGGTGGTCAACATACCGAAAACGGGCAAATATGCCGTAAATGTCTTTCGGTTCAGAGACCGTCAGGGATCCAGCAAACTTGAGGCACAATTGCTCGCGTTTGATGGCAAGTGTTGACAGTCTAGTTGGTGAAAGCTCTTTGGTTTAATAAGGTTTATGATCTCAAGATTTGAAGAAGTAGGAATCTTGTTTTTTCCCCGCCTTGTTTTTCCCGCCCTATCGCATTAATTTTGGAGTCCGTTTACTAAGTTTCGTTGCAGATGATTGGTTTTAAAGGGGCATTATGTAACATTTTTTTGGCACCAAAATTGAAATGTTTTTAATTAAAAAAGATCTTCGTGTGATTGTAATCTATACTTCCACTTTTCAACATATTTGTGCAATTATCTCACATTTCTGACATTTATAGTTGTCACTAAAACAGACCATACGAGGCACACTCAGTTTGTGGTACCACCACAAACTACCAGTGTGTAAACAAACATGGCTGACAGCTGTGTTTCTAGGTTTTAAACACACTCGTAAGGCATCATATATTGACACCTCCATTTCTTAAGCTTGATGGCACTTATTTGCAATGGGGTGGGGTTGATTCAACGTATTTTGCAAAGAAATCACCAGAAAATTTTCTTTTCGTATCGTCCTAAATGTTTCATAATGCAGCTTTAAAGGTAACCTTGGCCCCGTCAGATCACTGTGTCAAAGTGATTTGCATACCGGTATATCAAGGAGCATCGAATAAACAAGATGGCGGACGGTACGGACGCACTGTCACTGGCGCTCCGTGAGTAAACATGTTTTAGAGTAGTTACTGGTGTTTATAGCATAAATTTGGCATTTTGAGTACCGGATATACAAGAAAGTTCACGATGGCTGGTAATAGGAACACCAGAGCGTCAACTCGTGCGAAAAATTCAACGAAATGGTGGAACGTCCCCGCATCCAAGATTGCGGCGGATGAGACAATTCACGTTGACTACAATGATCAGGCTAAAACCAGCCCCTGCAACACGAAATTCGTGACGACTTCTGACAGAGTTCCTGTATGGGTTAAAGTCTGCAAGATGCGCTACAATGAGGAGTACGGGAAACAAAACGGACAGAAAGTGGAGTGGAGAGAAGGAGACCAAGCGGACATCTTGATCGTCACGGGATCGGAACTGAAGGATGGAAAATCTCAAGAAACATGTGCGCTATCGATCCACTTCTGGAAAAATGGCACAATCTGTATTCAAGGATCAGCATTCCTGTGGTGGACTGACAAAGTCTTCCCAACCTTGAAGAAAAAAGTGGAAGAATCTTTGATTCAAAATGGCGACTCAACTGAAACCGACGCCACCGGAAACAAAGACACCGATGCCGGAAGTAACACTCTGAAAGGTAAGATTTTGGTATCCTCTGTCTCTGAAGTCACCTTGTCGGAAAACACTGATGAAACCCCTGTCAAGGTCCCTATAAGTACACCGAAGAAGAACAGACTGAGAAAAGCCGTAGAGAACCTCATCAGTCCCTTCAGAACCCCGACTTCAGTATTTGACTCACCGCTGAACTCCAGCAACACCGTGTTGGATACCGAGAACACAACCCCATCCACACTTGTGAAAGACCCAACTATGCAGGACCACATTGCAAGAGACATTCAAAATCACTATACAGATCTTGTTGACCTCGTCAACACTCTACAGACAGACTTGCAGACGCTGAAAGTGGAACAAGAGAATCAGAAAGGTGAGTTTGAAAAAGAACTGAATGTGGTCTCTCGCGAGTGGAAAAAACAACTAGAGGAAGAAAAGACACGTCATGCAAATGAAAGTAAGAGTGTGAACAGCCGCCATAATGAAGAGATTGCGACTCTCACTGCCCAGTGTCAATCCCTTCAATCTCTCGTTGAAACACAACAGCAACAGATTGAAAAACTACAGCAAGTGACAGACTCAATTCAAATCGCACAGTCCATTTCGAAGATAAGAACATATGCCGAGACTGTAAAACTGAACACAGATGTTCCAAACCCCACGGTGGAAAACTGCAACAACGAGAACAATGTCACACATACTGCTGCTAACGAGGAAACAATGGATCCAGGAGTAGCTAATGCAAATGCAGCAACACAGCCAGCTACGGAGACAATGGTTGAAGAAATCAACTCAGACATTGAACCGACCCAACGGGTTCTGTCACAGGAGCGACAACAAACTCCAACAGAGGGGTCGAAAGAAGTCAGGGTGTATGCCGACTCTATCTGGAACGCCGTGAACATCGCTAGAATGTTTCCCAACCTTTCGACGCACAAAGAGAAGACATCTACAATACTCAGCGCCACAAAGAAGTTAGAGACAGTTAACGACCCGGGTACATCATATGCAATACTTCATGTGGGATCCAATGATCTAGATAACACGCGACGCGATGACTCCTCCGTACAAGACTGCCTACAGAAAACGGAAGAACTCGTCTCACGTGCCAAAACGTCGTTCCCAAACGCCACAATCATCCTGTCCCAAGTCCTACCAAGAGGTCAGAACCCAGATTCAACCCTGAACGAGAACATTAAAAACTACAACCAATCTGTACTGCGAAAGTACAAGGATGATGAGAAGATGCTGTACATACGTCACAAGAAACTGTCAACATCAAGACACCTCTACAAGCGCGACGGTATCCACCTAGATGACATCACAGGAACTAGTCTTCTAGTGGCAGACGTCAAAAGGACCATCCGGTCTAAGGAGAACTCTCATAGGCCTGACAACATCAGAGAAAACCGCGGACAACACTCAAGAAGCACGGGAGAGAGCACACCCTTACCTTCCCATTCCCGACCAGAACGGGACAACAGCACAACTCACCCCCGACCAGAGCAGGATGTCAACCGCCGACAGCACTTCCGTGACCGGGACAGGAACCCAAGACGGCCCTGGCGCGCTGACGCGGACTTTCCCGCTAGTGAGAGGAGCCGTCGTCCCAACTACCACCGGCCACAGATCAACACACCACATGAGGACATTATAAACTTGGCATACAGACTGAAAGAACTGCTGAACAACTTCTAGATACAGGTGACATCACCGCTCACGAAAGGGAAGTAAAACTTTATATTACTCTACCCTTTCACTATGTACTACAGACTATTTCATAATAACTAAAACATAGACTCGATATTTACTTTGGGTACTCATCTAGATATTAACTTTTTGCCAAAACTGTATATGTTATAAATAACCGATGTAATTGCTCTTTGCATTTTTACTTTACTTTTCTTTCTTCTTCATGATACCTGGCGTGGCCTTATGCCTAACCAGTTGGAATATTCAAGGTAGTCTTAGTAAAAAGTGTGTAGAAGTAGATTTTTTAGATAGTGTTAGTAAATTTGATATAGTTTGTATTCAAGAAACATGGTTAAAAGCTGACGATAGTTTCCATATAGATGGTTATCACTATTTCCGTAGTGACCGAAAACTTAGTAAGAGATCCAGGAGAAACTCAGGGGGGGTCGCTATTCTGTTTAAACAAAGTCTCGCGAAGGGAATCTCCAAACTACATAGTAGTAATTCCGACATTATTTGGTGTAAACTAGATAAGAACTACTTTGGTTTCGACAAGGATGTGATTCTGGGTTGCCTGTATCTGCCTCCTGAAAATTCGCCAATTTTTGCCACAAAAAAGAATACATTATTTGAAGATCTAAGTGACGAAATAGCTAAATTCAATAGTATGGGGCATATCTTACTTCTTGGTGATTTAAACTCTAGAACAGCTAATTTACAAGAAAAACTCTTTGATGATTTTGACGAAAATGCCTCTGAAATCCACCTAAAGCCCCGCCTCAGTACAGACATCATAAGTAACAGATACGGTAGGGAACTAATTGACCTATGTTCAGCTGCAAACTTGATTATAACAAATGGAAGGGCTATCGGGGATCTCCCAGGAAAAAGTACGTGCATAAAATACAACGGTACAAGCACGGTTGATTACTGTATTACTAGTCTACATCTCTTCCCATTGGTTCAATATTTCAAAGTTCATGACCCATCCTGGATATCTGATCACTGCCAAATCTCAGTTTCCCTCAAAACAAATCACTCAAATTTTCGACCCAAAATTGAAAGAAATAGTTCTGCTTATCCCAAAAAGTATATTTGGGATGACACTTCATGTAAAAAGTTTCAAGAGGCTCTGAATTTACCGCAAATACAAAATGAAATACAACAGTTCATGTCAAAACCCTACACAAGCAACCAGGTAAAAAACGTTGTTGCTGATTTTAACTGCATCATTAAGACAACAGCTGACATGTCACTCAAATCAATTCGTGTTTCAAAACGGAAAAGAAAACCTATCACTAAACCCTGGTACGACCAACAATGTCGAGATCTAAAATCAAGAACACGAGTACTTGCCGCAGAAATTAGAAAATTCCCATGGCGACAAGACAAAAGACAAGATTATGTATTTAAGATTAAGGAGTATAAAAAACTGCTAAAGAAGAGAAAAAAACAGTATAATGAAGAGAAAATGAAGTCTTTAACAAAATTAGCTAAGAAAGAACCAAAAACATTTTGGAATGAAATAAATAAATTGCGAAATCTAGAAAATGGTACTAAGGTAGAGACAGGGAACCAAATCTCAACTAGTGAATGGCTAGATCATTTCAAAACAATAAATAAGAACATTGTGGTTGATACTAAAGAAAAAGAAAACACCGATAAAATTATCACATCGCTCGAACATGAAACAGAAAACCCTCTAGACCTTGAGATTACTGAAGAGGAAATCCAAAATGGTCTGTCTAGTTTAAAAAACAATAAGTCTAGTGGAACAGATTCTATAATTAATGAAATGTTGAAATATGGCGCTCCCAAACTCGTACAACCATTCAAAAAAATGTTCAATATATTACTACAGTCTGGACAATTTCCTCAGCAGTGGAGCCAGAGCACACTTGTTCCAATTTACAAAAGTGGCGAACCATCAAATCCAACCAACTACAGAGGAATAGCTATTTCTAGCTGTGTGGGCAAATTATTCACCTTCATCTTGAACAAACGTTTACAACATTTCATGGAAAGCTCAAACCTGCTATCTCCGTTTCAATCTGGATTCCGAAAAGATTTTAGAACAAGTGACAATGTCTTTGTCCTCAAAACATTAATTGAACAACAGACTTGTAAACCAGGGGGGAAACTATATGCTTGCTTTATAGATTTTCGTAAAGCATTTGATTCAGTTTGGAGAAACGGGTTACTTTACAAGCTTTTATCTTTAGGGATAGGGGGGAACTTCTTTAGGTTAATAAAATCAATGTATCATAACATAGAATATTGCGTCAAAACCCCACATGGTCTGTCACCCTACTTCCAATCTTTCTGCGGGGTGCGACAGGGCTGCAACCTGAGTCCTCTCCTCTTCAACCTATTCATCAATGATTTTCCGGCACTATTAGATCCAATATCCTGCGATGCCTTGATGTTAAAAGATACTCATATAAACAGCATATTTTGGGCCGACGACCTCGTGCTCGTATCAAAATCAGAATCCGGCTTAAAGGAGTGTCTGAGGACGCTAGACCAATTTTGCTCCCTATGGAAATTATCAATTAATAAGAACAAAACAAAAGTAATGATATTCTCAAAAAATGGGCGGACAACCGATAATAAGCACTCATCTTTCAAATCCCAAGGACAAGTTTTAGAAATAACCAACTTTTACACATACCTAGGAGTGGATATTACGCCTTCAGGATCCTTTAGCCGGGCTATTAAACAGTTAAGATTGAAGGCTCTACGGGCCTCTTTTAGATTGAAATCCTTTTTGGCATCAAACTCTAACCCATCCATCCCCCTAGCTATCGATCTGTTCAACAGTTTGGTAAAACCTATCCTACTGTATTGTAGTGAACTTACTGGAATAAATGTGCAATGCAGAGATCTAATTTTCAAAGGAATTAATGAATGTCCCAATGAAAAGATCAGAACATCCATAGCCACAACTCTCAACCCGATATTGGGGTCGGAAGTTGATTTACTGCGAGTCAGTCGCCTAGGAAAGATATCAGACCCCTCGTCCCCCTGTACTCGCCCTGTTGTTGTTAGATTTAGAAAATATAGTGATAAACTGAAAGTGATATATCAGTCAGAAAATTTATTAAGAAACCAGAATATAACGATAGAACAACCAAAAATTTCTTATGAGATACCTGACTTAGAATATGTACTTTTAAATTTTTGCAAAATTCTACTCCATGTGCCGAAAGGATCTGTAAACGCTGCCGTAAGGGGTGAATTAGGAGTATTTCCTTTGTTCGTTGACAGTCAAACACAGTTAATTAAATATTGGTTAAGATTAAATAATTTACCAAATGATAGGCTTGCTAAAAAAGCATACGACATTTCAGTTGAAGAAGACCATGACTGGGCTACTCACGTTCAGGACATTTTATGTAAACATGGGTTCCAAAATGTTTGGCTTAACCCCGCAGTTAATGCCAACCGTTTTGGAATCATATTTAAAGAGCGTCTGAAAGACACGTTTCTTTCTGGCTGGAGGGAACAACTTAGAAACACTAGTAAACTTCATACATATTCAAAAATTAAGAAGCACTTTGGCATGGAAGATTATCTCACATCAATTTATAATAAATCGTTCGCAACTAGCATAACAAAACTGAGAATCAGCGCGCATTGTCTTCAAATCGAAAAAGGTCGACACCACAACACACCAGCCACTCAGAGACTGTGTCCCACATGTAATGAGAGTATTGAAGATGAATTTCATTTTGTTATGACTTGTCCCACCTATAGAAAAGAAAGAGATACATTGTTACAGACTATTACTACTAAGACAAAGTTCACCCTATCTGATACACAGTACGATACATTCCATAAATTATTGTCATGTCCAACTACCATATCTGCCTACGTAGGCCAATTTCTGTTCACTTTATTTCATAAGCGAGACCATATTGTCAACACATAACCATATTGTTACTCATATACTGTATAGATAGTAGTTTGTAGTAAGAAATGTAATAAGATAGTCTAGTTTTGTAGTATTGTTGTATTACTGCCACACATTGTACCATGTACGATTGTTGAGCAATAAAGTTCATTCATTCATTCATTCATTCGAAGCTGGGTTGCGCAACAACTCTTTTTGTCCTGGAAACTGTTTCATGTGCGGACGTCCCCGCTGCGTTGCTGAACACTGAAAAAGGTACGGTTTGAATGTGACTAAACGCACTACACTGGGTTCTTTAACACATTGACACGTGTCTTCGTTTGATTTCGAGTTAAATTCATGTTGTCTCTATGTACGTTGTACCAAACTTACCACAGTATACAGCAGCTTAGGTCCCGTTTCCACTAGACAGTAATTGCTAGTTTACAGTTCAGCGGCCGAAATTGGACTTGTGCGAAGCTTGATTTTAGAATTGGAATATGTCGCACGATGTAAAGTATATGATTAAAAGGACAACAAAACATACAAAACCTAAAAAGATTCGCTCTTTATCTATGAAATTCCTTCCATGACCTATCAAGTGTTTGGTCGCTTATTGTTCGCAGCCTCAGGCTCTAGGGAAAGGGCACGGTGTAACTGTAACCGCGATCTATAACGAAGTATTTGCTGGATGTTGTCCAGCTATCTTTCACAAACTGTTACGGAGCAGAACTATGTCAAATAGAACATGTAGAATGTTGACGTGAAGACGGTGTCACAGGGCAGATCTAAAGGATGATTTACGTCCGAAGTACGGCCGGTGTACTCTCGATCACTGCGCCATTTTTCACGATCGGCCCATGTCAACGTTCACAGGTTACGCACCGAGCCCCGTCAAAAACGACAGGGAAGATTTTCAGGCAAAACATACGCTCCAATCCCTCGAGATTGCGAAATTCCGTGACTTTGTGGCGACTAACAAATTCGTTGGAATGTTGTTGTCAGCGTACCATGATGTGCGTGTATGCTTACTGTATTTTGAACAATACTGTCCTACCATATCGTACACAGATGGCTAACGAGTTCATCACTGCGTTGGGTGTGACTGTTCTAAGTACTCCCAACACTATCGGTTTCGCCTGGAGAGCGCTGTGCTTAATCTACTGGCTCCTAACTACACTGGGAGGCTTCTGGGACAACCACGACGTGAAACTTGGCTTCGTCGTCGCGACCGTGAGCCTGAGGGAGCTCGTCGAGTGGCCGATACCGTACTTCCCCTACAACGGCCTCGCTGTCGTGACTATCAAGGTTTTCCACCAGGGCTTGATGTGCGTCCTGTTGTTCCTGGTCCACAACATGCCCGAGAAACAAATGTCCCAGATGTCCCTCCGTCACCGAGTGTGTTACGCCCTGTTGGTTGAGAACTGTGTGGCCTACAACCTGACCTGGAACTACGTCCAGACAGCCACGCTCCTGGGCGCGCTGCTCGCCCAAGACTTCGACATCGGGCCGGACACCGTGTCGTCCCTGTTCCTGGTCCTACTGGCGATCTGCGTCCTGGCCACCGTCTCCGTCGAGCTGGTCTTCCTAAAGAAGCTACGGTGGACCGCGGCAGGACATTTCCCCATCCAAATGTGGGTTTCTTTTCTCTATCACCAGTCAGTATTAGACGGCAGAATTGTGTGGGTCCTACTCGTCACAAATGCACTGCTCGTGATCATAAAATTCACTCCAGAAAAATGTAAATATCATACGTGTGTTGTAGAAAGGATGAAAGACGAAGAAGAAGAAGAAGATTTTGATGACAAACTTTTAGAGGAGGTCTAGATAAAGCCACTCTGCTGTCACGCTATAGTTTTATTTACATTCCGGTGACTATGAGTAGGTGAATCGTGTAAATGACATTTTTAACTACAACATTTTTGGGCACGTATGGACAAATCCTGGGTTGTACTTGTATACTTGTTCATTTGTATCCGCTTATTTGCTTGTGTAGTTGGTGTAGTTGTAGAAGACCTCACAAAAGTCATTGGACTTTTGTTGTGTAAATAAAAAATCCATCAATATCATGAGGTGACAGGCAAACAAATGTAATCGTTCGCAAATATCGTCGGCGAGGTGTATTTTATCCTTTGACTCTGTACAAAAACGTTATATTGGAATGAAAACATATATGTGCTAAGGGATAAACTATGTTGATTTATCATATAGTACTTTGGTATTTATCTACTATTTCTAAATAACTGTACATGAAATTCACGCATTGACTCTAGTTTACTGTGTATTGATAATTGAGTTCTACAATGGTCCATGATGTACAGATTCTAAAATGCTTTTTAATGTCAGAACTCGTAATTTAGCTGCTAGAAGTTCTGAAACCAGTCAGAGCTTGTATCAAGTGTTTCCCGATACTTAGAAACATTGTTATGGGAACATTATTAATTAGTTAATTCCCTGCACCGTTGTGTTACAACGGTTGCTCTTATGTGTGATTTTAAAAAAATCATTACTATAACGTTACATGTAACTAAGGTAAAGGTGTGACTCCTGAGATATGTAATATCTTCATATGCGCAGTATATTCATTATTAATGCACGAAATTGTGTTGACTTAATAGTATGTCGATAATTTGATGGTTCTTTGCAATGATTGTTACATATTTCGACAAATTAAAGTTTCTTCACATCCGAGATATCTGTGCTGTATCTTCCTATTGATACATGAAAAGGAACTTTTTACTCAATGCATAGACTAGACATTCACTCGAAAAGACAGTTAACAGATAATCGATATACACAAATTTTATCCTAAACAATTATCATGATCTATGCACAGTTTATATCATCTACATCTGACCAGATATAGATGCATTTTCCAGTGTTCATGTACAACTTTGTCCATTGGGAAGACTCAGAAACTTCCTATCAAATACAGGGTATTTGGTAAAAAAAGCTAGGGAGAGGCGATTTGTTTACCAAATCAAGAGAGCTAACCTTTGGCCTTGGGTAGGTCTGATGCATTGTGTCTTGTGTCATTGTCCCTCTCTATCATTCCTAGCGTTTAAACACTCTGCACCAGATCTGTCCGTGGCCAAATAGATACTAGAAATTCTTCTGGTGGGGTCCGTCAGGTACATTGTAGACATGCCTACCTGCCTAAGTACAAAATGTAGAGTGAATAATCACATGCAGGCCAATTCTTCTGGCCTTGAGGTACGTCAGGTAGACATGCACGTGTACACCAGTGTGTTTGTTATAAACATCTCCACCGTGACGGAAACGCTGTACGCCTGAGTGGTCATGAACAAAACCATTATAATTATTACGCCAAAAACAGTTACTCAAGCAACTGGATATGATTTTGGAAACGGTCAGACGTTTCAGGTAGCATCCACTACCTTTCGTCAGTGACACTAAAGGACTGCAGGAGAATTGCTGGTTTATAAGCACAAACCATTGATTGATATGCAAATAAGGCAAAAAAGTAAGATACAAGGAACATTGCAGACCCAGCGCTAACGGCTACTCCTCAGCCATTTTCCACCACCATTTTCCACCACCTGACAACAGCAACACCACCAACCTTCACACACTTTTGCCACATGGCTTAACCTGATAAAAGAGATGATCCACCGGTCCGACCGGTGACTAGCCAACTCGATCTGACATTTGCGATTGTTGCATAATTTTTTCACTGGCCAGTGAATCTGTTATATGACAAAGGGTTAATTACTGTCCCGAGGCAGTTTAGCCTTAAAGAGGGTCATAGGCCAGACGTCAGGCCACAGCAAGTCATTTTTGTGGACGACATTAACTTTCGCCTGATTTCGAAAAAAAAAAGAAATTTTGTTGCCCTCATACGGTTGTCAACATACCGAAAACGGGCAAATATGCCGTAAATGTCTTTCGGTTCAGAGACCGTCAGGGATCCAGCAAACTTGAGGCACAATTGCTCGCGTTTGATGGCAAGTGTTGACAGTCTAGTTGATGAAAGCTCTTTGGTTTAATAAGGTTTATGATCTCAAGATTTGAAGAAGTAGGAATCTTGTTTTTTCCCCGCCTTGTTTTTTTCCCCGCCCTATCGCATTAATTTTGGAGTCTACGGAGGATGTCATCCATAAAATTTACTTGCTGTGGCCTTATGCAAGGAATAGAGGTAGGTGATTGGTCCACACCGCCTGGCTATATGATTATGCTTTAGGCCATAGCAAGTAAATTTTATGGATGACATCCTCCGGAGACTCCAAAATTAATGCGAGAGGGCGAAAAAAAAACAAGGCAGGCCAAAAAAAACAAGATTCCTACATTTTCAGATTTTGAGATCGTAAACCTCGTTGAACAAGAATTTAGGCGGTAAAACATGATATCATACCCAACAGGTCTTCTGTCGCTGTATTCAACAGTATTACCTGTCCTTGCAGATGTGTCTTTATTAAATAGAACAAGAAAAAGAGCTTGCTGTACCATCTTCAAGGTAGATACTACACTGGGTATTCATTTGTAATGGAACACCCTGGACTGTCAACACTTGCCATCAAACACGAGGAATTGCGCCTCAAGTTTGCTGGATCCCTGGTGGTCTCTGAGTTTAGAGACTGGCTACCAGGCAGAACACAGGGCTCAATCACTGACAGAGTGACTCATAAACCGAACTGTCTGGAAGCGATACTCTACCTATATTGTGCCAACTGTTACAACACCGATTTGTCTCTGAAACAACTTTGAAAAAAGAAGTGACTAAATAAAATTTTCAATTATTGTACAAATGGTTTTGATTCAGTGGCAACATCACATATAAAATGAATAAAGTACAACATTGTATCAAAGTAAAAATAAAAGAATAAATCAGAGCCTTGTCTTGCAGATGGACGTTCATGACATATTTGCCTTTTTTTGACATGTTGACCACCGTCGCAAATTTCTTGTTTTTTTTTCTGAAATCAGGCGAAAATTATTGAGCGCGAGGATGTCATCCATAAAATTTACTTGCTGTGGCCTTATCGAAGTAGAATCGTTGCGTCGACTTAATGAGCATGCCTTGTCTTTTCTAGTTAGTTTGTAGTTGGTTCTGTTTAAACACCGTTTACTAAGTTTCGTTGCAGATGATTGGTTTTAAAGGGGCATTATGTAACATTTTTTGCACCAAAATGGACATGTTTTTAATTCAAAAAGATCTTCGTGTGATTGTAATCTACTTCCACTTTTCAACATACTTGTGCAATCATCTCACATTTCTGACATTTATAGTTGTCACTAAAACAGACCATACGAGGCACACTCAGTTTGTGGTACCACCACAAACTACCAGTGTGTAAACAAACATGGCTGACAACTGTGTTTCTAGGTTTTAAACACACTCGTAAGGCATCATATATTGGCACCTCCATTTCTTGATGGCACTTATTTGCCATGGGGTGGGGTTGATTCAACTTATTTTGCAAAGAAATCACCAGAAAATTTTCTTTTCGTATCATCCTAAATGTTTCATAATGCAGCTACCTTGGCCCCGTCAGATCACTGTGTCAAAGCGATTTGCATACCGGTATATCAAGGTGCATCGAAGCTGGGTTGCACAACAACTCTTTTTGTCCTGGAGACTGTTTCATGTCCGGACGTCCCCGCTGCGTGGCTGAACACTGAAAAAGGTATGGTTTGAATGTGACCAAACGCACTACACTGGGTTCTTTAACACATTGACACATGTCTTCGTTTGATTTCGCTATGTTGTACCAAACTTACCACAGTATACAGCAGCTTAGGTCCCGTTTCCACTAGACAGTAATTGCTAGTCTACAGTTCAGCGGCCGAAATTGGACTTGTGCGAAGCTTGATTTTAGAATTGGAATATGTCGCACGATGTAAAGTATGATTAAAAGGACAACAAAACATACAAAACCTAAAAAGATTCGCTCTTTATCTATGAAATTCCTTCCATGACCTATCAAGTGTTTGGTCGCTTATTGTTCGCAGCCTCAGGCTCTAGGGAAAGGGCACGGTGTAACTGTAACCGCGATCTATAACGAAGTATTTGCTGGATGTTGTCCAGCTATCTTTCACAAACTGTTACGGAGCAGAACTATGTCAAATAGAACATGTAGAATGTTGACGTGAAGACGGTGTCACAGGGCAGATCTAAAGGATGATTTACGTCCGAAGTACGGCCGGTGTACTCTCGATCACTGCGCCATTGATTTTTCACGATCGGCCCATGTCAACGCTCACAGGTTACGCACCGAGCCCCGTCAAAAACGACAGGGAAGATTTTCAGGCAAAACATACGCTCCAATCCCTCGAGATTGCGAAATTCCGTGACTTTGTGGCGACCAACAAATTCGTTGGAATGTTGTTGTCAGCGTACCATGATGTGCGTGTATGCTTACTGTATTTTGAACAATACTGTCCTGCCATATCGTACACAGATGGCTAACGAGTTCATCACTGCGTTGGGTGTGACTGTTCTAAGTACTCCCAACACTATCGGTTTCGCCTGGAGAGCGCTGTCCTTAATCTACTGGCTCCTGACTACACTGGGAGGCTTCTGGGACAACCACGACGTGAAACTTGGCTTCGTCGTCGCGACCGTGAGCCTGAGGGAGCTCGTCGAGTGGCCGATACCGTACTTCCCCTACAACGGCCTCGCTGTCGTGACTATCAAGGTTTTCCACCAGGGCTTGATGTGCGTCCTGTTGTTCCTGGTCCACAACATGCCCGAGAAACAAATGTCCCAGATGTCCCTCCGTCACCGAGTGTGTTACGCCCTGCTGGTTGAGAACTGTGTGGCCTACAACCTGACCTGGAACTACATCCAGACAGCCACGCTCCTAGGCGCACTGCTCGACCAAGACTTCGACATCGGGCCGGACACCGTGTCGTCCCTGTTCCTGATCCTACTGGCGATCTGCGTCCTGGCCACCGTCTCCGTCGAGCTGGTCTTCCTGAAGAAGCTACGGTGGACCGCGGCAGGACATTTCCCCATCCAAATGTGGGTTTCTTTTCTCTATCACCAGTCAGTATTAGACGGCAGAATTGTGTGGGTCCTACTCGTCACAAATGCACTGCTCGTGATCATAAAATTCACTCCAGAAAAATGTAAATATCATACGTGTGTTGTAGAAAGGATGAAAGACGAAGAAGAAGAAGATTTTGATGACAAACTTTTAGAGGAGGTCTAGATAAAGCCACTCTGCTGTCACGCTATAGTTTTATTTACATTCCGGTGACTATGAGTAGGTGAATCGTGTAAATGACATTTTTAACTGCAACATTTTTGGGCACGTATGGACAAATCCTGGGTTGTACTTGTATACTTGTTCATTTGTATCCGCTAATTTGCTTGTGTAGTTGGTGTAGTTGTAGAAGACCTGACAAAAGTCATTGGACTTTTGTTGTGTAAATAAAAAAGCCATCAATATCATGAGGTGACAGGCAAACAAATGTAATCGTTCGAAAATATCGTTGGCGAGGTGTATTTTATCCTTTGACTCTGTACAAAAACGTTATATTGGAATGAAAACATATATGTGCTAAGGGATAAACTATGTTGATTTATCATATAGTACTTTGGTATTTATCTACTATTTCTAAATAACTGTACATGAAATTCACGCATTGACTCTAGTTTACTGTGTATTGATAATTGAGTTCTACAATGGTCCATAATGTACAGATTCTAAAATGCTTTTTAACATTGTTATGGGATCATTAGTTAGTTCCCTGCACCGTTGTGTTACAACGGTTGCTCTTCCCCTACTTCATACACCTAAGCAGTACAGACAAATCTTTATTTCTAATGAGCTTAGACAAACCGTCAATTATGAAACATATCTGTTCCTACCTTTTTACCATTACTAAGAAACGAGAAGAAACCGAATGTACTTAGTTATAGTTACTTAGCAATGTATGTATGTATGTAACGTTATCTGTATTATATCCTTTTTTATTGTGACCTGTACTAAACCCAGTGGGTATGAGTGTACATTAAAGGTCTTCATTCATTCATTCATTCATTCATTCATTCATTCTTATGTGTGATTTAAAAAAATCATTACTGTAACGTTACATGTAACTAAGGTAAAGGTGTGACTCCTGAGATATGTAATATCTTCATATGCGCAGTATATTCATTCTTAATGCACGAAATTGTGTTGACTTAATAGTATGTCGATAATTTGATGGTTCTTTGCAATGATTGTTACATATTTCGACAAATTAAAGTTCCTTCACATCCTGGATATCTGTCAGTGTTGTGTCTTCCTATTGATACATGAAAAGGAACGCTTTACTCAATACATAAACTGGACATTCACTCGAAAAGACAGTTAACAGATAATCGATATACACAAATTTTATCCTAAACAATTATCATGATCTATGCACAGTTTATATCATCTACATCTGACCAGATATAGATGCATTTTCCAGTGTTCATGTACAACTTTGTCCATTGGGAAGACTCAGAAACTTCCTGGTAAAAAAAAGCTAGGGAGAGGCGATTTGTTTACCAAATCAAGAGAGCTAACCTTTGGCCTTGGGTAGGTCTGATGCATTGTGTATTGTGTCATTGTCCCTCTCTATCATTCCTAGCGTTTAAACACTCTGCACCAGATCTGTCCGTGGCCAAATAGATACTAGAAATTTTTCTGGTGGGGTCCGTCAGGTACATTGTAGACATGCCTACCTGCCTAAGTACAAAATGTAGAGTGAATAATCACATGCAGGCCAATTCTTCTGGCCTTGAGGTACGTCAGGTAGACATGCACGTGTACACCAGTGTGTTTGTTATAAACATCTCCACCGTGACGGAAACGCTGTACGCCTGAGTGGTCATGAACAAAAGCATCATGATTATTAATCGCAAGTACCTTTCCCAGGATGTTTTCACCATGAAAATATCAAACCAACTTAACACATGTCAGTAGGATAAGCACAGTTGCATTCGCGATACGATTTTTTGTCTTTTACGAATTTTGTAGGACACACCTAGACCCAGGAATGTCAGCAGTCTTCTGGCATAAACTTTTCGTACGACGAATACATGTGACAAAGCCCAGGGGATAAGAATGATTAGAGACCCACTCGACTAACCGGCCCCTAGGCGCCAATCAGCACCTGGCAACCACCACACGTGTTGATATGACCCTGACCTCAGGAGGGTGACGGTTCAAACTTAGCCTCGCTACAGGCTGTCACTGTAAAAACTGTCCACAGACGCGCTCCACTACTGTTGGAAGTCGCGATGTCGGAATTTGTTCCTACCACCATCTGCGTCGCCTGGAAAGCACTATCTGTGCTCTACTGGCTCAAAGTTTACGAGAGAGATTCCTTGGTTGACGTCCCCATGAAGCGGAGCTGGTCGTGGGGACTTTCGGGGCAAGTGTACTATGTGATTGCATATATATTGGGTGATATGGACGTTTACACTGGACTTGAGCTTACCATACGCGCTGCTGTAGAAGGTCATCAACCAGTGCTTTTTAATTGGATGCCTGATCCTGACACACAGAGTTCTCGAGAAGCAAGAGTCCCAGATGTCCCTCCGTCACCGAGTGTGTTACGCCCTGCTGGTTGAGAACTGTGTGGCCTACAACCTGACCTGGAACTACGTCCACTAGACAGCCACGCTCCTGGGCGCGCTGCTCGTCCAAGACTTCGACATCGGGCCGGACACCGTGTCGTCCCTGTTCCTGATCCTACTCGCGATCTGCGTCCTGGCCACCGTCTCCGTCGAGCTGGTCTTCCGTGGTAAATTCCGGTGGACAGTAGCTTCTTATCCTCCCCTCCTGATATGGGCGTTTAGTCTCCGTCGTAACTGTGGTTTGGATGAGACATTTTTGTACGGACTACTCTTCTTAGTCACCCTGTTAATGTTTGTGAAAATTGCCACGGTAGCACGTAGTCGTTCCGACTTCTCTCAAGCAGAGAAGAAAGAGGAAATCGTTGAAGACAAACTGTTAGAAATGCAAATGGCATGACACACTCAAGTCTCAGTTCACCACTCAAACGCGCCGGTTCTGAGGATTCATTTTACTGGTGCCCGGCCAGCTGTACATGTTGTACATAGACTTTGAGTTAAAGTACGTATACTTGGGAGAAATGTCGAATCATATATATATGCATATATATATACTGAAACATAATGTACAGGTATATACATGTAATAAAAATAAACTCTTGCTCACTAGAATTCCATTTTCCATCATTAATCATGCAAATGACCTAACATTTACATACTTTATGCATAGTGATGTTCAGCTTTAAGTAACTTACTAGTCCTCATGTCACAAGTATGAAATTCCCACCATTTACCACAAAGGAATCATGGCATTTTCACATATTGATGCTATGTGCATGCGCAGACTTCAAACTTAAGTCAGCAATTGATGCTACCTGTCAAATGCAGTGAGTTACAAAGAAAGTTAACATTGTCCAGGGGAATACACAAAAAATGTACATTGATGGGGGGATTGGCTGCATGAAGTGGTGCTGGCTATGCATGCTAGTTAAATTCAGAAAATATTAGATTGAGTACCAGCAGGCTGGCCGTACTAAACACTAAATTTAGGCACCAGTTAAGCTTTACATACAATACAACGATTATGCTTAAATTAAATTTTGCAGTCTGGCTACAGTTAAAATAGCTAAATACACTCTATGTAAAAGGACATGAAAGCCCCATGTAATCACCATCAATGCATTTTCCTTACCAGTATCTGAAGTTTGAAGTTAATCCAGCCAAATGTGTAAAAAAATTCATGTATCTTCAAGATAACACATTCAGCACCAAGGACATCACCCCACTTATTCCTCTTCTTTTGTCATCCTCTTTATATCAACCCCAAAACAATCATTTTGGTAAAAGAAAGTCCTTGTCCTCCAAGTTGTCACAGTTTTTCCATTTATCAATGCACTAATTTAATAAAAGTTCAAAATTCATTGTTTGAATTATAAACCAGCCTGGTGTATTGACTTTGTGGGCCTTCTATGGTACATGTAGCATTTCACAGGGGCTTTCACATTTTCACATTTTCGGGGCTTTCACGCGATACCTAGGCCTGTTGTTTTTGTTTTTTCCCCCGCTCACTTCATTGATTTCCTGCCAAAATCTGAGTGCCAACAACTCAAACTGGTGCGGCCTTAGGAGGTATGCCAGTTTTTTGTTGACTTCGATGGAGCTCTCAGTCAGTTGTTGTCTTCGTTCAGCAGCTCCACTTTCAGACGAACACCGTTTTCCGGAATTGGAAACTGGTTGCCCTTCTTCATCTTCAGGGGGATCTAAGGAGGAACACCAAGGACAAAATGATGTTACAAAACCTCAGGTTTGAGTCCAACTGCTGATCAACTTTTCTAAACCTTATAAAACTCAACCTCTCTATGCTCAACCTCTTTAAACCTCTAAGAAAAGAGGCAACTAAGTACATTTAATGGTTTCTACACAGTATATGATTCAAACACTGCAGAACATGAAGTACATGTACTTCTTTCAAGATAAAAAAACAACAGCAGTTCTCCTAGTACTGCAGTGATAAAAGGTTGCTAGGAGGTAACTTTTTAAAAATTGTGTGCAGTTTTGGTCACCCACAAACCAAATATCATGATGACAAGCCATCTGCAACTTCTAATACTATCTCATATTTTGATCAGTAACAACCAGAACCACATACAGAAATAAAACTAATTGTTAAATAACTGGACTTCTATCCTCACATCAGTATCAGGTGCCCTCATGATGCGGTACTCCATCAGGATCTTGGCCAGTCCAACCTTCAGTTCCATCATCGCCAGCCTCATTCCGATGCAGTTCCTTGGCCCCGCCCCGAACGGCAGCCAGTCGTACGGATCCCGCTTCTCCCGCGCTTCCTTGGTGAACCTGTGTTGACACATTTTGTATTTTGTTTGTTGTTTTAAAATTTGTTATCTTTAAGTAGATATGTGAAACACAACTGCTGTAAGAAACTGACGCAATTCAGGGAAGGCACATCTTTGTCTTTCCCTGTCAATGTATGTTTGTAAGGAACAATAAGAGGAAATAATAAACACCATTGGTCAGATCTAAAACACTAGCTTATCAAGCTATCCAAATTTCTCTCATTTCTTGATTCAGTTTGGAATGAAAATGTTTTTCCAAAATTTTTTCTGCCTAAGTACATGTACCATACATAGACAGGTGTCAATGGGAAAAATTATCTAAGGGACCACCAATTAAGAAGTGGTCAGATTGGCCAGGCAGTCTTTATGTATGTAACTTATACAGGTTTGATGGCACTGCATTCAGCCATTCTGGGCATGAATTTGCTGCATTGCAATAAAGACCATTGTCATCTAAAATGGTCCACAATACCTTTCAGGGATGAACTTCTTCGGTTCCGGCCAGCGTTTGGGATCATAGTGGATAGCGAGGACAGGCACCATGATAAACATGTCCTTAGGGATGGTCAGCCACTGGACTTTGACCTCTTCATCAGCAATTCGGCCAATACTGGAACAATAGATACATCAGCTGTTAGTCCATAAGGTCACATGCCCAGAGTAATGGGGTCAGTAGTCCTAAAGACCATACATAGATCTGGTGGAAAGTTTGGTTCATGAAGTTAACATTTCTCCCTAGGGCCAACATGACTTGATTTTATGAATGAAATCCTCTGGAACCTGATTCACATTGTTCTTGGTGTGCTTGGAATTAACTTGACCAAGTCTGTCCTTACATATTTGTTTGGTTCACTGTGTCTAAGAATAGTGTCTCTGGGTTTGTTTTCATTAAACCATTAAAAGGGAGGTTGCAGGTATTTTTTTAACAGTTAGGCCACACCGACTTAATTTTATGGATGACATCCGCGCGCGCATTGATTTTTGCCTGTTCTCAAAAAAAAACACATGTCTTTCGAGGCTTCACGGAACTCCGGAACTCGGCTGGAACTCAGTACAGACTGCTGACTCATAAATGCAGCAAAAGGGCGGCTTATCGTAAAACGAAGGAGGAAGCTGTGAAGGAGGATGAGACCTGAACAAGACTATCTACATCTACCTCCTGCAAATAAAAACTTGTTTGTTTGATGCAGTCACTGTGTCCTGTGCTTCAATTCGCAATACCGGCTTTGTATTCCTGTGGTTAAGCAGCATTTTTTTTGCTGTTTTTTTTTTTCGCCCTCTCGCATTAGTTTTGTGGTCCCCAGAGGATGTCATCCATAAAATTAAATCAGTGTGGCCTTATGCAAGAGAAAATAAAGAAAGAAGACCAACTCTGATAAAGGAGGGTACATGCGTAGAGTCTCCATACAACACATTTCCAGATATGACATCTCATGCACTGCCTCGTAGTCAACCAGGTCCTGTGGGGGACAGAATTGTCTCAAGTTTCCAACTTTTTTGTCTTGAACAAGCAGCCTAACATTAAAATTGAAAGATAATGCTACTTTAACTATACTTCTAATATTGATAAAAATCTTTGCACTTTTAATTTTTAGGCCTGAAATATGCACAATGAAACACAAAAAGAATCAAGTTCCTGGTTCTTCAAAACAGTCACCTGTAATCAAACTACATTAATTTTGTACCTACTTTATCATAAAATCTTACATAAGTTTTTAACTTAGTAAACAGATCATAGTGATTGCTTAATTTTATCCTTGGTGTGTTTGAAATGAACTTAAGCACTTCTGCTGCTCTTGCAAGTCTGTTTGGTTCAATGTATGTAAGAGATAAAGTTTTGGGGTTGTAACACAATGTTTTCATTTAATAAAGCCTGAGATGCTATTCAACAACACTCGGAACAAAATTAAGAATCATACCCTGTCTTCCATGATCTTAATGACCTCTTCCCTGGCCTTGTCCTGCGCTTCCTGATTGAGTGCAAAGTTGTACAACACGAACGCCATCGTACCCGCAGTTGTCTCATAACCAGCAACGAAGAACAGGAAGCCGTTGGCAACAATGTCGTCTCTGGTCAGAGCTGCAATTATTCACAAGTAACGTTAGAAGAGAATCTAAGGCCACTTAAAAAATCAAGATCAAGGACAAAATTATCATCTTCACTGTTTAAGCTCTTTGTGACCTTGTTAAATCAAAGCCAGAAGTAATGAAAGATTGTATAGTATCTAAACAAAAAAAAATGACAATTTGAAAGTTAAGTTACAGCCATAACATTACAAGCTATCAATACAGATTTGATAACTCAGAACTTATAATTATAGTTCATTAAGTAGCAGTAATGTAAGACATTCTACTTCTCTATATGACTGTGGAAGGATAGAACCTAAGAGGCCAACGATGAAGAAATTGATGGACATCATCAAGGAAAACAGACCACCATCTCAACCAGCCTATATCATGATCAACCTAGCCCACAGGATAGAAGCACCTGGTGATCAGAGTGCCATCAAACCTCCAGGTCTGACGTACAAGCACATCTTAAAGCTTAACAGGACGAGACAATAAACCAGATAGTCAGTAAGAGTTTGAATTCTGAAGGATAAGCATACCACGTTTCTGCCCATGCGACTTGACACCTTCCTCTGCTTCCTCTTCTGCCTCTTTGTGGGCGTCCATCATCAGCTGCATGAAGTCAATCCGTCCCTTCTGAAAAAACATCAGGAAAACAAAAGACAGGTGTCAGTACATCAAATGAAGACTGGGACCCACATGGCCTAAATAAGCTCTGGAGCCAGTTAAAAACACAATTTTCTTCAGGAGAGAACAGCCTGAGATGATGATGATTCATAGTTGCTTAATTTTAAAACTTTTGACACTGCCTTGAAAAGAAATTACATTAGAAATTAAAAGCCATTAGTTTATCTTCAACAGATACACATTATGTTTGTTCACAATGCAACTTAAACTAAAACACAAAAGGAAACATAACAACTGTTCCTAAATCAGTCAAGAGATGATGTGTTTTGTAGAACTATCAGTATTTCTGGTACTGAACAGAAAATCAATTTAATGACCAAACACACACATATACACATACCTCACCACTGTTCTGTCTAATCCCCATCAGCTGGTCAAAAATACCGTAGAAGAAGCTGGTGGAATCCCTTGGAAACAGGTCGAAGTTGAGCCACTCCAGGACAGGCTTCATGATGGAGGGGAACATCACTACAGATCAGTAGGGAAGTGAAACTTTAGTAGAAAAACAAACAAGTTGATTGCATGATACTAATCTCCAAGCAGATCTTTTGGTAGCTGCAAAGACAGTATCCATTGGCCAGACAGTAACCATTTGCCACTGGTAAATTTGCAACCATTTGTAACCATTTACTGTCTGGCAAATGGGTATTACTGTCTTTGCAGCCACCAAAAGGTCTGCTTGGAGATTAGCATGATATCATGTATAGCCTGTGACATATACATTGTTAGAAAAGCAACGTCAAGTTTTTATTTCCTTCTGGTTTTTGATATTAAAGATCATGAGTTATGTACATATTTTCCTTGTTTTACATCATAAGTGCGTTTATATGCAAATGGGTATACATGTACAATACATGATTTGGGCTATATTTCATTGGACACTTAATCAAAAAGGTGTGAGAATTCTATGCTATTCTATGCGACTGAATGCCTACACTTAGATGTCCTGGCCTTTAGAACATTACTACATGATACATAATATGGAAATGATTCCAGCAAGTATTTCAGAATAATTTGTGTTACAAAAAAAAAAGACATGAATTTGGATATATTCAACAATTTTTTATTCATAGGCATTAAAAAGTTCAACTCACAGAACAACAAAAAGAGTGGACTTGTGAAGCTGACATTGGAAGCCTTTTTGCCCATGAGAACAAAAGGGTCCTGTGGATTACGTTGGGAATCGATCTCTGTACCGAAGGCAGTCCTGGCGATGACGTCCATAGTAAACGCACCTGTCAGTCTGAAATCAAGTCAGGCCACAACAAACAAATTTGTTGGATCTTGGATTTAGATGAAAAATGTCCTGAAAACTGAGTCCTAGTGGCAAATCTGAACCTTGATGTATGTGTAAACTAAGACTGTCACAATGGTGAATTTAAACTGATCTACTACTAGTGCAGCACGAGTTATCCCAGAGGATATCTGTGCATACATGTACATGTATGCACAGATATCCAGGTGCCCAAGACATTCCTCAAAAGGCCTCGATAACATCTTTTTTTTCATTTTTTGAAATGTGGCAGTCTCAGGTTATTACGACAGTAGCCATTACAATATTTTATTCAATTTAGTTTATTCACTCTTAGAAGTATGGAAGCTGAGTTTGCAAATCATTGTGTGCAAAGTCTGACACACAGTGTAAGGGAGTGAATCTACATTTTGTAGTCAGGTTCAAGATTTTGTCTCAGCCCCTTGTTTTCGTCTTGTTCTCTAACTCATTTCCTACTTAATCCTACAGATACTCACTCTTTGGTGTCGAAGGACTCCCCTGTTCCTGCAAACTTTGCCATATTTTGCACAAGCTGGTCAGCACAGCTGTTTATCGCTAGTCCCATCTGTTCAAAAGAAAATAATCTATGATGTGATGAAAACATTATGACTTCCAAATAAATATTATTCATTTATTGTTCTTCTCATTTGTACTTATTTGTTCAGTTTATCAAATATACTTGTGTATATACAAATTACTGCAATGTATATCTATTACAATAATTAGAATATGATCAGATGTTTAAAACACTTCATTTCTACATTACATTGTTAACTTAAACCACATTTGTTGGATCATTTAAGCTGAAAGAAAAAAAGAAAAAAAGAATCCCTACCTACATTTTTCAGGAGTGTAATCGGAAATGCAAGATCAATTTTCCTGGGCCTTACATACTAGTACGTACCGTCTTCAGTTTGCCCCCACTGAAGGCCGGACTTAGGGTGCTGCGCACTTTTCCTGGGCCTTACACGCTAGTACATACCATCTTCAGTTTGCCCCCACTGAAGGCCGGACTTAGGGTGCTGCGCACTTTTCCTGGGCCTTACACACTAGTACGTACCATCTTCAGTTTTCCCCCACTGAAGGCTGGACTTAGGGTGCTGCGCACTTTTCCTGGGCCTTACACACTAGTACGTACCATCTTCAGTTTGCCCCCACTGAAGGCTGGACTTAGGGTGCTGCGCACTTTTCCTGGGCCTTACACACTAGTACATACCATCTTCAGTTTGCCCCCACTGAAGGCCGGACTTAGGGTGCTGCGCACTTTTCCTGGGGCTTACACACTAGTACATACCATCTTCAGTTTGCCCCCACTGAAGGCCGGACTTAGGGTGCTGCGCACTTTTCCTGGGCCTTACACACTAGTACATACCATCTTCAGTTTGCCCCCACTGAAGGCTGGACTTAGGGTGCTGCGCACTTTTCCTGGGCCTTACACACTAGTACATACCATCTTCAGTTTGCCCCCACTGAAGGCTGGACTTAGGGTGCTGCGCACTTTTCCTGGGCCTTACACACTAGTACATACCATCTTCAGTTTGCCCCCACTGAAGGCTGGACTTAGGGTGCTGCGCACTTTTCCTGGGCCTTACACACTAGTACATACCATCTTCAGTTTGCCCCCACTGAAGGCTGGACTTAGCGTGCTGCGCACTTTTCCTGGGCCTTACACACTAGTACATACCATCTTCAGTTTGCCCCCACTGAAGGCTGGACTTAGGGTGCTGCGCACTTTTCCTGGGCCTTACACACTAGTACATACCATCTTCAGTTTGCCCCCACTGAAGGCTGGACTTAGCGTGCTGCGCACTTTTCCTGGGCCTTACACACTAGTACATACCATCTTCAGTTTGCCCCCACTGAAGGCTGGACTTAGCGTGCTGCGCACTTTTCCTGGGCCTTACACACTAGTACATATCATCTTCAGTTTGCCCCCACTGAAGGCTGGACTTAGCGTGCTGCGCACTTTTCCTGGGCCTTACACACTAGTACATACCATCTTCAGTTTGCCCCCACTGAAGGCTGGACTTAGCGTGCTGCGCACTTTTCCTGGGCCTTACACACTAGTACATACCATCTTCAGTTTGCCCCCACTAAAGGCTGGACTTAGGGTGCTGCGCACTTTTCCTGGGCCTTACACACTAGTACATACCATCTTCAGTTTGCCCCCACTGAAGGCTGGACTTAGGGTGCTGCGCACTTTTCCTGGGCCTTACACACTAGTACATACCATCTTCAGTTTGCCCCCACTGAAGGCTGGACTTAGGGTGCTGCGCACTTTTCCTGGGCCTTACACACTAGTACATACCATCTTCAGTTTGCCCCCACTGAAGGCTGGACTTAGGGTGCTGCGCACTTTTCCTGGGCCTTACACACTAGTACATACCATCTTCAGTTTGCCCCCACTGAAGGCTGGACTTAGGGTGCTGCGCACTTTTCCTGGGCCTTACACACTAGTACATACCATCTTCAGTTTGCCCCCACTGAAGGCTGGACTTAGGGTGCTGCGCACTTTTCCTGGGCCTTACACACTAGTACATACCATCTTCAGTTTGCCCCCACTGAAGGCTGGACTTAGGGTGCTGCGCACTTTTCCTGGGCCTTACACACTAGTACATACCATCTTCAGTTTGCCCCCACTGAAGGCCGGACTTAGGGTGCTGCGCACGTCCTTCCAGTCCTCATCCCTCAGGTTAACCAGCATGCGGCCAGCGGGCTTTGTATCCAGTGTCAAGTCTTTGGCCTGGTTAGGAAACAAATAACTGCACAATGTATACCTCCAAGAAATACCTCAAAGAGCCTTTGTAATTTTTTTCTTGTTGGCTCATAGGTGTGTAACCAACATGTTATATGTTATGAGATAAAGCACGGTGTTGTTATATATATATAGATAGAAAGAACATATGATAGAAAGTGCTAATGAATGTAAACAAAGGTAAGTTATCACAAACCTTATTGTGATAACAATATTATTATTAAAGCAGAATCAAGCACAGCAAGAACTTAAGTGCATCAAGAAATGGCAACAACAACAGCATTTTAGGCTTTTGATAACAACGCTAAGATCAATAAGTTCCTATGTTATGAACAAAACATTTCCGTTGGTATAAGTAAACTGTCTAACCAGAAACTACTGCTACAGGTCTCTACTCACGCCGCGGTTGGTGAGAGCATGGAACTTTTTCACGAAGATGTCTCTGAGCATCTCTCCGTCGGATATGATGAGTGTTGGACTCCGTCCAAAGAAAAACCTTATAAGTGATGGAAGTAAAAAAGATGAGCAGAAACATGTTGCAAAGAATCAAAGTTTCCTTTTTTATTGATTGTAAAAAAAATCATGAAAATCCTTTCATAATCTTGTGTTATCCTGCCCATATATACACAGCCAAAATCTGGTGAAACCATATTCTGGACTTACCCATACACTTTACCATACTGTTCCACACGCTGTCTTGATGCTTCTGCATTCCAGACTCCCTGCACATGAACAAAGTTTGAGTATCCCTACCTACCAACTCTAATTTTTTTCAGGACTGAAACTGGAAACACAACTTTAAGGCTCTAGCTACCTTTGAATAGATTAGAAATCCACAAGACAGCCCAGATTAAATCATAAGTGGGTTGGTTTTACCTGAGATAAGGAAGCACCATTCTAAGAGAAGCAGAAGTTTCTACTTACAACTTTAACCCATGACAGCATGTTCCCAAATAAGGGCAAAGGGGTGGGTCCGGGAATACCCATCTTCCTGAAGGTCCACAAGGGGTGCACTGCATACCTGGCAGGAAAATGTACCAAATTCTAGTTTTGGTCCTATTATATGTTGCACAATGCCCCTTTAGGGAAATTGCATTAGAGGCTTAACTACAAACTCATCATCACCCTTGGCCCATGAAAAATAAGTACCTTTTAAAAGAATCCTACATACAACATCCCAACTGCAGTAATGTGTTTGACAGCCCTTGGGGCCGACAAAGGGTATAGCCTGGCAAGGTAGCCTACCGAGCTAGACTGTCCCTCCTTTTCCGGAAACCCCATGAATTGCACACGTTTCGACGTCAGTAATGATAGAGCGCAGTTGGAAATCATACTCACAGGTAAAAGAGAACTGCCAGTAGCGCCAGTAGGGCCCATGTCAGGGGGACACCGCTGGGGAGGAACTCCTGCACAGCCATGGTGTCATCAACAGGTTGGGACTCCAGTCTGGTCAGGACATAAACACATTTACAGACTCACTCACACGGGCATAACACAACGCATTCGTTACGACTTTCCCTATCAAAACCTGAACCTATGAAAATGTTCAGTGATGCCCCGTATTAAACGCTTGCTGAGGTACAAGTTGAAGGTTCGACTTGCAAGATCAAGAACTACAGTAGGGCCGTCATCTGTTCCAATTATGTATTGGGTCCGTGGCATTTATGATTATGACTCTTCTACTAGCGGGTGGTCAGAAGCAAGTCAGCGAGTTACCTAGACCGTCAGTGGACTGAAGCCTTACTCAACCGTACGCGGACAAGGTATCGAAGTCTTTGCCTCAGCCAGTTTTTCTAAAACGCCTTGAGACTGCCCCTTAAACAAACACATTACGTCACTCGTTGTTGTTCTTCCGGTTCGACAGGTTTTGGGCCAGTGATTATCGGATTTGACTTGTGCTACTTCCTTTTGCGATATTGGTGTGTTATATAGAGAATGTTGCCTGCACGTAATGTTACAAATATTTGATAATTTGGCCAAAGAATTCGTCAAATAATATTCTTGCTGCGTACACCGTTGTCAGACTGCAGTTACCTTGCATTCCGCTATGAGGCATTCTTACCAATGCACATAGGGGTTGTGAGGCGATGAGTGAAGACAGAATCATTGGCAGAGCAGTATCCAATATGCCACCCAAAGAAGAAAAAAAAGAACACACCAGTACAAAAAAGAAAGCCCAATGAAAAACGCCTAAAACACGTCAAAGGTAAGCCGAAGCCTAAACCTATGCTTGGAGACTACCGTAGTATTCTAAACCTCAGTGACACCGACGAGTCAGGCTGTGGTTACCTACTGTACATGACCAAACCGGTCTGATCTATTAATTAGGTGAATTAAGGTGCGGCGCCGGGTCGTTCATTGTAATGCACGTCACCAGATAATGCCTCGCAATAGGTCGCAGGTTAAGGGTTACCAAAAGCAAAACAAAGATGTAGAATGTAGTTGATGAGAACATTGTGTTTTACTTTACATATCACTGTATGGTCCTGTATGTTCGAAGAGCTTGACGCCATCACGGTTTGTCAAGTTGTTTCGCATATTAAACCTTGTCTCCACCAGACTCCTTTGCAGGCTGAATAAATAGTAGAACTCGGCCAAAAAAGGATATAATTAATTGACCAGGGGAGTTAGCCGGCCATAGAAGGAAACGTTTGCCTGCCGTGGACTATATTTAAGGGGTAAACCGCGTCACATTGCACAAGATGATACTCTCGCAACTGTGTTAAGGAATAAGTTAGGCTCTGACCTCCGCGGTACTGGTGAGCGAGCAGCTCATCAGTCGGATATTACACAAACTACTCAAGGCCACCTACAACAGATTTAACACACATTACAGTCTTGACCTGCCATGTACTTGGACCGCTTCTTGTGGGTGTAGTTCTTGTATTGCTTCTAGACCACACTAAGTCTTGTTTTCAACTATATTTATACTACTTATTAGATATATGGTATTTGAATTAGATATACGGTATTTGAATTATGCTTAACCTTTTATATTGGTTGCCCATTCTGTGTATTTCTATACTTGTCAGTCAGACTATGTAAATTCTGATGTTGTATGATATGTGTTTTTGTATGGGGGAGGGCAACTTGTAAAGGTGCGTATGCACCTGTTTTGCCCTCCCTTTCACTTTGTGAAAAATCAAAATAAATAAATAAGGACTGTAGTAATGTTTTATTTCAAAGCAAGTATATTTAGACAAGTCTATCCCCCTAAGGCCTGAATTGCATGGTATCAATTCACAATACATTGGATATTTTCTTCTTGATTTACATAGAACATAGTCATACTCACGTTGAAATACCCTAGATATATTATTACGACTGCTTTCGGAATTCAGTACATTGCAAAGAAGAAAACACTCGCTCACTGAAACTATTGTCAATGTTTTTCAGTAGAAGTAGGGTCATGAAATTTCCGTAGCTAGTGAGCAAGAGTTTATTTTATTATATACCTGTACATTATGTTGTATATATATATATATATATATATATATGCATATTTCCCAAGTATACGTAGTTTAACTAAAAGTCCATATTATACAGCTGTCCGAGGATCAGTAAAATGAATCCTCAGAACCGGCGCGTTTGAGTGGTGAACTGAGACTTGAGTGTGTGTCATGACATTTGCATTTCTAACAGTTTGTCTTCAACGATTTCCTCTTTCTTCTCTGCTTGAGAGAAGTCGGAACGACTACGTGTTACTGGGGCAATTTTCACCAACATTAACAGGGCGATTAAGAAGAGTAGTCCGTACAGAAATGTCTCATCCAAACCACAGTTATGACGGAAACTAAACGCCCATATCACGAGGGGAGGATAAGAAGCTACTGTCCACCGTAATTTACCACGGAAGACCAGCTCGACGGAGACGGTGGCCAGGACGCAGATCGCCAGTAGGATCAGGAACAGGGACGACACGGTGTCCGGCCCGATGTCGAAGTCTTGGGCGAGCAGCGCGCCGAGGAGCGTGGCTGTCTGGATGTAGTTCCAGGTCAGGTTGTAGGCCACACAGTTCTCAACCAACAGGGCGTAACACACTCGGTGACGGAGGGACATTTGGGACTCTTGCTTCTCGAGCACTCTGTGTGTCAGGATCAGACATCCAATCAAAAAGCACTGGTTGAGGACCTTCCACAGCAACGCATATGGTAAGCTCAAGTCCAGCGCAAACGTCCATATCACCCAATCACACAGTACACTTGCACAGAAAGTCCCCACGACCAGCTCCGCTTCAGGGGGAACGACATCCCAGGAATCTCTCTCGTAAACCTTGAGCCAGTAGAGCAGAGACAACGATTTCCATACGACGCAAATGGTGGTAGGAACACCCGACATCGCGACTTCCAACAGTAGTGAAGGGCGTCTGTGGACAGTTTTTACAGTCAGCCTGTAGCGAGGCTAAGTTTGAACCGTCACCCTCCTGAGGTGAGGGTCATATCAACACGTGTGGTGGTTGCCAGGTGCTGATTGGCGCCTAGGGGCCGGTTCACAGGGTCAAACGCGTCGGTTCTGAGGATTCATTTTACCGATCCTCGGACAGCTGTATAATATGGACTTTTAGTTAAACTACGTATACTTGGGAAATATGTCGAATCATAATACAACACAACATAATGTACAGGTATATAATAAAATAAACTCTTGCTCACTAGCTACGGAAATTTCATGACCCTACTTCTACTGAAAAATATTGACAATAGTTTTAGTGAGCGAGTGTTTTCTTCTTTGCAATGTACTGATGAATTCCGAAAGCAGTCGTAATAATATATCTAGGGTATTTCAACGTGAGTATGACTATGTTCTATGTAAATCAAGAAGAAAATATCCAATGTATTGTGAATTGATACCATGCAATTCAGGCCTTAGGGGGAGAGACTTGTCTAAATATACTTGCTTTGAAATAAAACATTACTACAGTCCTTATTTGTTTATGTGTTTATTTTTATTTTTCACAAAGTGAAAGGGTGGGCAAAACAGGTGCATACGCACCTTTACAAGTTGCCCTCCCCCATACAAAAACACATATTATACAACATCAGAATTTACATAGTCTGACTGACAAGTATAGAAATACACAGGCTGGGCAATCAATATAAAAGGTTAAGCATAATTCAAATACCGTATATCTAATTCAAATACCATATATCTAATAAGTAGTATAAATATAGTTGAAAACAAGACTTAGTGCGGTCTAGAAGCAATACAAGAACTACACCCACAAGAAGCGGTCCAAGTACATGGCAGGTCTGTAATGTGTGTTAAATCTGTTGTAGGTGGCCTTGAGTAGTTTGTGTTTAAATGATGTAATATCCGACTGATGAGCTGCTCGCTCACCAGTACCGTGGAGGTCAGAGCCTAACTTATTCCTTAACACAGTTGCGAGAGTATCATCTTGTGCAATGTGACGCGATTTACCCCTTTAATATACATGTAGTCCACGGCAGGCAAACTTTTCCTTCTATGGCCGGCTAACTCCCCTGGTCAATTAATTATATCCTTTTTTGGCCGAGTTCTACTATTTATTCAGCCTGCAAAGGAGTCTGGTGGAGACAATGTTTAATATGCGAAACAACTTGACAAACCGTGATGGCGTCAAGCTCTTCGAACATACATGACCATACAGTGATATGTAAAGTAAAACACAATGTTCTCATCAACTACATTCTACATTTTTGTTTTGCTTTTGGTAACCCTTAACCTGCGACCTACTGCGAGGCATTATCTGGTGACGTGCATTACAATGAAAGACCCGGCGCCGCACCTTAATCCACCTAATTAATAGATCAGACCGGTTTGGTCATGTACAGTAGGTAACCACAGCCTGACTCGTCGGTGGCACTGAGGTTTAGAATACTACGGTACTCTCCAAGCAGAGGTTTAGGCTTCGGCTTACCTTTGACGTGTTTTAGGCGTTTTCATTGGGCTTTCTTTTTTGTACTGGTATGTTCTTTTTTTTCTTCTTTGGGTGGCATATTGGATACTGCTCTGCCAATGATACTGTCTTCACGCATCGCCTCACAACACCTACATGTGTATGTCTATCGGATTGTTGGAGATTAAGGTACGAATGCTTCATAGCGGAATGCAAGGTAACTGCAGTCTGGCAACGGTGTACGCAGCAAGAATATTGACGAATTCTTTGGCCAAATTATCAAATATTCGTCACGTTTCGTGCAACCAACAGTCTCTATGTAACACACCAATATCGCAAAAGGGAATGGCACAAGTCAAATCCGACAATCACTAGCCCCGTGAAAACCTGTCACAAGGTTTGCAAGTCCGCCTCAGGCCGCGCTGACCCGAACCGGAAGAACAACAACGAGTGACCTGCATACCAATACCATCTTCGGGAAGAAGGCATGAAATGTGTTTTTAAGGGGCAGTCTCAAGGCGTTTAGAAAAACTGGCTGAGGCAAGGACTTTGATACCTTGTCTGTATACGGTTGAGTAAGGCTTCAGTCAGTGGTGAACCGGTCAAGTCGCATCCACCGTGCTTGTAAAACAGGACTGGTGCTCCCAGTGACGGTCTAGGTAACTCGCTGACTTGCTTCTGACCACCCGCTAGTACAAAAGTCATGATAATGCCTAGTAGATAATGCCACTCCCCAATACACTGAACAGATGACGCCTAGTTCTTGATCTTGCAAGTCGAACCCTCAACTTGTGTAGCTCAGCAGTTACGGGGGATCACGGCACATTTTTTTGATAGGTTCAAGTTTTGATAGGAAAGTCGTAATGAATGAATGCGTTGTGTTTAAAATGGCTGTGAATTAGTCTGTAAATGTGTTTGTGTCCTGGCCAGACTGGAGTCCAAACCTGTTGATGACACCATGGCTGTGCTGGAGTTCCTCCCCAGCGGTGTCCCCCTGACATGGGCCCTACTGGCGCTACTGGCAGTTCTCTTTTACCTGTGAGTATAATAACGTTATGTTGATTGAATACATGTAATGCATTTTAAACTGCGTTCTATCATTACTGACGTGGGGTTTCCGGAAAAAGCGGGGCAGTCTAGCTCGGTAGGCTACCTTGCCAGGCTACCCTTTGTCGGCCCCATTAGGACTGTCAAACACATTACTGCAGTTGGGATGTTGTATGTATGATTCTTTTTCATGGGCCAAGGGTGATGATGAGTTTGTAGTTAAGCCTCTAATGCAATTTCCCTAAAGGGGCATAGTGCAACATAGCCTGGGTACCATCCTGGTTAGTTTACGTCCGCTCCCACAGTCGCTATCGACCAACGATAGCGACTGTGGGAGCGGACGTAAACTAACGATAGCGACTGTGGGAGCGGACGTAAACTAACCAGGATGGTACCCAGGCTAAGTGCAACATATAATAGGAATTTGGTACATTTTCCTGCCAGGTATGCAGTGCACCCCTTGTGGACCTTCAGGAAGATGGGTATTCCCGGACCCACCCCTTTGCCCTTATTTGGGAACATGCTGTGGTGGGTTAAAGACGTAAGTAGGAACTTCTGCTTCTCTTATAGAATGGTGCTTCCTTATGTTATGAGGTAAAACCATTAGCTATAACAGCCCACAACATTTTATCTGGGCTGTCTTGTGGATTTCTAATCTATTCAAAGGTAGCTAGAGCCTTAATGTTGTGTTTCCAATTTCAGTCGGTTGGTACAGTATGTAGGGATACTTAATCTTTGTTCATGTGCAGGGAGTCTGGAATGCAGAAGCATCAAGACAGCATGTGGAACAGTATGGTAAAGTGTATGGGTAAGTCCAGAATATGGTTTCACCAGATTTTGTCTGTGTATTTGTGGACAGGATAACACAAGATTATGAAAGGATTTTCATAATTTTTTTTTACAATCAATAAAAAAGGAAACTTTGATTCTTTGCAACATGTTTCTGCTCATCTTTTTTACTTTGAATTCTATCACTTAAGGTTTTTCTTTGGACGGAGTCCATCACTCATCATATCCGACCGAGAGATGCTCAGAGACATCTTCGTGAAAAAGTTCCATGCTATCGCCAACCGCGCTGTGAGTAAAGACCTGTAGCAGTAGTTTCTGGTTAGACAGTTTACTTATACCAATGGAAATGTTGTTTTATTCATAACATAGGAACTTATCGATCTTAGCTTTGTTATTAAAAGCCTAAAATGCTGTTGTTGTTGCCATTTCTTGATGAACTTAAGTTCTTGCTGTGCTTGATTCTGCTTTAACAATAATATTGTTATCACAATAAGGTTTGTGATAATTTACCTTTGTTTACATTTATTAGCACTTTCTATTATATAACAACACCGTGCTTTATCTCATAACATATAACATGTTGGTTACACACCTATGAGCCAACAAGAAAAAAAATTTATAAAGGCGCTTTGAGGTATTTCTTGGAGGTATACATTGTGCAGTTATTTGTGTCCTAACCAGGCCAAAGAAATGACACTGGATACAAAGCCCGGTGGCCGCATGCTGGTTAACCTGAGGGATGAGGAATGGAAGGACGTGCGCAGCACGCTAAGTCCGGCCTTCAGTGGGGGCAAACTGAAGATGGTATGTACTAGTGTGTAAGGCCCAGGAAAATTTATCTTGTATTTCCGATTACACTCCTGAAAAAAGTAGGTACTAGGGATTTCTTTTTTTCTTTCAGCTAAAATGATCCAACAAATATGGTTTAACAATGTAATGTAGAAATGAAGTATTTTAAACATCATATTCTAATTATACTGTAACAGATATACATTGCAGTAATTTGTATAATTATACACAAGTATATTTGATAAACTGAACAAATAAGTACAAATGAGAAGAACAATTATTCATTTGGAAGTCATTATCAAAACACGACACTTTTAAATTTATGATGTCATGTACAAATGTTGATGTAATGAATGAAGTTTGCAAATATGTTTCGAAATGTTTCAAAAAGAGAGAAGAAGCCGTTAGAACGTTGATAGATACTACTTTATATAGTTTTTAGCTTTCATACTAGTTTCTAGTACATTGTATTTCCATTGATCTCCTGCATTTATCCCCCCGGGGAATGAACATGCAATAAAGATTCATTATCATTAAATGTTTTCATCACATCATAGATTCTTTTCTTTTGAACAGATGGGACCAGCGATAAACAGCTGTGCTGACCAGCTTGTGCAGAATATGGCAAAGTTTGCAGGAACAGGGGAGTCCTTTGAGACCAAAGAGTGAGTATCTGTAGGATTAACGTTGAAGAGATTCATCTGTCACGTATAGAATACAGTTACTGGAAACTTCTTTCAAACAGTGACATGTTGAAGGGTAAGGATACTAACCTCCAAATTTTTGATGGCTATCAGTCCATCTTGTTCACAGAGTGGCCTAATCTCGCGAGAATCTGCAGACTGATGCAAGGCTCGGGCCTAGTCTCGCGTTCTCGCGAGATTAGGCCACTCTGTGAACAAGATGGACTGATAGCCATCGAAAATGGTTAGTATCCTTACCCTTCAACATGTCACTGTTTGAAAGAAATTTCCAGTAACTGTAGGATTAAGTAGGAAATGAGTTAGAGAATAAGACGAAAACAAGGGGCTGAGAGGAAAACTTGAACCTGACTACAAATGTAGATTCACTCCCTTACACTGTGTGTCAGACTTTGCTCACAATGATTTGCAAACTGTTAGCTTTCATACTTATAAGTGTGAATAAAATAAATTGAATAAAATATTGTAATGGCTACTGTCATAATAGCCTGAGACTGCCACATTTGAAAAAATGAAGAAAAGATGTTATCGAGGCCTTTTGAAGAATGTCTTGGGCACCTGGATATCTGAAGTGTGCATACATGTACCTCAGGGATAACTCATGCTGCACTAGTAGTAGATCGCTTTAAATTCACCTAATGTTGCCGTCTTAGGTTACTTGGCATTATTATGAGAGTTGACATAAATCAAGTTTTAGACTTTCCACTTGGACTCAGTTTTGAGGACAATATTCAGCATCATTTTGCTTCTAAATAATCCTGTGGCCTGACAGAATGCCTAACTTGATTTCAGACTGACAGGTGCATTTACTATGGACGTCATCGCCAGGACTGCCTTTGGTACCGAGATCGATTCCCAACGTAATCCAAAGGACCCTTTTGTTCTGATGGGCAGAAAAGCTTTCAATATCGGCTTCACAAGTCCACTGTTTTTGTTGTTCCGTAAGTTGAACTTTTTATGCCTTTGATTAAAGTTGAATATGAAAATTTATGTTTTTTTGTTTGTAACACAAATTATTCTGAAATACTTGCTGGAACCATTTCCAGATTATATATCATGTAGTCATGTGTAGTAATATTGTTAAGGCTAGGGTTGGACATCTAAGTGTAGGTATTCAGTCGCATAGAATAACATAGAATTCTCACACGTTTTGATTAAGTGTCCAATGAAATATAACCCAAATCATGTATTGTACATGTATGCCCATTTGCCTATAAACACACTTATGATGTAAAACAAGGGAAATATGTACTATATAACTCATGATCTTTGATATCAAGAACCAGAAGGAAATAAAAACTTGACGTCGCTTTTCTAACAATGTATATGTCACAGGTTATACATGATATCATGCTAATCTCCAAGCAGACCTTTCGGTGGCTGCAAAGACAGTATCCATTGGCCAGACAGTAAATGGTTACAAATAGTTGCAAATTTACCGGTGGCAAATGGTTACTGTCTGGCCAATGGATATGTCTTTGCAAAAAGATCTGCTTGGAGATTAGTATCTTGCAATCAACTTCTTTGTTTTTCTACTAAACTTTCACTTCCCTACTGATCTGTAGTGATGTTCCCCTCCATCATGAAGCCTGTCCTGGAGTGGCTCAACTTCGACCTGTTTCCAAGGGATTCCACCAGCTTCTTCTACGGTATTTTTGACCAGCTGATGGGGATTAGACAGAACAGTGGTGAGGTATGTGTATATGTGTGTGTTTGGTCATTAAATTGATTTTCTGTTCAGTAACCAGAAATACTGATAGTTCTACAAAGCATATCATCTCTTGACTGATATAGCAACAGTTGTTATGGATGTTTCCTTTTTGTTTCAGTTTAAGATGCATATGAGAACATAATGTGTATCTGTTGAAGATAAAGTAATGGCTTTTAATTTCTAATGTAATTTCTTTTCAAAGCATTGTCAAATGTTTTAGAATTAAGCAACTATGAGTCATCACCATCTCAGGCTGTAAGTTCTCTCCTGAAGGAAATTGTGTGTTTGACTGGCTCCAGTGCTTGTTTAGGCCATGTGGGTCCCAGTCATCATTTGATGTACTGACACCTGTGTTTTGTTTTCCTGATGTTTTGTCAGAAGGGACGGGTTGACTTCATGCAGCTGATGATGGACGCCCACAAAGAGGCAGACGAGGAAGCAGAGGAAGGTGTCAAGTCGCATGGGCAGAAACGTGGTATGCTTATCCTTCAGAACTCAAACTCTTACTGACTATCTGGTTTATTGTCTCGTCCTGTTAAGCTTTAAGATGTGCTTGTACGTCAGACCTAGAGGTTTGATGGCACTCTGATCACCAGGTGCTTCTATCCTGTGGGCTAGGTTGATCATGATATAGGCTGGTTGAGATGGTGGTCTGTTTTCCTTGATGATGTCCATCAATTTCTTCATCGTTGGCCTCTTAGATTCTATCCTTTCACAGTCATATAGAGAAGTAGAATGTCTTACAATACTGCTACTTAATGAACTATAATTATAAGTTCTGAGTTATCAAATCTGTATTGATAGCTTGTAATGTTATGGCTGTAACTTAACTTTCAAATTGTCATTTTTTTTTGTTTAGATACTAGTACTATATAATGTTTCATTACTTCTGGCTTTGATTTAACAAGATCACAAAGAGCTTAAACAGTGAAGATGATAAATTTTGTCCTTGATCTTGATTTTTTAAGTGGCCTTAGATTCTCTTCTAACGTTACTTGTGAATAATTGCAGCTCTGACCAGAGACGACATTGTTGCCAACGGCTTCCTCTTCTTCGTTGCTGGTTATGAGACAACTGCGGGTACGATGGCGTTCGTGTTGTACAACTTTGCACTCAATCCGGAAGCGCAGGACAAGGCCAGGGAAGAAGTCAACAAGATCATGGAAGACAGGGTATGATTCTTAATTTTGTTCCGAGTGTTGTGAATAGCATCTTAGGCTTTATTAAATGAAATCATTGTATTACAACCCCAAAACTTTATCTATTACATACATTGAACCAAACAGACTTGCAAGAGCAGCAGAAGTGCTTAAGTTCATTTCAAACACACCAAGGATAAAATTAAGCAATCACTATGATCTGTTTACTAAGTTAAAAACTTATGTAAGATTTTATGATAAAGTAGGTACAAAATTAATGTAGTTTGATTACAGGTGACTGTTTTGAAGAACCAGGAACTTGATTCTTTTCGTGTTTCACGGTGCATATTTCAGGCCTAAAAATTCAAAGTGCAAAGATTTTTATCAATATTGGAAGTATAGTTAAAATAGCATTATCTTTCAATTTTAATGTTAGGCTGCTTGTTCAAGACAAAAAAGTTGGAAACTTGAGACAATTCTGTCCCACCACAGGACCTGGTTGACTACGATGCAGTGCATGAGATGTCGTACCTGGAGATGTGTTGTATGGAGACTCTACGCATGTACCCTCCTGTATCAGAGTTAGTTTTATTTCTTTATTTTTTGTGTGCATAACCAGGTAAAAAAACTGCAACCTCCCCTTCAATGGTTTAATGAAAACGAACCCAGTGCATGTACCCTCCTGTACCAGAGTTGGTATTCTTTCTTTATTTTCTTGTGCATAACTGTTAAAAACATACCTGCAACCTCCCCTTTAATGGTTTAATTGAACCCAGAAACATTATTCTTACACACAGTGAACCAAACAAATATGTAAGGACAAACTTCATTCCAAACACACAAAGAACAATGTGAATCAGGTTCCAGAGGATTTCATTCATAAAATCAAGTCATGTTGGCCCTAGGGAGAAATGTTAACTTCATGAACCAAACTTTCCACCAGATCGATGTATGGTCTTTAGGACTACTGACCCATTACTCTGGGCATGTGACCTTATGGACTAACAGCTGATGTATCTATTGTTCCAGTATTGGCCGAATTGCTGATGAGGAGGTCAAAGTCCAGTGGCTGACCATCCCTAAGGACATGTTTATCATGGTGCCTGTCCTTGCTATCCACTATGATCCCAAACGCTGGCCGGAACCGAAGAAGTTCATCCCTGAAAGGTATTGTGGACCATTTTAGATGACAATGGTCTTTATTGCAAATTCATGTCTAGAATGGCTAAATGCAGTACAGTCAAACCTGTATAAGTGATCACCTCTACATATATAAAGACTGCCTGGCCAATCTGACCACTTTTTTCCCATTGACACCTGTCTATGCATCAGGTACTTATATAGGCAGAAAACCTTTGGAAAAAAATTTCATCTGAAACTCAAACAACATATGAGAGAAATTTTGGTAGCTTAATAAGCTAGTGTATTAGATCTGACTAATGCTGTTTATTGTTTCTTCTTATAGTATTATTGTTTCTTACAATTCAAACATACATTGACAGGGAAAGACACAGATGTGCCTTCCCTGAATTGCGTCAGTTTGTTACAGCAGTTGTGTTTCACCTATCTCCTTAAAGATTGCAAATGTTAAAACAGCACGCAAAATACAACACAATGTGTCAACACAGGTTCACCAAGGAAGCGCGGGAGAAGCGGGATCCGTACGACTGGCTGCCGTTCGGGGCGGGACCAAGGAACTGCATTGGAATGAGGCTGGCGATGATGGAACTGAAGGTTGGACTGGCCAAGATCCTGATGGAGTACCGCATCATGAGGGCACCTGATACTGATGTGAGGATAGAAGTCCAGTTATTTAACAATTAGTTTTATTTCTGTATGTGGTTCTGGTTGTTACTGATCAAAATATGAGAAGTTGCAGATGGCTTGTCATCATGATATTTGGTTGGTGGGTAGGGCTTGACCAAAACTGGACACAATTTTTAAAAAGTCACCTCCTAGCAACCTTTTGTCACTGCAGTACTAGGAGAACTGCTGTTGTTTTTTTTGTTTTTTGTTTGTATCTTGAAAGAAGGACATGTACATCATGTTCTGCAGTGTTTGAATCATGTACTGTGTATTAAAATGTACATAGTTGCCTCTTTTCTTAGAGGTATAAAGAGGTTGAGCATAGAGAGGTTGAGTTTTATAAGGTTTAGAAAAGTTGATCAGCAGTTACACTCAGACCTG
This sequence comes from Branchiostoma floridae x Branchiostoma japonicum, assembly GCA_013266295.2. Taxonomy (NCBI): domain Eukaryota; kingdom Metazoa; phylum Chordata; class Leptocardii; order Amphioxiformes; family Branchiostomatidae; genus Branchiostoma; species Branchiostoma floridae x Branchiostoma japonicum. Next base: position 13,932,675 of record CM023827.1, read on the forward strand.
AGGTTTTCTAACATCATTTTCTCCTTGGTGTTCCTCCTTAGATCCCCCTGAAGATGAAGAAGGGCAACCAGTTTCCACTTCCGGAAAACGGCGTTCGTCTGAAAGTGGAGCTGCTGAACGAAGACAACAACTGACTGAGAGCTCCATCGAAGTCAACAAAAAACTGGAATACATACTAAGGCCGCACCAGTTTGAGTTGTTGGCACTCAGATTTTGGCAGGAAATCAATGAAGTGAGCGGGAAAAAAAAACAAAAACAAAACAACAGGCCTATGCTTCTGTGAAAGCCCCAACCTCTACCATAGAAGACCCACAAAATCAATATACCTGTGAGGCTGGTTTTATGATCCAAACAATGAATTTTGAACTTTTAATTAAATCAGTGCATTGATAAATAATTGAAAAACTGTAACAAGTTGGAAGACAAGGACTTTCTTTTACCAAAATAAGTGTTTTGGGGTTGATATAAAGAGGATGACAAAAGAAGAAGAATAAGTGGGGTAATGTCCTTGGTGCTGAATGTGTTATCTTGAAGATACATGAATTTTTTTACACATTTGGCTGGAATAACTTCAAACTTCAGATACTGGTAAGGAGAATGCATGATGGTGACTATATGGGGCTTTCATGTCCTTTTACATAGAGTGTATTTAGCTATTTTAACTGTAGCCAGACTGCAAAATTTAATTTAAGCATAATCGGTGTATTGTATGTAAAGCTTAACTGGTGCCTAAATTTAGTGTTTAGTACGACCAGCCTGCTGGTACTCAATCTAATATTTTCTGAATTTAACTAGTGCATAGCCAGTACCACTTCATGCAGCCAATCCCCCCCATCAATGTACATTTTTTGGCGACCTCTCAGAGAGGAGCCTAATGGTACAGTATTGTGTGCAATTCGCAAGAATTCTAGGAATTGTACAGGCATTTTGTCCACAAGAATGGAATGTCCACAGGCATGTCTCTGACCCACATCTATGCCCACATCCCTGGAAACCTTTGGGACCCTGCTTCCGGAAGACCTCTCTGCCCCGGATGCCCTACTTTCTGTGACCCCGGGGCTCATTCACTATACACTCAGGGGAGGAGTGCACTGTTTGTTTGTTTGTTTGTGCCTTTATTTATACTCGATATAGTGCAATGTACACAATAGGTTGCCCCATTCGGCCGTTTGGCCGCTTTTCATGGGTATCTGTATAGGTACTAAGTTTTCCTCAAAATCATGAAATGATGGCAGGGCCGCAGTGCCATGCAAACAACAACCCTAACAGCAACCACCGTCGCCATGGCAATGTATGTTTTCATTGCCAGTCTTGTTGTATATTCCTCTGGACAATGTAAACCTTCTTTGTAACTCACTGCATTTGACAGGTAGCATCAATTGCTGACTTGTTTGAAGTTTGTACATGCACGTAGCATCAATATGATATTTAAATTTTTGCCTCACGTACCAATCGGAGAACACTAGTTACATTTCTTGTATGCTGATCACAAGGTGGTTAGATAGAGACCAACATGTATGATTGAGTGGAAACCAAAAGGAATATTTATCATATTATCGTTTATGCTATACAGAGGGGGCCCTGAATTTGCCACTTTTTAAAACACTTCATAGTTTTGAAAAGAAATTTCATGAGTCTGTCTATGATATATGGTCATATAGAAAGAGTTTGTTTTTGACCTTCTACACGTACGTGTTGTGTTGGTGATTGTGAAAACTCAAAGTGTCGAAACTGAGGATACAGCCTGTGGCAAACTCAGAGCCCTCTTAATTACTTATACTGTACTGCTAATGTTGGTAATGTTTGTAAGGTGGAGAACCTTTGATATTTATTTATTTATTTATTTATTAGACTTACCAATGCAACGACAAGTAGCATGGAGGAGAGCCAAAACAGGTGCATAATTGCACCTCTGCCCTTTGTCTCTCCACATACAAAAATTGCGATATATTCATGAACGTGATTTTTAAGTTACATTAATACATGCTGACACAATGTAAAGTAAAGGGTAATCTAAATGCTAACTTTTATACTCGAGCTCTTATACATCTTCTACTCTACATGTACCTAATTTGCTTTTGGTCTGTAGAAATAGTCCTGTGTGTAACGCGTGGTTTATTTGTGTGTAACGACGTTATGATTAAACTCTGAAAGAGAACGCAGGCCTGATTTGCATATATGTTAAAATGCCATGATTCCTTAGTGGTGAATGGTGGGAATTTCATACTTGTGACATGTGTAAGTTACTTAAGACTGAACTTCACTGCATAAAGCATGTACATGTGCAGGTCATTTGCATGATTAATGATGGAAAATGGAATTCTGCCAAAGGATAGGACTTTCACACATACAATATATGAGTGGAGATACAATATATAATAATTTGAGAAGAGAAAACCATTGATTAAAATAGATTATGCTAATTACAACCTGATGTTCATAATGAAAGAAAAACAACAAAATTTACAAAATCTCGAAATATTCCATGGAGGTATGAGGTCTCCAAACTTTCGCTTCACAAAAATACATCATCAGTGAAACGATTAAAATCTAATGTTACTTCCGAGTTGTATCTTACATGTACCAAATTAAGAACTTATAAGTCACAGCCAGTAACTTATAATCCACCACAATTTCGAAACATGACCCAAACTTCAAAAATAAAAAAAGATATGTTTGAAACGATTTAAATCTTTAAACTAATGCAAACTGATGTAACTTCAGTTACTTCAATTACTTCAATTGCATCTTATCAACTAACAAATAGACATATACTACACATATACACGGGGCCGAACCGTCTTTGGCCTGGGGCCAAACCGTCTTCGGCCTGGGGCCGAACCGTCTTTGGCCTGGGGCCGAACTGTCCTAGGCCGAACCGTCCTGGAAACTCCGGGGCCGAACTGTCCATGGGCCGAACTGTCCTGATACCGTATTTAATGAAGACAGTTGAGCTGGTGTCACACGGTGTGACACCAGCACAACTGTCTTCATTAAATACGTCATCAACTCGTCAGACAACTTTTACAGACACCGCAGTGACACGTCACGCCCTGTACTGGAATGACCGCCGGCCATAACTTGGCGAATATCGAGTCTTTACGTAAGAATCTGGATTGGACCGGGGCTCAGGGACATCAGAAAATTGTAAGTTTGGTGAAAATCGTAATAAATATCTAAATTTCAGGTGTCCTAACAGGTAGGCTCACGCTAACACTTATAAGTTATATGAAATAGCCGGTCTGTATGAGACAAGTAAACTGCCGGGCGTAATTAAATATGGCGACCCGGTGAATTTACAAACTTTCCGCATTACTGTCACCATATCTGCAACTACATTGCATAATGAAACTTTTGTTTGATAAGACAAATGTATAGAGACTTTTGTAGGGCCACCTACATCCCATAGATTATGGATGATAAGAAAAATTAGCATTTATCTTAAATGAGAGGTCTACAATGTACGTCTGTGTCTAGATACAAGAATACGTCCACGTAATCGGGTGATATTACCTACAGGCACAACCTTTGGCACACTTTCTAGTCTAAACAGCCTCCAGTTTAATTCCGGACTTCCAGTTTAATTCCGGACTACTTCCAATATCTCAGCAACCTTACATCTAGATGGGCTAATGTTGTTAACTACAGGTAAAAATGATGTATGAAATACGTAGCAGCCATCGAGGACCCCTTAGGGGTTAACCCAATTCTGCAGAATTCTACAGAATTCTGCAGAATTCTGGAACAACCGGAACCAGAATTTTGCAGAATTCTGGGAACTGGAGCCAGAATTCTGCAGAATTCTGGGAACTCGAGCCAGAATTCTACATGCAGAATTGGGTTAACCCCTAAGGGGTCCTCGATGGCTGCTACGTATTTCTTACATCATTAAGAATAATTACGGAATTAAACTGGAAGTCCGGAATTAAACTAGTCTGTTTCTATAGGTACTTTCACGCATTGTCATGTACGTGCAGTGAAAATGGATTATCACATTTCAAAATGTATTTAAAGTGAATGTACACGTTGAATCCAGTGAATAGAATACAATACCTATAAAGAAACTTGTATAGAATTGCTTGTATAGAAATGCATATATGTAAACGTAACTTATGTGCTTTCTCGAATTATCTCTTCGCCTTGTTGTATATATTTTATAACATCAAAAGCTATATTCTCGAGCTACGTTAACCAGACCACTCGCTATTTTCCCGATATATGATTCATCGTATTTTAATAAGCGCTGAACTTAGCAATATGATTCATGTTTTAAATCCTCTATTGATAGCTGTTTTTTTAACATTGTGATTGATTTTAAAGATGTCAGATGTAAATTAGCATGATACTTCAGACTCAACTGTGTTAGTCTGCCTTTTGCTAATAAAAGTCATTATCATTATCATTATCATTATCAAACTTGCTCCAATGTTTTCCAGATGTCGCCAGATACAGAGAGTACCACCACCACCATCCCTTACATGTACCTGCCTATGCTGCTTCCTCTCATGTTCATGTGGCAAGCCATCGTTCAAATCTACTGGCTCGTGGTCGTCTACAAAACCTCCTGGAACGACTACATCCGAGAACTGAGCCCGGTGATCACCAGCTTCAGTGTGAGCATCATCTGTAACGCTGCCTCCACCATGCTGGATTTCTACGGGTTCCCGCTGTCCGCAGGGGTAGCCAAGATGCTGCCGCCGTTCTTCCTGTGCGCCTGTCTCTTTCTGACGCTGAACATCGCCGAGAACCACATGGCGGAGATGTCCGCAGCCCACCGCTGGTGCTACAGACTGCTGGTCGAGAACTGTGAGGGGTTCAGTCTCACCTGGAGTCACGCCGAAACAACCTCCACCGTTAGCACCATTCTGGTCCGACATTTTGACGTAGGACTGGACACCGTGATTTCAATACATCAAACGCAGCTAGCAGTCTGCGTGATCTTTATGTACTCCGTCGAACTGATTTTCTGTAGTATATTTCGTTGGGTGGTAGCCTCGCATATCCCCATCCTTTTATGGGCGTTCACTCTGCATAATCTCTCCATGATAGGTGATGTGACAGTATGGGGACTTGTTGTAGCAAGCGGACTATTTGTAGCCAATAAGATTGTAGCAATGACGTGTTACCCAAATGAACAGGAAAAGTCAACAGAAATCTTTAACCCTTTTTGGCATGTCAAAATTATCTAATGTAGGGTAAAGAACATTGCTGGTACGTATAGGCTTGTGAGGATTTGTAGTATCCAAATGCTATTCTGTCATTCATTCATTCATTCATTCATTCATTAATCCATTCATTCATTCATTCATTGTTTTGTTATAAGCAGGAACTGTTTCGTCATTGCTTGCTTGCTCACTACTCTATCTGTACATATTTATTTGTTTACAGTGATGATGGGAAAACGAACCATGTGTCATATTTTTTTTGTAAACAGAATTTTCAACTACATGTACTAAAATACTATTTAACACATCTTAACAAAACATCAGTCTTCAAATCTGCTTGCAATTTGAAACGCAAAAGTTCCTAAATCTGTGGAAATTTAGTTATGTAGTTTGTAGCATCATCTCTAGGCATGTCTATGTCTGTGTTATATTGGGGGCAGATGTGCATGGAATAAAGTTGCAATGAAATACTATAGAATAAAGTGAAACATTGACATTATATATTCGATCACATGTCTTTTGAGATCTGATTAGTTGACGAGACTTTATATACGGGTTGGTTCAATCAAATTGCCATAAAATGCTCAATGTGTCAAAGTTCGACATCATTCGCCAAAAAACAGTTACTCAAGCAACTGGATATGATTTTGGAAACGGTCAGACGTTTCAGGTAGCATCCACTACCTTTCGTCAGTGACACTAAGACATCATTCGACAACATAGAACAGGAACACACAGACGTAGTTTGTAGAAATGAATACAAAACAAAGACAACGTTTCTTTCAGAAGTATCACCATGTTCTACCCAAATCGTTACATCCACAAAGACTCCCAAGTTCAAGTGCAAATCAATAGAAAATTACAAAACGACACCATTAATGTAATAAACTTTGGTCCATTTTTTTCAAAGAAATACTTTACTTGTCAGAGGAAACAGAGGAACAGTACAAAATCACCTATCTAACTAGACTAACGCCTGTCTATGTTTACATCCACCACTCTTTATAGTGTCCATCATACTTCTTTTGAGGCTGAAACAGGTAGTAAAGATTTGCCAAATAGAGCTAATGTTTTCGGGCCAGGTGAGCTAGCAGACTAAAGGAAGGTAAATTCTGCCCAATGGCAAATTTAGTCAATTTCTAACGTTACAGTTTCAGCCCCATAAGGAGATTGGTGGAGACGTAGTCTTTGCAGTTCATGGTACAGTCAGCCCCCCGTATTTGTACATTTCTTTCACATCTACAGTAACGTCTATAATTAGCGGTTCGTGGATCTTGTCCAGGCACCACAGGGTTATGTATGTGCTAACGGTTGCCGCACAACATACCCTACACATATCCACAGAGTACGAGAAAATCACAACCCCAACACATCATATACGTCTATATATACAGGGTCTACCATACAGGCACGTTTGAACTATCATTTACTTTAGTAACATCCAACTTCGAACCATCCAAGACGGCATTCACAGAGAAGTGAGGGATGTGCATTTACACAATGCCACCGTCAGATGGCGCTTTTCTGACATTGGCCGTCAAAGACTCATGCAGCTTGCCCATGGTTGCTGTTGCCATGTCAACTGCAATCTACATTTCTGTGCCAAAATGTCTGTTTTTGCAGCAGGTTCATTTGCCACCATGGCCATGCTAACCAAACATCAACTTCTTCTCAACGGCGCAAAGCATTGCAAACCATGTCCTTTTCAGAAGGACGCTCTAAAGACTTGGAAGCCTTGGATTCTTTACTCTCTACTTACGCTTTACACTTAGACATGAACTTTTTCTATCCACAACATCTTTATACAATATACGGACGTATATTATTTACACCCCTTGCGGTTTACGCGAACACTGCAGGCTACATACAGTTCAACTGCACAGTGAACCCATGGCCACACAGTCGTCGGACAAGAAAACACACCACGTCACGAAATCCACAACATCCCCCTATAGGGTGTTTGCACTCACGTGACTATGACGTAATCACTGTCCGCCATACTGGATGGTTAAACCTGGACGTCCCCATGTCTATGTGATTACGTACAGTGTTGGAATAAAGCTTAGCTTTGTACTATCCGTACAGTCACATTAAACATATGCAAGCCTATGGATCTGGCTCTGCAAGGTTTAACCACACAGTATGGCGACTCGGACGTCACGTACAAACACCATATCCTCGGCGTATGTATTGATAAGTAGTTTCTGTACAATTTCCCTTCACTCATAACTCTTGCTTCTTTCATCTGTTCCCGCTGCATGCGACAAGGTTCGGGTTGTCCTTTTCCTTTTTCTCGGCGACCAGTGTGGTGGCCTTGCTGAAGGAGTCTGCCGTCAGAGGCTCAGGGAGTGATATGCTGTCCTGTAAAAAAAAGGGAGTTATGTGTAATTTAGATATATTTATGTATCACACGACCCGACGGCTAAATTTTGGTAACAAATTAGATGCTTGTACGAAGAATTCTGACTTTTTATCCGACTCCAAACTTGTTTGTCATAGAACATCATATTGTTCGATCTACAATGATGTCATCGTAGTGTTACTGTCCTATATAACATTAAGGAGGGACCATGAAAGATGGTTGTGGTCTTCAATTCATTACCCCCCCTGTCCCACTAGGACGGCGCTCTCGCTGCGACTTGAATTGAATTTGCGTAGCCCTTTATTTCATAATTTGGATATTATGTTAAGTGTAAAAGTATGACTGAAAAAACAAAAAAAACATACAAAGCGTAAAAAGATTCGTTTTTTAATCTATGAAATTCGTTGAGTGCTCCGTAAAAATCTTAGATCGCATAGAGAGCACCGTCCTAGTGGAACGGGGGTGTACCCCTTTTATTGTAAAGAGAGACGTGCAAGAGAACCCTTCCCCCCCGCCCTCTGGAGTTCTTCTGCAACTATGCAGTTCGATGACCTCTGGATTACTCAGGTTTATTCTTTGTTTGTTCTTGATAACACTAAGGAAGAAATATCTGAAGCGCCTTACCCTTACCCTCTCTGTGCCGTGCGGCCCCTGTTTCTCGGGCGGGTCCAGAGCCTGGTACTCCGAGTCCGTCAGGTCCGCTCTCAGCGGCGACTTGGCCTTACCGTTCCCCATGGTGGCTGGGGAGGGGATGGAAGATTGCTTCATTGTCATGACTCAACAGCGAAGAAAATGACTATCAATCACTTCTTTTTATTGAAACATACAGTGACAAGATGTGGTGGCGACACACTCAAGTTACACTTATATTCATGTCGCCACCAGACAATACACAATACAAGCAAGCAAAGCATGATAAAAGAACACCAATAATAAGCAATGAACAGGTGAAACAAATATATAAATACTGACAGGATTGATCAAGATGTTACAAAAAACGATTTGATACTAACAAAAATGTCTGTACATGTAATAGAATTTGAGTATAGTACATTGTTGATAAACAAGAGGAACCTCTTTTAAAAAAGTAAATGTACCAGAATATCATCTGAAATCATCCAAGTCAGTGATAAAGCCGATCAGTGTTTTCAAGTTGCCAAAAAGGGTATTTCGTTGTTGAGTGTAGTTAGGGCAGTGTAACAAAAAGTGACTAATGTTTTCACATGGGTGACCACAGGAACAAGCTGGACCAACCACTTCTTTAAGCCCCTGTCACACATTCAGAACCTTCCAGCCAAGGTTGGCTGACGTTCGGGAGCAGATTTAGGCCACGCCTATCTTTCCATACGAATCAAATCAAATTCGAGTTAAATTGGAGCCAAATTTCACTGCCAACCACGCCCCGACCACTGCTGACCTACTCCCGAACACCAGCCAACCACAGCGGACCTTGCTCCGACCCCCCCCCCCCCCCCCCACTCCTAACCATGGTTGGGGGGAGTTCGGGAGGCCATAAGCCTATGTGTGACAGGGGCTTTACGAAACGTGTACTTTGACCTTTAGCCTACTGAAGTAAGTTTGGCTACAAATTCTCCATTGGTTACGGGGTTAGGCAGCAGGGAGAAGGTTAACCAACTTCAAGTACAGAACGGGTGTCTTATGCCAAGGTAGATTTTTACCAAGTATGCAATATAGTCCAGGAGGAAAAACGTGAAAAAACTCGTCACGTATAGTCCACCCTGTACACAATTAGGCCAGTACCATAAAACCATACCTTGATATCTCCTGATCATTTTAAGATATATTGTGGTAAGGTCCAAGAGAGACAAAGTGGCCCTATATGAACCAGTATGCAAATTTATGCAAATTAGGCAAAGATACCCGATACGGGCGTACCTTTCTCAGGCAGTAAGTCCACGTAGTTGAAGGGGAACAGGCCCAGCTTGCCCTTCAGGTAGCCGACCCACCAGCCGCCCTCGTCCGTCTTTACGATCTCCAGCACGTCGTCCACCTCCAACATCAACTCGTCCTCCGCCTGAGGCGCGTACTTGTGCACCACCCGGGCTAACCTGCCCACTGAAACAGTCCAGAGAATAGCAGTTAAAATCGCGTACTTGTGCACCGCCCGGGCTAACCTGCCCACTGAAACAGACCAGAGAATAGCAGTTAAAACCGCGTACTTGTGCACCACCCGGGCTAACCTGCCCACTGAAACAGACCAGAGAATAGCAGTTAAAACCGCGTACTTGTGCACCACCCGGGCTAACCTGCCCACTGAAGCAGACCAGAGAATAGCAGTTAAAACCGCGTACTTGTGCACCACCCGGGCTAACCTGCCCACTGAAACACAACAGAGAATAGCAGTTAAAATCGCGTACTTGTGCACCACCCGGGCTAACCTGCCCACTGAAACACAACAGAGAATAGCAGTTAAAATCGCGTACTTGTGCACCACCCGGGCTAACCTGCCCACTGAAACAGTCCAGAGAATAGCAGTTAAAATCGCGTACTTGTGCACCGCCCGGGCTAACCTGCCCACTGAAACAGACCAGAGAATAGCAGTTAAAACCGCGTACTTGTGCACCACCCGGGCTAACCTGCCCACTGAAACAGTCCAGAGAATAGCAGTTAAAACCGCGTACTTGTGCACCACCCGGGCTAACCTGCCCACTGAAACAGTCCAGAGAAGAGCAGTTAAATCGCGTACTTGTGCACCACCCAGCTAACCTGCCCACTGAAACAGAACAGAGAATAGCAGTTAAAATCGCGTACTTGTGCACCACCCGGGCTAACCTGCCCACTGAAACAATAGCAAGCAGTTAAAATCACCCTGTACAACAAGTACATGCATTCCTTGAAACTTTGAAACTTTATTCGAATTGCCATTAGCGGTGGGCCCAGACCGGGTCCACCGCTAGTCTTCCTGGCATTCACACATATACATATACATGTATATACAATACTTAACAGTCACAATATACAATACTTAACATGTAAGAGAAGGAGAAGGACGTATTCTACCAGGAAAAGAAGGGTACATTTTATAATAAGTAGCAGCTCGTCCTCTGCTTGACAGCTTGTCGGTGTGAGGCTAGCCGGCTGTCAGAGTTAGCCTGTGAAACAAATGCGTGTATAACCTGATGTCACGAGTTCGTAAGGTCACGTGTCCTCATTGATGGGTCATTGGAACATGATGAAGGCTACAGACAGCCTAAAATTTGAGGACAACCTCCTTTCTTTAAAAACGTGAAAGGATGATCGAAGGATAAACCACACACAGTGTCCAGATGATCTGTAGAACGACGCGTCACTTGACACACACCTGCGTTTTTAGGCATCTTCTTGGCCTGTAGGGCTGCGGCCGCGTGCGGTGGGATCGGCGGCAGCTCCTTTTTCGTCAGGTATTCAAAATGGCGGCGGCCAACGGCGTAGTAGTAGGCGAAGTCGTCCCTGAGCCTCTGCTGGTTCCGTCTTCTGACGTAAACGATGACGAGGATGATGCAGACGATGAGCCACGCACCGCCGGCTGCAGCTCCGGCAAAGATCGCTATCTGCGTGTAGCTGTTCAGAGCACGCTCTCCTGCATGTGGGGAAAAACAAGATCGTTATCGTTTAGTACACCTTCTTACATCTGTATCTTATCTGTATAGCCGGTGTAACCGCCCTTCGGTGTAACACACCAGCTTCGTAGGCCCGCGGCGCGGCGGCAGCTAGCTATATTATACTGAACGACCGTGTAATATAGCTAGCCGGTACTGTATAGCCAATTTGATACTGTCTTTGCAGCCACCAAAAGATCTGCTTGAAGATTAGTACACAAGTACACAAATTTATCTGTTCAGTACACTTTCTCACAATTTAAAGTGGGGAAAACAATATCATCGTCGTGTATCTTACACTGGTAGGCAAATCTTATTTGCGACGCACCACATCTATTGCCATGGTGCAAATAAATATGTGATCATTACAAATGAGGCATCGTGCGTTGTAAAGAAAATTTATCAGCTTTTTATAAGATACAACGCTATTGATTGAGCAACGCCAGATATACACTCGACCAAAGTCAAGTTTCCGAACGGTTTTTGACAGATTTGAATGTTCAGAGCACGTACTCCTACAAGGTCGAAATTAGATCCTTATCGCTTGATATATGTTTCTCACCGCGAAGGAACGGGACCACATCTTAAATCATTTGAACTTTCTCATACATACACATGTATGAACAAGGAGGGGTTGTGATCTCAATACATAGTACATGAACAAACTGTAAGATTCCTACACGGTCAAACAAGATCCTTATCACTTGATACATGGTTTTTTACACTGAACACAGGTTTACCGATACAAGTGTTAAATCATTTGAACTTTCTTAGCGATCTCAATAGTAGTTCACCATACATAAAGAAACTGCAAGCGAGGCAAGTACATAGCTGTTCAGTATGAATTCTCCCACTCGATAGAGAACAAGATCCTTATCTTTAGAGATAGATGTTTCTTACAGTGAACACGGGGTTTACTGATACGCTTCGTAAATCAGTCTATGTCGTTCCCTTTGTTGACGTCCCAAAACTTTGCTGTCTAGGTATATGAGCATCTTTGACATAATGTCGTTGTGTACATTGCCATCAAACCTTCGTATGATCTTGCCTTTTATGATATCAAGGCTTATAACGCGCTGATGGTCGCGATACTTCATCCTGCTTCAAAACATTTAGCTCTGCTAACCAACGTATTTCGACAATTTGTGATAATCAGGGAGAAAATTGATGTATTCCAGCAATCTGACTGCGTGAGGGGGGGGGGGGGGGGGGGGGGGCGGTACCCAGTTCTGGACTCAGTAACGTTTATTGTTCACGGCAGGCAAACTGGTCCTTCTATGGCCAATTATTAGCCTCTACCAGGCTTCGGAAAGCGGCTGGAAAGAGTAGAAATTGGCCAAATAGACGAATAACACGCCAGGGGAATTGGTCCGCGAGAGAGTACAGTTCGGACGCGGCAAACTGTACTCTCTCACCTGCCAATTCCCCTGGCGTGTTATTTGTCTATATGGCCAATTTCTACTCTTTCCGGCCGCTTTCCGAAGCCTGGTAGAGGCTAGCCAATTATATCCCTTTTTAGGCCAATTTCTACTATTTATTCAGCCTGCAAAAGAGTCTGGTGGAGACTTCTCATGAACAAAAATCCCGTAGCTATCTATGAAAGGCTACTTAGAAATAGAATCAACAACACACATCAACATAATACCCGTCTTTCCAAGGCCGGAGGCTTTAGACTGCCAAAAGCCAGAACCTCCGTTGCCACTAGGACATTTCTGTACAGGTGTATAAAATCCTACAATACCCTCCCACGACACATCAAATCAACTGCACCTTCTGCCTTCAAAAAACACATCAAGGACAGGCTAAAAACACACACACACACAAACAGACCCCTGCAATATTGGTGGTAGATTGATGACGTATGTATATACATGTATATAAATCTAAATTATGATGACTCTGACCTCTCCCGTATCTCACTTATTTCTATTTTAGTTTCCTGTTTTTTAGTTTCACTGATTATGTTGATAAGTTATGTTACGTACGTGTAATTAAGTTATAAGTTTATGTTGTGTTGGTTACTGTATGTTATGTGTCATAAGTTGTAAGTTTTAGTCGACTCCAGGAAGACTAGTGAAGTATTCATGTACTCACTAATGGAGATCTCTGAAATAAACAATAAACTACGTACCTTCCACGTTGAGCGTGAGTGTCCGTACGTCCGGTTTCCCCAGCCCGTTACTCGCAGTGCAGATGTACTTTCCGCTGTCGTTCCTCTCCGCATAGTTGAGCACGAGGGCGCTTGCGCGAAGTCCCTTACTAAAAGTCTGGATTTCACGCATGCGCTCTACCGGCGCTCCCTCCTTGGTCCAGGTGATGTTGGGTTCGGGGTTGCCGTCTGCGAAGCACTGAAGCGTGATGGTGTCTGTCAGCGCCACGGACACGGACTCCGTCAGACTGGTGATACTGGCTGGGTCTGGTGGAACAGGGGGTTTGTGTACATGTAAAAACAATTCATGAACTAGAAAGGTAACATTTGCAAAGCAAATGCATAATGTTTACCTTCGGATATGGTCTGCTCTGTTACTTCTTACTCAAACCAAGGAGGTTAACCTTGCTCCAACACATTCATATATGTGGTCAGACAGGAGTCTATCCCTCCTGCTATAAAATTGCAACATGATGTAACCCAACACCAGTTACCATGGTAACAGACAGTCTGGTTCAGGTCATTAACCAGGTCAGAGGTCACTGTTTGGAGAAGTGAAGGAGGAAGAGGAAGAAACGTAGCAAAAACAATATGTTTTCCTTCGGTAAACATAATTCTTGGGTGTTATTACTTGTGGTCCAGAAAGGCCATGTTGATTTGATTATATGGATGACATCCTCTGGGAACCCGAAAAGCATGCGCACGGGCGAATAAAAAAAATTCCAGCCAAAAAAACTGCTGCTAAACCACAGGAATTAAAAGCTGGTATTGTGAATTTGCGGTAGTACATAGCGACTTTTACGACAAGCCGCCACTTGCTGGCCTTTTACGGCATGTACTAGTCGGTACTGTACTAAGTTCTGGAGTTCCGTGGAGCCTCGGTAGCCTGGGTGCCATCCTCCGTAGTTACCGCCGGCTCCCTATTGTCGCTAGCTACTATGGACTACGGAGGGTGGCACCCAGGCCAGAGCCTCGGAGGAGGTGATTTTTTTTTAGAATAGGCGCACGCGGATGTCATCCATAAAATTAAATCAGTGTGACCTAAGTGTAAGAAAAAGTTGTGCTATACCTCCTTCTTTGACATAACAATATGATGCATATAGCATATTTTGATCATTAGTGCCAAAAAAAGCCCATACGGGCACTGTCAGAAGCATGACACAATGATAAAATGTCATTTTTAATTCATTCATTCATCCGTTCGTGTTTGTGTGCATGCCTGGAGACGCTAGATACACACGGCATCAGTCATGATAAATCTGACAATGCAAACGTGCATTTCAACACGTACAAAAGTCACACCGTGCCGACATCTTGACCTATTCCAACCAAACTGTAACGGTGTAACGGTTGTATATCAATTTAAGAAATCAGATCAACTGTCTATTATTTTACCAAGTGTCATACCACAACGGCTAGGAAATGGTATCATATTGAAAAATATGTATATTCAGCCGTGAAATATGATATACGATTCTTGAAATTGATGTTGTAATAGGATGATATATGTATATATGAAGGTAACGGAAATTTTATGGTCTGGAAGAAAACGAATTTCTTTGATTTGTTTCCTTGAAAAGTTGAATGAAAATCCAGTTTTTGTCTGTCATTTTAGTCATCCCCGATTATTACATCCTTAAGCTTGGTATAAAATTTGTTAATGCAAACCCGCACAAAACATATACAAAATGGAATATGTATACTAGTAACGTCAATACATGTAATTGGTAACCTGTAAGTATTACAGTTTTGATCTATCAAACTTTTATTATTGATGTCTACCAGAAGAGGATTTGATTTTTTCCCCTTATTAATACACCCCAGTGCACCGCTCTGCCGGGTAATATCAGCTCCCTGTGTGTGATATGTGTAATATAACTCTATCATGGGGCCCGCATCCTTGACTCTGGCCTACACTCATCACTCATCCTGCGGCGGAACAACGGTACATGTTCCTGCAACACCCGCAGGCCACATCATCTTCATTTGTCGGTTCTCGAATAAAAAAAGAAAGTAGGCATATCCGGCCATATTACTATCCACTCTGAACTCAGTTTATATTCTTGTTTTTACATGTTTGGGAAAAAAAGGCTAACGACCACTCTCATGATTTTGTAAGCCGTATGCTTACAAAATCCTCCAACAGAACAGTAAAGAAATTTGCATGTCGTCTCATGTGCACTAGGCATGGGAAGCGTAAACAACAACAAATGCTAAATAGAAAGCTCAACATCTAAACAGAGAGCGAAGAGACAGTATACTTTGGTATACATAGGTTCAGGGAAAGACAGATTCGAGTCTTCTATATTTACCTTGAGGCTGTTGCTTCATTTTTAATTCAAAATGTCCAAGAACCAAGGAAATGAATCGGTGTGGCCTTGCTGCCAGTTTTAATTACGGAGCCCAGCATCAGTCACACAGCAAGTATACAGCTGTGCCTCCTGACGTGGATCGATGTAAGGCTTCCTCAGCGTGGTACCTACACCTGCTTTTAATGAGGAAGGCTATATTATAAACGCTTGAAAACATCTTACGAAACGTGGATGCTGCGCCATTGATTTATTTAGATCAAGAATCCCTATTTAGCAATTTTGAAGAATTTTGTGTTATGCTTACAGTGGCAAGGCTGTAGTGAATTTGAACAACAAAGACGGTTTATAATTGTACCACACCAACGTTTCTGTACTCTACTACATGTAATCCCCAAGTAGATGTTAGGGTGAAACATCGTGAGGTTTTATAACGTGGAGAATTCGAAGTCGCATAGTAGTGTCAAAACTTTTCATTTTAACATCTGTTTGTATAAGGGTACACGCAATCTGTTGGCCTTGGTGAATATCCTAAGGGGAATAAAAAGGCCCTGATTTGCTGGCAAGTGCATTATATTTCCATCCATATATTCCTGACGTGTTATTGCCTGAGAGGCTTTGGTATTCCGTCTGCACAAAAGTCTAATATTGCACTAGTGGGAATTGTAACAACAAACAATAGCTGTGTTACTATGAGCTTCGATATTTTTGTATTCTCTATCCATTACATTCCCCAGAATATACGATCGTACAAAAGACCAGAATGTGATTGAAACCACATTATATTTCCGTTGATATTCCGCTGACGTGTCATTGCTCTATCTAAATTGAATTCGAATGGTTTTGGGTTTTGAACATTGGGTATGTGATACCACCGGTATGTATTGCTGGTTTATATGATGTACCAGGATTTGCTAAAAATTCAAACATCATAAATCCGTCAACATTTTCCCCATGGTGCTTTGAGAGGATTCAATATCGGATCTGTTCCGAATTGAAGCCTTTTGTGGTACTACCGGTATGTATTTCTTCCCATTGATAAGCTAACTCCACTCTTGGTTATTTACTTTTGGTTGACATACCTTTTGATTACCTATCATTATGACTTGATATCTGAATGATTATGATTGCTTCTATACTGCCTTGTTTAATTTTGGTTGTATGATGAGTTAGCTACGATTCCTTCTTGTTCACGATGAGTTTACCTATTTTTAATTTGACCTTTGTTAGTTCATCTTTAATTTCTTTTATTGTAATTATTTATGTCATGTAATGTTATGTTGGGGTTATCCCCCCAGGAATCTTTGAAAAACGCCAATAGGCGACATGTATTTCCTGGATAAATAAATAAAACAAACAAACAAACAAACAAACAAATGTATTACACTCTAGACATCAATATACTGAAGTGACGGATACCGACAGATCAGCGTTCCCTGCCTGTTGTCCTTATTTTCTCGTGTGAATAGAAGGTCGAACATTTCTGGCAGATTCTTTATTCTTTATTCATTCGCACATATACATATAAAAAACAGCAACAAGAGTTGTAAAACATAATGTACTAGAAACAAATAAACATGCAGGGGTTGGAGAAAAAGCCATAGAGGCTTGTTTAGGATCTCCCCCCATGAAACTATCATATTTTTACATCGTAAATAAAGCAAAATAATTAATCAATTAAACAAAGAAATAAGCAAAAACAGTCATATAAACAAAATGATCAGGTTTAACAAGTAAAGAAACAATTCGTGAACCAAACAAAATCAGTGGGTATGGCTACTAACAAATGAAAATATAACAAATTAGTAAATCAATCAATCAATAATTCCATGAAACAATTTAATGAGAATATGTAATAACCAGTATGCAAGGAGATGATTTGAGTGTTAATGTAACCAGGCCTAGGAAAGTGTGGAGTTATTTATGAACATAACATCATATTCCCGTCCAAATATTCCCGGTCTGTTATTGCCTATAGAGGCTTTAATATCCTGTTTGTCCTAGCTAGCTAAAGCCTTTTGTGGCGCTAATCACTGCACCAGTCAAGTGTAGGATTACTTCCTCCCGTGCAGGGCCATGTCCACCGACACTGACACACCTTTCCGACAAATCAACTTTCAATAAAACTCGGCGCGTTTGTAGAATAATGGTGTCGTACAAATATTAAGTCAATAAAATAAAGCATTCTTAACTTATATCGGCTGCACATACCCGTAAAGAAAAATTGAGTCGTTTAAAATCGAAGCTTATCAGCGAAAAAATTAAGACCTGACCTTCAAAGATTGACAATTGAACACAAGATTAGAATATATATATATAGGGAGGCAGACGATCACAGTTCATAACATTTTACGGAAAGCGAGCCAACTAGGTACTAGTAAACCCGTGTACATGACCGAAATAACCCTAGCATCCGAACAATGCAATGGCAGGATGCTAATGCTACATGCAACAGGACAGATCAGAAATTGAGTTCAATAAGCGGTTGGTGGGAGCGGAAAATGATCCTGGGATAGAGCCGACCTTCTACGTGCTTACATCAAATAAAACATGTTCAGTACCCGCCTTCACCCCGCCCTTACTGAAATCTCAGCATTGCAGGTACGAATATAAAACTCAATCTTATATTATTAGAACATTGCTCTTTGCTTCATACGTGCCGCGAATGTTGGTTCGTGTACAGTTGAGCGATGCTATCGTTTTTAAAGTGCTGCTTTGCAAAATGACACTTGAATCATATCAAAAACGTCCCCCCGCCTTCACTTGTATTTCAAGACTGTGTAATATAGAAACTAACAAAAATGCTAGCCTCCACCAGGCCTTCCTACGGGGGTACAAATCGTAGAATTCGGCAAAAGAAGGGAATAGCTGGCCAATAGAGTCGGTCCGCGGGAGGGTTAGTTTCCCCCCTCCTAAATAGCGCGGCCAGTCAACCTCAAGGCGGCCAGACTCCCCTAGCAAATATCTCCCTATTATAGCCCGCGCAGTTAGTCTGGTAGAGACTACAAAAATGCAGCCTTTTGCTTCATTTCTTAGTACGTGTCAGGAATATCCATGTCTGTACAGGTGACCGATGTTCTCCGACCGGTTTCCAGCGCGATAAAGATTGAGTGATCGTTTTTTAAAGTGCTGCTTGCAAAATGACACCTGTGCGAGGCTTAAGGGAACACGCTATAATGGATGACGTGCCATCTGTTCAAAGCATCCAGGCTATCCATCACGGTTTTAAAGCAGGGATGCTTTATTGGGAGACATGCTGCGAGCTTATACTGGCAGCTATCAAATCTAGATACAAATGCGAGCTTTGTACACACGTACATGCAGCCATAAAAACTAGAGGAAACGAAAGACATATGTGCTAGCAAATGTGGAATGTTTTCTTACACTCTGTTGTCTATGATGATGTCTTATATATCAGTGGCCATTTTTTGAATACTTGCCTTCTTTTTTTCTAAAAACAATCAAAATCTGTTCTGAAATGAGTTATCCATCAAAAATAGAGGAAACAAAAGACATATATGCTAGCAAATGTGGAATGTTTTCTTACACTCTGTTGTCTATGATGATGTCTTATATATCAGTGGCCATTTTTTGAATACTTGCCTTCTTTTTTTCTGAAAACAATCAAAATCTGTTCTGAAATGAGTTATCCATCAAAACTAGAGGAAACAAAAGACATATATGCTAGCAAATGTGGAATGTTTTCTTACACTCTGTTGTCTATGATGATGTCTTATATATCAGTGGCCATTTTTTTAATACTTGCCTTCTTTTTTTCTGAAAACAATCAAAATCTGTTCTGAAATGAGTTATCCATCAAAACTAGAGGAAACAAAAGACATATATGCTAGCAAATGTGGAATGTTTTCTTACACTCTGTTGTCTTTGATGATGTCTTATATATTAGTGGCCGTTTTTTTAATACTTGCCTTCTTTTTTTCTGAAAACAATCAAAATCTGTTCTGAAATGAGTTATCCATCAAAACTAGAGGAAACAAAAGACATATATGCTAGCAAATGTGGAATGTTTTCTTACACTCTGTTGTCTTTGATGATGTCTTATATATCAGTGGCCATTTTTTGAATACTTGCCTTCTTTTTTTCTGAAAACAATCAAAATCTGTTCTGAAATGAGTTAGGCTACTGTAGCACTTTATTTTCTTTAAAGGGGGGCAAAACTAAATTTTTTTAGTCCACTGCAGTATAATAAGTATACCACAAAGTACAATTCTTACTTGTTTTACATTAGTCCATGACAGATTAGCGTTGTTACACCATTTCAAACTCGCACCTTTAATCTAATTTAATCGGTTAGGTCTCACGTCCTTTGACCCTTGTGACGTCAGTGTGCAGCCACCACGCATCTCACAGCACTAGTATCCTGCACACTGACGTCACAAGGGTCAAAGGTCGTGAGACCTCGCCGATTAAATTAGATTAAAGGTGCGAGTTTGAAATGGTGTAACAACGCTAATCTGTCATGGACTAATGTAAAACAAGTAAGAATTGTACTTTGTGGTATATCTATTATACTGCAGTGGACTAAAAAAAATTAGTTTTGCCCCCCTTTAAAGCCTGATCAAAGGGGAGGTTCAATTGTTGCAATATTTTTTTTGTTCCAAGGATCGGCCAAAGGAAAACCAAGTATGTTTAGATTCGAATAGAAGCATATGAATTATTGTTATCTAACAAATGAACGTTAGCGGTTTCTCGTAATTTTGCCATTTGTCATCAGAACTGGAATAGCGACATCGATATTCTACTTTAAAAATGGTGTTCACTGAGCGACCGTATCTTTAATACATATCTAACATAAGAAGACATCGTGGGTACTTACAGAGCACTTCCAGGTCAAGGGTGGCTCTCGTACTTTCGACCACGTGATCTATGACGCATCCGTACTTGCCGGCGTCCGCCTTGCCGACGTTGATGACGTGCAGGTTAGGGTTTCTCATATTCCCTCCTCTGTGTACGCAGAGAAAAAAACATCAAATACTGTTATTTTTCAAATAAACATCTAAGCTGCATTCTTACATTGCAAATAATCCACACAGAATATTCAGCTATCCGTCCTTGAGCAGGTTTGAATGACCAATCGCGTAGAACACGTGACCTTACGGACACGTGACGTCAGCGATGGGTCACAAGTGCCAGGAAGTTTACAACGCCCCCCTCCCCCGTCCCTGCTGGGTGATGGCTGGTGTGCCTTGATGTAGCTGTAGATGTCCTTCTTTACCCTCCCCGCCCCCTCACAAAATAATCCTGTTCAGTGTCTTTCGCCTTGTTGGCTCTTTCGCCTTGTTGTAGCTATAGATGGCCTCCTTTACCCTCCCCTCACAAAATAATAATCCTATTCTCGATCTCACAAACTGAACAGTGTGTAGTGTAGAACTGAGAGGTACTACTCAAGTGCCATACCACACATGATACGGTTACTGAACGCGTGATTGATGTCAATCCTATTACTCACTTTACGTTATTTAGTGTACTTTGATGTTCGAATACCCACTCTGTGAATTTGTGAGTCTTTTCTGCATATATTTTACTGATAATTATTTTACCCTGTAAACGCTGGTTTCAGATGTTTTAATTAGTAAATAATATAGAATGATGTTTTACTATGTAGTATGACGTTTTTAAATCCCGATATAATCACTTCTGTTAAACTTTTACTATGTCAAGAAACCCCACGCAATTCAGCCTATGGCTGCCATGTGGGATTTGCTGTTTCAAGGAATTGAATCAAATAAACCATTATTATTCAGTGCCTTCTGTCTGGATTCGCCAAAAACAGTTACTCAAGCAACTGGATATGATTTTGGAAACGGTCAGACGTTTCAGGTAGCATCCACTACCTTTCGTCATTGACACTAAAGGACTGCAGGAGAATTGCTGGTTTATAAGCACAAACCATTGATTGATATGCAAATAAGTGCTTATAAACCAACAATTCTCCTGCAGTCTTTAGTGTCACTGACGAAAGGTAGTGGATGCTACCTGAAACGTCTGACCGTTTCCAAAATCATATCCAGTTGCTTGAGTAACTGTTTTTGGCGTATCTTATCACCTGGATGTCTAACCTTCACCGACGTACTGTCTGGATTATTTTGCGAGTACTTGGCACACCTTTTCTGACGTACCTGTACTTTTTGCTCCGTGGGAAAGACCGCACAGGTAGGCCGTCCTTTTCCCAGTACAGGTTGGTGATCTCGGGCTTGGCCTTGACCCTACAGGACAGGGTGATGTTCTTCCCCCACCGGACCACATACGGGCTACCGGGTCCAACGTACACCTTCGGGGGCTCTGAAGGAGTGACGAAGAGAAGAAAGAAAGAAAGGAAGAGATATTAGAATGAAAGCTCATCTGTGGTGGTAGATTCCATAGTGGTAAAGTTTATGGTGAGTTCTTCCTTTGTGTTGGATTAAAGCTAAAACTTTACCACAAAGGAAGAGATAGTTTAATGACAGAGGTAGCAGCCGAGAGGCTGAATCATGTACACTCCCTAGAGAATACTAGTAATGACACTTTTGATTCTGTTTGCATTTTACAGATGAGACTGAGATATGTAACCGATAAAATGATATTTGAATGTAGATGATAGCACTATATTAGCACGAATACGTGATTGCAAATAAACCTTTAATTTATAGACATTGTTAACATGCAGTGTGTGGCTGTATCGTCTGAGCCAGACAAATAAGAAATTGTAACCATTCTGTATCGTCAGGATTATAGAACTATAATTTCTGTCGATTCGTAGTTATGTTACTCTGACCTATCGTTAAGTGGGGTGACCCCAATTCTATTTCTATTCATGAAATTATCCAAGCAAATAACCTGGAGGTACATAGCAATTGAAAAACATTGATTTCATACGAAGGGACTTTGTTGAAAATAATGGAAGAAAATTGGCTCGACCTGCTACATTTCCAATATGATCACGATATGGAATTGATCTGGTCTAGTTTATTTTCAATAACAGTGTCTACAACATGACATAATCAACATGTTTGTCATTAGGCATCAATGCCTCGAGACAGAGAGAGAGACTGGTACACACACCACATTGTTGAAAGAATAGTAGCAACGTAATTTTGGAATTTTACCTCGTCTTACGAAACATGAACTTTATTTCATTGGGAACCTATTCATGTGTTTATCCTAAACAACAATGTAGCAACTGGCCTTGAAAGTAGTATTTTTATTGCCAAGTGATCAATAATTAAGTGTTTTGATAGTATTTGCCACTTTTGACCCCATATATCGTTGAGGCCAAGTGCCTCCAATCCCTTTGATACCTTTGCTCACAGACTGTGACGATATGCGCGGTGTTGCACGCAAAAGCGCTCGGAGCTAATTAAAGCCATTTGCGCTGTCCACCAGAGCTGCCTTCAATAAACAACCATTTCTATTTTGGACGCGATAGATGCACAGATCAGCTAGCGCCCAGGCGAGGCGTAGCAGAACGCGTTCAGACAGCAGCGAGCAAATAGATCGATCCTACACCCCCCTCCCCCTTCCCCCTTTATGGCGCGGTCACATTTCCCAACCCGGGGCCCGGTCGGGAACGAAAATTATAATGAATGAAAGACCTTTATTGCACGTTTATGCTCTTACGAGCTAAGTACAGGTCATGAGTAAAGCATAAGTAAAAATTACAGCAGTATCTTACTAAAACTATACGTACTAATGTTAGCTACTATGTACAGGTTCAACTTCTTCTCGCTTCTTAAAACAGTTGTGGATATATGAACATATAGAGCTAATGATACATGGTTTGTCTAGTTTCATAAGGAATCCGAATTTTTCTGTTCTATCTAAACGTCCAAAGCTAGGGAACTTGTCTTCTATACAAGCAAAAAGGATATCTCTCTCTTCTCTATAAAATGTACATTCAACAACAAAATGAAACTCGTCTTCAATGTTATCTAAATTACAATGTTGACAAATTCTTAGCTCCAGAGGAATGTGGTTATGTCGGCCTTTTTCAATGTGAAGTTTGTGTGAGCTAATTCTCAGTTTTGTGGTGGCTGTTCTGTGACGAGTATAATATAAGACAGCAAACACACACGTACACAAAAGTTTGAGAAAACTAACCATGAGCACTACTTGTGTATATTCTTAATAAAAGTTGTTTATTTTTCGTTCACGCAAAGCTTGCAAATGTGACCGTGCCATTACACCGTGTACCCTGCACTAAAGGACGGCCAGGATCATCGAACAGCGCGGCGGGTGACCGTTATTTGCACGTCTAACGGCCGATTCCTGGCGGTAAATGGAAATATCACGACGTCCCGCGTGACCCGTGCCCACTTACGACTGTCGCAGAATCAATAGCTGTCAGCGGAGGAATGTGATGTGAGCTGGCATATGGCTTTTATGTGTCCTGCACGGGCACAGAACACTGCTAACGAGAAATAGTGCGGTGGTGGATGATTTTGGTCCAAGCCCGGGCCTCTTGGGTGTTAGCTATAGGTTATTAGAGAATAATACAGAAATTGGTGTTGTGTACAGCTACCTAGCGTTGTTGTGTTCTCTACGTATTTACAAATTGTTGGTGATAGCAACCTTCGCAGACTTGCTAGAGAAGAAAAGATATGCTTTCTGTGTCCCTTCGCAAGTGTCAACCTGTATCATTTTATTCTGTATCGCACAAATTAACATGTTTTGACATGATCCCCAGATTGGATTACACCATCGACAAGTAAACATGTTTTGACATGATCCCCAGACTGTTAAATCCCGCAGGAAGTTTTATCCACATCTCCATGTTATTGATCCGTGCTTTACCTAATTCGGGACTGCGCGGTCACGTGGCACACGTAGGTGCAAGACTGCAATTTCGGGGAAGGTCGGCCTTAATTCTAGGATGAAAATCCTGTCATGTGTAAGTGAATGACTAGTCGAAGACCCATGCTTCGATTGAAATGAACCTTTCCCTAACCGATATTTTAACTGTCCAAAATTAGGCATGGACTGTCCGAAGCTGTATCTCCAAGCACATCTTTCGGTGACTGCAAGACAGTATCAAAATTGGCAAGACAGTATCCATTTGCCACCCGAAGTTTGGCGTAAACAAAGATACCAGTACAAAAAAGAAAGCCCGGTAAATGCCTAAAAACACGTGAAAAATAAGCCAAAGCCTGAACCTCTGCTTGGGGAGTACCGAAGCTGTGTAGCTAATTAGACATACTGTATTGCAGTTGTAATAGCATTATGATGCCACATGGAATGATAGTGAGGACCCATATTGTAGAAGTGATGCTAGAGAGATGAAATGCTTTCTGCAATAGATCTACCAATTGATTTATATTTGTACTGTTGTCCTCAAACTGTCCCGAAGTGAATAATTATTAATTATCCCTGATCAATTTTCACTGTAATTTCGGCGTAAAAACAGTGTTAAGTTGACAACCTGACACCTCAAGACGACTCGTCAAGAAAATCTGGTTCTGCCAAACGTCTTGAAGGAACGTCCAGCCCAAGCTAAGTGCTGAAACATGCATTAGACGTCTAACGGGCGTGATAAGATGTAGTGTTCCCGGGATCCACTTAGGCTGAGTCTGTCTGTATTGATTTTAACACTTGGCTGACCAACACAGTTAGCGCACACGACGGGTGCGTACGCGGGCGGTTTCAGGGGGGAATGGAATTGGAATTCTCGATCAAGTTTGGCATTTAATAACTTATATTACATGGGAAGACCGCCATACATGGTGTGACCCTTCACATCAGCTAATGTCTGGACTATAGGGTGGCATTCAACTTTGCATAACGCACTCATGGCGAGAAGGACAGGTGCTATGTACAGTATATATACAGCTTCAGTGTTTGGAGAAATGCCTCTACTGCGCTATTGTTTTCATCAGCTAAAATAAAACTATCAACGCCTCATGCTAGGGGCTGAGACCCTTTCCTAAAACATACAAGTCGGGATCAGCAACAGCTGACCTTCTCGTCAAGTATCAGGGTAGCTAACCACTGGGCGCCACTATTTTAGAGAGTGGTTTTAGTAGCTATGTAGTGTCTCTGCCTATAGGGAATGCACAGATCCTCAAAACGGCTACGATTCCTGGCATGTGCAACATCAATTATCAAATACTGTGAAAATTCAACTACAAAAAAGCACGACGCAGGACTTACATGTAGTTTCGGTGTAACACACACAATGGTTGTCAATAGAACTAATGGAGCCTTTCACTACGTTACGTTACGTTCACTACGTATACATGTAAGTAGCTCTAGATATGCACGATGTATCGGTGATAATTTGTACGATATGTTACAGATGTTATGTTACACTGGTGACTCATACAGATATACTAATAATAGCACGTCGGCAGAACGTACTGCACCTGCGCGAAACCCGTAATGTATTGTGCATAGCACTTTCGCAGAACGTCTCATATAAGGTTGTATTAGAGCATATAAGGTTGACAGCCTGTCTGTACTTTTCAGATGTTGTATAGGAAAAAATATCGTCTGCAACAGGCAAAATTTTGATGCAACGTTAACCAAACATCCAGCGAAAAACGTGAAAAATCAGGGTTTTGCGCAGGCGCAGTACGTTCTGCCGACGTGCTACTAATAATGCGCATGCTCTCCAAGTTGCCAATAGAGTATGGAACCTGGACAGTGTATGACATTGTAGTCACCTTGCCACAGACATGCACACACAGAATACCGTGGTACCCTGATGCAGGCCAGGTCACCCGCGCTGACATGTCAATCTCAATCAACGATCAACAAAGGACTTTCAAGGTGACAAAATGAATACTATCAGTCGTACGTTTGGACTATGTCATTCAGTACAGAGAGAAAAAGTCATAAAAGCTAATATGTTAACGGGAAAGGACATTAAATGGTTAAAATAATTAATCAAAATCGTACGTGTTATCACGGGAGATTTGGAGACTATCACAGTGTCATAATTAATAGCTAAAAAGCCTACATCTCCAGCTGTATGTTACTCCACGCCTCTATTGATACAAACGAGCTATTGATCCACGCGCCCATTGTATCGTATCGATTTTGTTTTCGTTCCGCGGAATTATGGTCTTTATGTAGGCAATACGAATTGAAGCGAAGCAGGGGCCCGTATTTTTGTTGGGGGACCGTAAAAATTCATAAGGTCTTGTGCTGGGGCCGGGATTTCCTTATTGCATGTTCTCAGGGAAAGACCTTTGCAACGACATGTCGTACGGAAGGTTGGTACCGGAATCTGATGATGATCACTACTGACAATCACAATGCGGGTGAAGTTTTATTCGCTCACTCCATTTATCACTGAAATGCGCGCGCACTGCCTGTCGCGACCTGACACACATACCTTCGCGCTCTTGCTCAAATCATGTAACGTATTGCACATGACCTCTTGGAACATTGGCATAGCCTCCGAAGCAGACTCTAGTGTACGGCTAGTGGTTTGATTTTGCTGATCACGCACTGTTTTCTGATTGCTAACCGTGTTCTGACGCTTCTCATTTGTAACGTTTCCAACGTAAGTCAATGTTATCGAATGCGGGAGCCATATAAGAGCACGGTAGCAATCAGAAAACAATACGTAATCAGCAAAACTTACGCCTGGAATCCATCCCTACGAGTTATTGCCGGTTCTCCGGGCGGTGGTGACTCCTAGAACGAACAATGTCCCGTAGGGATGGATTCCAGGTTAGCAAAACTGGCAATATCAAAACGACAGCTGTAAAGTCTGCAATGGAGGCTATACACTGACTGGCAATCTGCATGGCAACATTACCAAGTAAATGTTGTAGATCAGCATTATTTATTTATTTATTTATTTATTGGACTTTCCAATGCAACGACAAGTAGCATGGAGGAGAGACAAAACAGGTGCATAATTGCACCTCTGCCAGTTGTCTCTCCACATACAAAATACATACTAAAACAGTAATGAAACAATAATTAACAATTCAATTGACAACATACTATAACATATTAAGATATATAACAATATAGTGACAACTATAGTGCAGTTATCGCGGCCTTGTAGCCATACAGGTCGTACATCTGCAAAAAGATATCCAGCTACATGAAGCATCGGTGTCATAGATCGCATTAAACCTGTTATGTAAATATATCATCAACTGTCTTTTGAAGGTCTTCAAGTGTTGTGGCTGAGAGATATTTAAACCCAATGTTCTCAGACTTGCATCCAAACTGTTCCATATACATACAAGTCTTGGAAAGTACGACATAGCAAACTGTTGTGATTAACATCAGCCATGCGATGCTGTCACCGTTGACAGTTTGACGCGATGTAATCGATACATCAGCATGTTGATCAGACAGGCAGATCCCCCGGCGAGAACCGGCATATTCTTACATTTGTTGGAATGTCACGCATTCCACATTAATTATAGCCGGGCAGGATAAGCCGGGGATTTTTCACGCTCCCGGTGGAATGGACCGGTTTCACTTGAATCATTTCTTTGAACAGAAAGTTAAGTCCGACGGAGCTACGCAATTATATGACTTAATTACAAAAAGAGATGAAACCCAACGATGTCTTTGCAAATATATAAAATACATTCACCTCTACGCATGTGGATAGGCTTTTAAAATAATTTTGTGAAATAAGTCCCAGTATTTTCTTGTGATATGTTGTACTTCTGTTGATGACTGTTATTTCTCTGCCGTATTTCAGCAATGAGACAGTGAATGTTGATATTTCGGCTAATAGTCGTACAGTTGATACTGAATGCATTGTTAATAGTAACAAGTGTCCATAGGCGACAATCCTCCGTGAATTTTTATATTTTGCAGATTGGGAACAGTATAGTGCACTATACATATTATTTATTTGATAGGGTATCGGTGCAAACCATAAGTCGGGGGTGCTTTTTAAATATTACATTGACCGCGAAAACACTTACGGTAAATATTGATATACGTGCATCATCACGGGCATGCCTGCTGATGACGTATAAAATTACATGCCGATTGAATAAAGAGAACCGTGAGTTTTAGCTGCGAACACGAAAAACCAGCTGACCACAATACTCCTGCAGGAGGTATGCCTCCTTCACGGAGTAACAAATAGAAACAAACTAAAGATTCTCTGTAATAGGTGACGAGGAAATTGTATGTATATTACTCTGCAAACAGTCTCTCACAGAATTCTAGAAACCATACCAAACAGCAAATGGTAGGAAAGTATGTCATCAAAGGGTAAAGGTTGTAAACTATGACCTCTGTGGATGATACATTAAAAATTCATGAGCTTTCTCACATCCCTCCAAACTGTAACTGCTGCTTTCAAAACAGCATATAATTTGTTACAACGTAAACAGTTTCATTCGTATGAAATTGAGTATTTATAATCAACTGTTGTTCATTCTGAGTCATGACAGCTACATTTGTCTTCCAAAGGTTAATATATTCACATTTCAATGAGGTATGTACCCATACCTGTTGTCAGATTTTAGAGAGGTAGACGAAAGACCAAAATATTGGAAAGTGTCCGGACGTGTATTCTCCAGACTTGCTGGCCCTGTGCCAATGTTACTGTGTTTCGTCATTTTGACATTGTGGGGCACGCCAGGTGCTCGACTATGAATTATTAATACAGCATGAGGACGGCTAGATTAAATATCACCCATGGCCTCTAGCAACAGCCGACACAACACAGTAACATCATCTGTAGAGAATTCACATTTACATATTGACTAATGTGTAACCTGTAACTTGGCAGACTACAAAAAGCATTAGATTGTGAAAATAGTCGAGAGTTGTAATGAAATGTTTTTAATTCAAAAGGCAGGAAGTTTCGCGGACGTGACCAGATCAATACTGCAGGGTGTGGTTCCCAGGAGACATGCTCTTGACTGAATTGATTACTTCACGAGCATGCTTCCAAACGAGCAGCTGTAACAACCATTACAACTCTAATCCATGGGCCTCACTTCTACAAATTACACCATAGCATCACACTAGTTCAACCCCCGCAACATGCTAACCAGTAGGTGGACCTTTGTGAACTACGGTTTACCAGAATTTTCTTTTTTTGTGAACCAGAATCAAATTTACGTGTACATCGCGTGAGGGAAAGTTGGCAAACTTGTAATATATTTATGAGAAGTAACAAGTTGAAACCTCCACCAAAAGGCCCGTTAAATAATTTGTGAAGCTTTTTTTTATACGAACACGCGCCTGGAGGCAGGTCTTCTAACACCGGGTTTATAGGTGACTGCACATTTGGAGATGATCGTAATTCACTAATCCGCTAATTGTATATTGACTTCTGCCATCTCCACATTTTAAAAACACTTATTCTTTGGAGTACTAAGAAAATACGTTTCGGTTAGAGGCGCAAGAAATTAAGATATACAGCAATAAATTATTACGTGTAAATTATAGCTTCTTCCACAGAAAGGTGTCTATGAATGGAAAATTCAGCCCATTCATAAAGAGCTGTTAACGTTTGACAAGGTGTCGGAAGTATCCAATTAGGGCAGTCAGTTGAAACTTTGGTAACGAAAGGATATGTTCTGACTGCTCAACTCTGATGACAAATTTACTTAAGACCTAAAGACTTGTCTAAAATTCTTACTAAAACTTATGACTCACCTAAAACGTTGAGGTAAACCTCCTTCTCCTCTTGCCCTACTGCGTCCAGTAACAACTGCACGACGTAGTAGCCTTCGTCGCTGGGCTTGACCCGGGATATTCTGAGCGACACGCCGTTGGTCCTGTCTGCCCGGCCCGTCAGGTCTCCGTACGAGTACTCCGAGCCGGGGTAATGCACGAACACCGGCGCACGTCTCCCGCCTACGTCTCCTTCAACCTGAGGAACAACAGGAACAACACATCATATCATTTATATCAACAACTCACCTAAAATATATTGAAGACAGGCCACCAGGGGGGGCCAAAATCTAATCATTTCAAGGCCTCATCAACACCTACCCACCTACCAAATAAGAATTTATTCAATTTATTCAATCAGACAAAATCTTACAAAAGCAGGGAATGCTGTTGCACCCCTGAATTGTGTGTGTTCGATTTTTACAATTGGTTAAAAAAAAAGAAGAACAAGACAAGTAAACAGAAACACGTTGTATACAAATATGTACAAACACCATTCAATCTACAACAGGAAAGGAAAGCCATGGGTTTTCAATATCAACCATTACCCGGTATCATTGTCATTACTGCACAATGTAAACAAGACAGTCCATCTACGACTTCTCGAGTTATTGTCTTGACAAACGGACTCACACAGACACACGAACGCTACCGAAAACATAACCTTCCTGGTGAAGATAATACATGTGGTAGACTTCTCCTTGTCGATGATTATTACCTGCAATCGGACGAAGCCCATTGCTTTGACTCGTATAGAAGCTGACTGACTGGTTTACATACAAGTAAACCTGCTAGGCTAACATAACACGAAGTGATGATATTCTGAGACAAAACATCAGAACGTACAATTGTACCTTTATAGGATATTCTTTAATGTATAGAATCTACGTTGCAGTAATCTTGGCATTGCAACATTAACAAGGCGTTTTATTGTGATACTGACAGACTACAATGAGCAGTTTGATCGCTGACGTATATGACAACTAATAATTGTGATATCGTTAAATCTCAAAATTCCCTCGGCTGCTTATCGTGGTTTTCGAATCTTAGAACTCGTAATGCCTGTTAAAATTACAATTCTGAAGATGTCACCACCCTCCTTAAGTTCGCTGATTGTGTGGTCTTTGAATGTAAGCAATTTTACCCCGACGTCAACTCTTGTCACCTCTATTACCAGACAATTCCCCCGCAATCAAAAATTCCACAACTTTGCATTTCAAACTGTGAGATACCTCGTGACAAGACAGCTGAAGTGATAACGAGCAGAAAATGACAGATATATCTGACAAGGAACTTGTCAGGTTTTATCTGAAACTTACGCCCCCCCCCCCTCCCGCGATCTCTTATGTGATTTTTTCAAATGAGTACGTATATGACATACGCCAAAAACACTGTTTTTTGGTGTATCTTATTACCTGGATGCCTAACCTTCATTGAAGTATATAATATACTTATTTGAAAAACATCTAATTTCTGGTGCATTCCAAATAATTTTTCCAAGGATGTCAAGATGTAGGCCTTTTGTTTTGATGCCTCCACTTCAGTGAATATGTGATGTTAGAACTCAATGAACTTTGTGCATCTGTACTCATTTGAAAAAAAAAATTATCTAAACAGTATATATATATCCGTCATATGGTATCTGCCATAGATGGTATAATCCTTTTTTGTTACAAAAGGAAGCGCAATGATTGATCCAAGGCATTTTCGAAGATCATAACAAGCATATAGGTAATACAAATGTATAATCATAACAATCATGTAGGCAATACAAATGTACTTTTCTTATCATGCCGCCAGCAGACACATGTCTGGAACGTATTTGACAAGCTGATATCTCGGCACTCCCGAAGAGCACGGCAATTATGTGGGCGACGGTTTCTTTATCATTCAGGTTCTCAACATGCAACGTGTGCAGCTTAATAACCACACAGAAATGTCACTTTGAACATAAGTTCATGCGTTATTTTTCTAGAATGATCCACCCACGATCGGTAGGGGCGTATTGAAATAATGCTAATGTCAACATTTCCAAACCGGGGCCCAGTCGGGCATCTTGCGTAAACAGTTCCTATCAAGAATATAATTACACAAGTAGTGCACACATGTTTGTTTGTTTTTTTACATTTTTTTGTGTTGTGTTGTCTCTTATATCATACTTTTCGTCCATGTAAACAAACTGCCCGACCGGACCCCGGGTTGAGAATTGTGACCTTAACATTGGACGACGTTAACAATGTGTAAAAGATTGCCAGCTCCAAATCACGAGGACTTTTTTTTTTATATAATGTGCTGTGGTGAGCAATACCCACCAGATTGTGCATACATGTAAGAAACAATCTAGTGGACAATCAATGGCTCACAGCTGCCAAGTGTTCACAGTTTCAGTGAAGGAGGTGTCGGTGAACTCTCACTTTGAAGGACTGCAGGCCGTTGTTGTTGATGGTACCCACAACGGTGTCTGGGAGTTGGTTCCAGATCTGACCTCCAGTGTGGATGAAGGTCCGGCCGGTGGAACTGGTTCTAGATACCGGTTGTGCAAGTGCATGGGATGACATAGCATAGACTTGCTAACAATGTAGAGGCTCATTGAGAATCTTACACTAAGATGTTTAGGAAGATTATTCTTATCTATTTTTGCATGAACAGATCCTACCTTGCTCCATATAAGAGAGACGATAGACCGTGTACTCTGGTATGTGGCCTTCAGTGTGATAGGCTGGCCGGCTACGGCGTCCACTGTCGGGGACACCTTCAGACCGATCGCGCTGTTGGACACTGTCGTCTGTCCAGAAGTGCCTAGAACTAGACGTAAAGCATAAAGCTAAGATAAGTAGGCTTTAACAATAATGAATTTCCGTACACTGGTGCTTAGGAATACTTAGAAAAGTTAGATTTTATGATTGAAACTTTATTCGTACATCCCACAATGGTGTACATAAATACACCTATTCTTCCGGATACAATACACTATACTGTTATACACATACAATACATTTCCAAAACATGACAATATTCATTAGGGGTGCACAAGCTGCAGTCACCATATCATACGTATACCGCTTCTACTGGTGTCACATTCGTCATACGACAGGTTTACGACAGTCGTGGCCCTGTCTTACAAAATTCAGCTGTCTTGTCGGCAGTCGGTTCTGTAATAGCTTCGATGGGAATCACACGACACAGATTATAAGAAAACTTTATTGCACGACAATTGTACACGGTACAAAGTATGGCAACAACTATATATTGGACGAAGTACAGAAAAGTATAGAATAAAACTTAATATAGTGTAACAATCGAGTGTGGCTAATCATGGGTTTCGGTATTTTTTCTAATAACAAAGCAATCTTTTATATATTTACCTCTTTTTACATTGTAGGAGTTATTGCATGTAAAGACATATTCAAATCTGTCTCTAACATCGAGTCTTTTGAAATCTGTTGTACTTGATTCTAGAAATGTGAATAGCTTATTACGTAAAACATTATATCTAGTGCATTCTATAACAAAGTGACATTCATCTTCAATTTGTTCTGGACAGAATGGACAAAACCTTTGATCAGGGGCTACATTGTAATATCTACCTGTTTCGATATTTAATTTGTGACTGCTGATTCTTAATTGAGTTATTGCTTTACGAATTTCAAAGTTATCTATATTATGAAGGTATGTTTCTTGTTTATAACAGTTTTTCAATTTGTTAAGAAAAGACAGCTTAGAATTATTTCTAATACAACTAAACCACTCTTGTATATGTGTGTCTTGTAGCCGGTAGCGAAGCTGGTGGGAAATATAATCTATGACGTATGTGTACGACTTGAACAATCTGTTTAGGTTTGTGCATAAAACGTAAATCACTCCCAAATTGGGCCACACGCCGCGTTTCCGGGACCGTGGCAAATCACCAGGCGTACTAATAGGGACATGTATTGACACCTAACTTCATTGTCTGTAAAAGGAGAACAATTATCGCCTCAGCCTCTGATTACTGACGCCATAAAATATGCGGCTGGTGCGCTGAAATTGTGCAAACGTTTTTATCATATGTAGTCCACACGTTATGATGTGAAGTTATCTTTCCTCTAACTGTCTCTTAGCATTAACAACTAGTTCTCTCTATAGTTGTATTTAGGGGCCAATTTATACCAATGGCCCGTGTGGACATAGTGTGTGAACCACATTGCTAAAACTTATCCTTAATTTACTTGTAATGCTAGCACTGAGATAGGTTTGTTTGAGCTGACCTGTAACACACGCTGATATATGTATGTGTCTGCTGCTCACACCAGAAACATTTTGTAAATAGTGTTTGATATTACCTACTCTTACCTACTGTGATTTTTAGAATTCTATTTTATCATGTATCATGAATTTTATCCCTGGATTTTAATGGCGGCTTTGTAAGCAATGACGCATTTCAGGTATTGATGTTATATTGTACCTGCTATGTCATTGGGAACAAAATCTGAATCTGATACGTTTAGTTCTTTTCGGCATGGCTCCTTTATTTTGTACGCGGTCAAGCTAAACCGATAACCTCACAAACCTACAGCTCTCTTCCCGTTACTAGTGTCCCCTTTACTCAAACCAGTCACCCCAACGGTCACTGGGTTCAACCATATGTACTGTCAATATTGTTACGTTACACCATTGCTAGCATGGTACACTTTTTGCCTAATACAAAATGCGCAAACAGAAAACTAGTACAGTTTTTGAAATGATGATATTCGTTATTGTACTTTGCAACTTTTAAATTACTCTTTGACTTACTGTTTAAAGGCAATGGAGACTGAAATGCCCCATGAGTATGTTATGTTCTTTACTGCTACGAGGATCCACATTACTCTCACATTCACAAAACTGTTATATCTTCGACATAGTTAAAACCTTTATTCACTGTACAGGTAGATTCTCGTAATTGATAGATCACCAACTTGTCTTGTTTGTACTCATTCTACTTGACCCACTTTGTAATTATGTATGTATTTTGTTATTATGTTTTACTCTTGTTTTTATATTTGTGTTATTGAGTAGAAGGCGTCATATAAGCAACTGTGCTTTCTGCCCAATACTCATTAAATATATGTGAATAAATAAAAATGTTTTGAGTAATAAGTGGGTTGGTTGATTTCTATATCTCCCAGACGAAAAGGCGCACGCAAACGTGCACTGACATTATACACTGACTATTAACGCTCAAAGGTGGCTGTCAAGATATAGCAAATGGGGCGTGTTGGGCATCGAACCGTAAACGGATCCCCAATTATCTACAACACACCTTTGTCCGGGGTGATAACACAATGGCATGACCCTGTTCGTGACATGATAGATGACTATGACCATTCTAGTTTCGCCCTAGATCCATCTATCATGTTTTATATTGCTACTGTAGCATAAATGGACGAAACACCATGGGGCTAGGCACTGGAACATGGTATGTTATATCGACATTATACACGACATAACACAAAACACAACACAATACACAACTCAATAAAACACAACACTAAACCGAAGAGCTTTATCAAGGGAACTGAAACCTTACGACACGACACAACAAAAGCAACAACAGCATTTCCCTATCAACATACACCGAGACTCAATTGTGAAAAATCATCATTTATAATCATAACTCTGTTGTGTTATTCAACATATTTGACGGCATAGGAAATGTAATTATCATGTCAAAATTGCTCCGAGAAATCGACATGTATATCTGCATCATGGCGCCAGCAAGGCGTCAGCGCCGAGCGTTAATGCAGCTCACTTCGCATCCATTATTTTGCGCTGAAACTTTCAGCTCGATATTCGCGGGGCAGGTCCATGCCCGGGAGAGTATTTGATGGCGATAGGCCAGTATGTGTGGAGGAGAGTTAGTGTCAGAACTGGTCCCTCTCCGCATTCATCATGCACCCAACAAGGGGAGCAAAGGTCCCACCGGGCAAACCATCACGTGGGGCACACCTAATACACGGCGTTCACACATCCAACATCTACCTCAGCACATACGCTTGGAGCATGCAGAAGTATGCACCGTACAGTGATAAAGCTTTAGGGCTACATGTACTACTAGATGAGTCGTTCTTCTATTCGTTCACTGCTGAAGTAGGTTAAAAAGAATTAGGGTGGCTTTGGAGGGGATTGGGGAAGGATATCGTTTGAAATGAGGGGATTTGAAAGAGCGGCTCGCAGGAATACGGTTTGTAGATTAGTGTTAAAATGTTTTGTGGAAGTCAGCGAAGTCGAAACTGAGCTTTAGCAGGTTTGAAATTTCAATCAAAGTATTTCTATAGCTCCAGCCTGTAGACGGTGTACATATCACATTTCAGAAGGGAATAGCCACAGGGGATTTGTGGTTACGAATCACTCCCAAACCATACGGGTGACATGAAAGCCCGAGTGAGTTTTCGAGAAAGAGATTTGTTGCAACCGCATCGCGCCATGATGAACTCTGCGACTCTATAGAGTAAGTAACAATCTACGGTCGATACTCCGGTGACATCAGCCTTGTCGTAACGGCAGAGACGACCCGCCATTTTCCCCAAACCTCGATCTTATCTCCATTATCTGTGCCCGCGCAGAGGATGAAGATGTTGGATGGAGGAATGATGGTCGTACATCACTGCTCTTGCGCATCATTTTGTATTCATCAATGACATTTGGGCATTCGCTTTACGAGGTCGTTCGGAAATAAAAGAGGGTAAAAGTGTTCATCGTCGGGACCAGAACTGCCGTATAAAGCAGTGTTATCTCCTCTCGTGTCGTGGCTATCGCACTCGGAGAAGACGATTTTGGTGGCGCGTCTATACATCTCATTTACGTCACAAAGACTTTCAGAGCCTCTGCTATATACATGTACGGAGTACCGGGCACTGGGTTGGATTGTTGTATATAGTGTAATAGTTTAATAGCTCGCACATATTTACAAAAAGTCAAACTTTTAATGTAAAGATATTTGCTGCTGAGCTTTACTTTTGAACCTCGTTAAAAGCTTACTTTAAGGATTTTATAACTACAATTTTCTGCCGATCGACGACCAACCTATCGCTAACAATACCATTCTGGGTGCAGTCTTCAGCCTATGATAAATCTGTTAGATGTTCAGCCCAAGTATTGATGCACCAAACATTTCACCGTTAAGTATACAGTTTGTCATGTATATAAAAATAGTCCTATTTGGTTGATCGTCTTAGAATCTCAAAACATCATATTCCATTCATTCTTTGCAGTTCATGATAAAGTTAGCTGCTTAGCTTGAACGTATGAATGCAGCAGTATGTCTTGTAGATAAAAAGAGGACACTATTTCTCTGTCTTGTCCAAAAATCTTTATCGTCCCACGCTCGCCGGAAATGGACGTCAGCGCTTTCATCTGCGCGCCGGCGGTCTGTTTCATCTCAGCTCTTCCTTATATGGAGAGGAAAAAAACAAGCTAAAAAGTGCGGCTGCATAGAATGGCAGGCAATCGAATGGAGATACGGATTTATGGATGGGTTCATAAAACTCCATCTTGGCAGAGATAACAGGCGGGGAAATCACGGCATGGGCCGGCAGAACGATCCCTGGAGTCGGGAGGTAATCCGCGTGATTTATTCCTCATCCTACATCGTCTAACTTTTTATGGACGCTAAGGTACAGGTAAAAAGTGGAAACCGAGAATTAAATACCTTAGTTTACAACGTCTGTACTGAACTGCCTGGGTTGGGTGCCGTGCCTGTGAAACTTTACTGGGCAAGGGATATAAGATATCTTGAGCAATGAATCAAAGAAACCATCAGCTCAATCCACTTAATTTACATTTACATCCAGAGAAAGAGAAAGACAGAAATGTAGACTGGCACAGGCACACAGAATGACAGTCCAGAACTTCACTATAAAAAGTAAAGTACTGCTTGCCAAGCAAGAGCGCTGAGGGAATTACTCAAACGTACTGTAAACAGTGAATCTAGAAAGAGTTACATCAGTACTATTCCCATCATGACAATACAGAAAGGTAGTACATATCACTCTGTTTGCTGAATGGTAGCATCTGGTACATTAATGTCTGTATATCTAGACCTGACCATCATCACCTGACCATCCCAAACACTGATGGGAATATTTTGGGAAGACACGATCGGCACGTCGCCATTATTTGACCCTAGCTGTCCTAATAGCCCTTAATAATACGGAGGATGGCTTTCGACTAGAACATTATTTGGATGGTTCTACCGAAAACTGCCTGCCATACTTTCAAAAGGTTGACCCGCCTCACCTAATAACCTAATATGGACTAACGCGTTACATGGAGTGGGGTGGGGGAGCATTCCAGAATCGAAAAGAGCTATCCTACTCCTCCGATGAACTGTGCATGACCGTGTCCCAAAGGTACGACACAACTAATAACTTTTATTAAAATCTAGAGTGGGTTTCGAGTAGAACGCTACTTAGTGCGTTCTACCAAACACACAAAAAAAGCCCTGCGGGTCGCCTGATGAACTGTACACGATTCGGGTCATCAGGGTGCGGCGCAGCTAATCGACCACAACTCGGCTTCACACGGCGGTATCCGCGAGCCTATCTCCCGTTAGTACGGCCATCAGAGTTACCTCGGAGCTACGCACGACCAATGATAATGGGCACCCGGGATAATTAGGTCGTCACGTCCTATAATTAATGTCACACAGGCTGGTTTAGATGGACCCATTTCCGTTCCACAAAAGCCCCGTGCATCAAGCGCCAACTTGTAAAGCAAACAATATTGGCGACGCGCAGTCTTGTATGTATGTATGTAGGGTAAATATGATATCAAATATGATAAACTACTGCTGCTGCGGATCAAAGATACAAGAATCTTGCTTGCGCCTTTTTCCAGGACAGCGATGTTTACAAGTCTTATTTTCCAGAGATAATTCCATGCTCCATAAGCGTAAGAAACTATCGCATTTAGACAGGTAATGGGGTATATTTTACGACGAAAAGGGCCATAGGAGATTGTTATTTCTTGCCTCATAACCCAGCTAAAATTTCAAGCTATTCAACCGTCCAGAAAAAGTAAAAACAGACGTTTTCCATCACATCATGAAACAATACCCATCATGACTTATATATGACCCCGAAATATATAGATATGTGCCGTAGATATGATACTAAATATGATAAGCTAATGCCGTTTCGGATGGAAGAAAAGCGATGCACGCTTGACGCTCGCGATCGCATATGATATTCTTCATTTTCTACTGGAGTGATGTTTACAAGTATGTCTTATTTTCCAGGGATAATTCCATGCGCCATAAGCTTAAGAAAGTATCACATTCAGCTAAGTAATGAAGCATATTTTACGACATAAATGGCCAGAAGAGCTTGTTATTTCACGCAGCGGTGCACGGCGAAAACTACCTTAATGCAAATAGACGCACTCTGAATGTAAATACCATCCTTAGTGTCGAGAACACATTCGCGTTTTATCTTCCAAATATGAAATACTTATTACCTAATCTTTCGTAATGTTTGAGTTGCCCTTTCGTCGCGATGGAGGGATCGCAGTTTGAGGAGGGAATTATGTAGTGTGTATCGCCGGGGGAGAGCTGCGCCGTTCCAGTTAGTTTCTCTGATGTTGACATGATGTTACTGAGCCTGTTACACGTTCCCCCAGGACCCGTATGTTTCATTTATAGCGTATGCTGCAGGTTCACACACACGTATTAATAGCTGTTAAACGTCTGGAAAGAAAAGGGTGTCCCTGATTATTAGTAAAACGGTAAATTTGAACACAGACCAAATGGTATAGACATCGGGATGTTTCATAGGTGTTTCATATGTCTATTTGTATCAGTTAAACAAACATTTAAAATCAGCTGTTGACTACATGTCTGAGAAAAGAGTGATGAGGTCGTGTACGTTGATTATTGGTAAGAAGCTGAATGCCCTGAAGCCCCCATGTTGTGTTGTTTACGGTATTTAGATGATATAGGCATGGGGATGTTTCAAGGGTGTTTTATCTGTCTGTCTACACCAGTCAAACAAACGTTCCAAATTTCTGATAGAGCTACTAAATGTCTGGAAAAAAGTGATAGGGCCGTACCTCATTACACGTATTAATTAAATGCCACATTTTAGGACAAAATCTGTTATTTTAATCATATCTAGACGATATATTTACTAGAAAACAAGTGCACGTATTCCGGAAGACATGTTCCAGGTGTTTAATAGTTTTGCTGACATCTCCAGTTAAACAAACTTTTTAAATTGAAAGGTACCGCGGGAGGTGTTCAGATTTCACAATGAGTGTGCTGCAAAGTGATCCTCCACCATAGGTCCGGGGTTCGATTCCCACCGTCCCCGCGGCGATGTCACATCTACTGAATAGTCAGCCGTACAAAGGCAGGCGCGGGTAATGATAGGTTTTTCGCGCCAGCTCCTCTCGAATGTGCGGCTGTTGAATAACGTGAAAAGGTCAGCCCTGCGGCGGCTTCATTCACGACTCCACCCACGGGAACCTGCAATTATCCCGGCGACGAGCGCCGCAAATGTGAAAATTAAAAGCCATCAGCGAGATGATTAGCTGTATCTCCGGCTTTATTAACAAAACACGTCAATGAAACGTCCTCTCTGCTGGGCTGTAATGATTTTCGATATGTTCTCTAACCCGAAGCTCGTTCTGTATACCGTACTTTTATTCTGGACGATTTTTTTTTCACGAAACCCTGTCTAGCAATATTCTTGTCAACAAAAGACGTCAATATATAAAGTCCTTTATTCTCAGTTATCAAATGATTTCCGATGTTTTTCTTTAACCTGGAGCTTGTTCTGTACACTGTAATCTTATTCCGCAAAATGATTTTTTTACGAAACTCTGTCTAGCAATATTCTTGTCAACAAAAGACGTCAATATATAAAGTCCTTTATTCTCAGTTATCAAATGATTTCCGATATTTTTCTTTAACCAGAAGCTCGTTCTGTATACCGTACTTTTATTCTGGAAGATTTTTTTTTTCACGAAACCCTGTCTAGCAATATTCTTGTCAACAAAAGACGTCAACATATAAAATCCTTTATTCTCAGTTATCAAATGATTTCAGATATTTTTCTTTAACCTGGAGCTCGTTCTGTACACCCTACTTTTATTCCGCAAAATGATTTTTTTTCACGAAACTCTGTCTCGCAATATTTATGTTCACAAAATATGTCAATATTTTAATCCCTTCGTTATCAGATAACTTGAATGATTTTCGATATTTTTCTTTAACCCGAACTTCGTTCTGTACACCCTACTTTTATTCCGCAAAATGATTTTTTTCACGAAACCCTGTCTCACAATATTCTTGTTAACAAAAGACGTCAATATCAGGCCCTTCGTTCCCAGTTATTAAATGATTTTCGATATTTCTAACCGACGTGCGTTTCATACGTGTTTCCACCAGGCTCAGGGAAGTTCTGAAAAAAGGTGGCCAATTTGTTCTTCTTTTGGCAACTAAATTCTCTAACCAAACATTCTCAGCATATTTTTGGCCAATTTCTGCTACTTTTAATCAACCAAAGAAGTCAGGCTGAAACTATAGTTTTATGTTCAACTTTTCCTCGCAAAGCGAATTCCGGTGAGACTTGGTCTCGAAAGTCTCGCCTCGCAATATTTCCGCTGGAAGACAGATCAGTCAGCCCTTCCCGGTGCCAGAATAAATCTTGCTTTACAAGATTTTCCCCCAGCGATCCGCGGTGCAGGTAATTAGTCATGTCTACCCGGTACCGCTGCCCTAGTCTCATAACAACATTTCCCCTGCAGCCAAACGCACAAATCAGACATTTGTTTTTCGTGCCTCCAAGACAAGAAGTTCTAACATGTCGATGATTTAAGAACCAATTTCGGCGCTGGCGGGACCTGTATCTCCACAAGTCACGTGTTTACTTCCCATGGCGACTGCACCGGCAAGCTGGAAGGTTCTAACCGCAAAGCTTGACTTGTTATCTCCATGAAAAATGGAGATATTGTTTTGGGTCTGTCTGTCTGTGTTGAAGGTTAACATCACTATGCATATATTATGTTAATGTAGGGGTCATTTGCATAATCAATTATGACATGTTGACATAAAACATTGCCAAAGGATAGGACTTTCACATATCAAATATATATGTAATTTTTGTTTCATGGAGATATGAGGTCGTGGAACTCTTGTTTTACACGTCTTTCTTTCTAGACGAGTAACTTAGGTTTATAGAAGCATGAGCGTTTGTTTCTTTCTTCCTCTCTGTTTTCTTGGCTGATTCTGTGAAAGCTTGTTGACAGCACCAGGGTGGAAGATGGATAGGCATAATGGTAGGAGGTCAAGGGTCTCAGAATCTGTCCACGAGCCAGAGGTCGACATGGGGGAATTCAGGAAGCCGAGGATTGCATACTTCCCGGGAGTCTGAATTGTCCGATTTCTTGTTCGAATTTGGCAAGACGCGCACACCGGGGCCAACCCCCTCCCCAAGTGTCATGGAATCTTTAACATGCTCGAGACCCCGCGGCCCGATGGCTTTCTTTGTTCCTCTCGCTACCACAAGTCGACGCCACACATCTGCTTGTAGATTAGCAGGTTCAGCAGCGTTTGCTTTCGGGGCACGATTTCTCATTGACTACTTCTCATCCGTGTTTTGGGCGTAATCTCGTTACCACGGACACTTGTAATCCCATCATCGACGTCCGATGAACCCGGGACACATGTTGGGTATGCTAACAAGTGCAGAGGAGATCCAAATGGAACTTTAAAGGAAGCACTCGTCTGAAAAAGAATCTGACAAGTTCTAAGCGGTTCCTCGTTTTAGATTTTTTATTTACATATTGAGAACGCGATGCAACACAACGTGGTAGCGCACTCAAGTAACAAGGACTTGTTTTCACGCTACCACTTATATAGAACAAAAAACACGATTTGGAGAGGAGCAGCTTTGAAAGGTTGAGCTGGTGGAATAGAGAAGTCTTTATAACGTATAAATATTCAACTCAACACTGAAATGACGACTTGGAGAATTTTGGGCCACACCTGAAACCTTCATCAGGATGCATGACCAATGCCTTCGGACACGTGACCTTCCAGACACGTGACTTCGGTAATGGGTTGAGGGAGCACGTCGGCAGAACGTACTGCGCCTGCGCAAAACCTGGATTTTCGCTGGATATTTGGTCAACGTTGCATCAGAATTTTGCCTGTTGCAGACCATATCTTTTTCTACACAACATTTGAAAACTACAGACGGGATGTCACCTTTATATGCTCTAATACGACCTTATATGAGACGTTCTGCCAAAGTGCTATGCACAATACATTACAGGTTTCGCGCAGGTGCAGTACGTTCTGCCGACGTGCTGGTTAAGGGGTCTGATATTCCGTCTTACTGTCTTCCAATCATTGGAAAATGATACTGCTGCTCAGGGCCTCGTTCGACTGTAAGTCGTATCTATTTACTTTTTTATTT
This sequence comes from Branchiostoma floridae x Branchiostoma japonicum, assembly GCA_013266295.2. Lineage (NCBI taxonomy): Eukaryota > Metazoa > Chordata > Leptocardii > Amphioxiformes > Branchiostomatidae > Branchiostoma > Branchiostoma floridae x Branchiostoma japonicum. The sequence goes on from CM023827.1 coordinate 13,976,302, forward strand.
GGGGGTGGGATAATGTTCAAGTTTTAGCTGTAAATCTTATACTTCATCGTAGTTCACAATATAATACTCAATAAACAGTTACTAATTTGACAGGAAAGAATGCCATGTACACTGCATACCCGGTGTGTTTTCTGCAAGGAAGTGCGACTATATATAACACGATGATCATCATCATTCCCTACTTCACTGTGAAATATTACATACTAGTAATGGGTCAAACACGACTGGAAGTATGTGTTCGTGTCTGATTCTAGCGTAGAAAGGCAGAGCCAAGCCCATTCCAGACCCGGCGGCCTCGCTGCGCGGAAACATGACTTCAACCAGAAGATCATCATCGTTTCCTATTTCACTGGCAACAAATATTACAGCAGCGTTCTGCCTGCTCCCACGGGGTCTTCTCCAAATCCCATCCAACCCACTAACCCAACGGCTTCCCCAAAACCGCGCCGTTTTACGATGGAGTTAGACGGGCGGCGTCCGGGCTGGATCTCTGGGCAGAGCGGGCTGATATCACGCCAGAGATATCCAATTTATTTTCTAATCCCCAGAACAAGATGTAATCTGGCCGGCGGATTCAGCCGTACATTCCGCTGGAGATCAGGGATGACGGCCGCTGAACTTTCACCTCGAGCTGTTCAACATGCTCAGTCCCGAGCACCCCCTGCACGACCTTGTTCCTGCTCATAGACAGTCTGCCACAGGTAGAGCACTGAGGAACGGTCACAATATCACCGTTCCCTATGCAAGAACCAAACGACTGCAGCAGTCATTCCTGTACTGCGCCATTAGACTTTACAACGACTCACTTTCCGGGCCTTGAATCCACATCATAACCTGTATGACTCGACCTGATGCAACATTGTGTATATTTTATTTTAATAATTTTGTATGTGTTTTTGTATATATACTTTGATATAGATGTTAATGTATTGTTTCCTGGTGTTTATATGTGACAACTGTACCCAATTCAGGGGGTGGCAGTTGTGCTCCCCCCTGCCAATGTACACTTGGAGGAATGTAAATAAAGATATGTCAGTTAAAAAAACAAAAAAAAAGCTAGCAACAGATGTGTTCCACTCACACTGTAAAATCACCAACATTATGTTTTTGATGGGCCCGAAAATCGGAAATCTTTTCATCCTTTACATCAAGCTGTTTTACCACACAGAAAATGCATTTTACAAACGCCATAAACAAATACACATTATGAGTTATGTGGGAACCGAAATACATATAAAACTTCAATCGCAGTCAATTTTGAATATTATTGTCGAAAGTCGTTTTGCCACCTAGCAGACCTTAAACAAATTTCTCTCAAACACATCATAAAACAATAAACATTATGAGTCATATAGACCCCAAATACTCATCAATGTATGTTTATATTGCAGTAATATCCAGCTGTTTAAAACCTATTACGTCATAAAACAATACACATTATGAGTTAGATGGGCTCAAAGTGTGTATAAAGCGTTGTTGCTTGAATCGTGATGAATTCTGATTAATATTCAGAAAGGCGCTACCTGTCAAGTGTCAGGATACAATGCATTATATCATATTATATTTCTCAGGTGATACAAGCGCAACATATAACAGACAATGCGTGACTCAAAGGTGAAAATCCTGTCGCCCACTAACAGCACAAAACAACATACATTATGAGTTAGATGTGCTAGAAAAGTCTCTTCAATTCGTTTTTTTTTAAATTTTTTTATTCACATATGTTTAATGAGTATTGGGCAGGAAGCACAGTTGCTTATGTGACGCCTTCTACTCAAAAACACAAATATAAAAACAAGAGTAAAACATAATGACAAATACATACATAATTACAAAGTGGGTAAAAGAAAATGAGTACAAACAAGACGAGTTGGTGATCTATCAATTACGAGAATCTACCTGTACAGTAAATAAAGGTTTGAACTATGTCAAAGATATTAATTTCAGTTTCTTACAGTTTCAAAGATACTTCAATTCGTTATGAATTATGATTAATATTCAGAAAGTGTTGGGACACATTGTATTATTTCAGCGGTGTCAGGAACCCAGCGGCCCAGATTACGGTAGCTCATCGTGGTGCAATTACGACAGTGCGTGACTCCACAAAGGTGGTGGGGCCCGCGCGCCGAGCCGGTGCTTTGTTACTGTCCCGCGCGGACGGTTCAATATTTCATTTACGTCCCAATCCCTGCGCCGGGTCAAAGCTCGCCGTACGCCGGGGCTTACAGGATCATCTCTCCGCTCCCCAAATCCCGATCAGACAATATTGTAAACCGAACCCTCTTCGTGAAGACTGGCAAGCAATCGGCGGAGCACAAAAAGACGAAACGTGAAGTAGGAAAGCGTCGGGATCGTACGGTGGAAAAGGTCTGGAGGTGACGTGATTGATGAGTTCAACCATTCATAAGCAATGGTTACGACTAATGGCTGACTCGAGGACTGCGAGAATAAAATATTATCGATTACATCTTTGATATATTTGTAATATTCTGTTTCTCATTTCGGATAGGATTAACTACGGGCAGACAAAATACATGCAGGCGAATACACAATTCTGCTCAATATACTGTTATATGTATTTGTATATATGAGAACGCTAGATATGCTTCCCAGTAATATACGAGAATCGCAACCGGCTAAAATATTTCTCGACACGTCTTACGCTAACTAAGGTATATTTTGTGCACATACAATGTTCCTGTAAAGCTAATATATGTATAAGGTACAACAGAAACAAGTATCATCCATCAAACCTTCTCAAAGAAAGAGACAAGACGACTGGATGTAGACTGCTGAGGAAGAAAAGATCCCCCAGGAAGCCAGCAAATCCTCTCACACCTGCTGTGCTTTATACATATTGACATAGACCAGCAGATTGTGGAGTGTACAAGGTTTGCTCTATGACATCGTTCAGTCTCGCTAGACTAAGCAGCTGTACCCAGGTCTGTGGGCATTTCTGTCTGCGTGTTCCTTTCGGCGGGAAGGCAGCAGCAGTAGGGCGTGATTAGAGAGGGAAAGGTAGCAGATGGGAGCAGGTATTTACCGGTTCGCGGGGCGTCGTGAGGCGGTGGATAATTAAAGGGAAGCTCGGAGGTACCGCCCCTCCCTGGCTCTGACCCTCCACTCCCACCCACAATTTCACTGTCAGCTCGTTTCTATAGACCCGCTACAGAGACCCAAGTGTTACTGTGCACCACATCCATTTGGGCGCTGAAAATATATTAGAAAGCGACCAAATAGTGTGAATAATTTGCCGGCCATAGTGCCAATTTGTCCTTCTCTGACATCTAACTCCTGTGGAAAATCATTCTCCCTACTTGACCAAAATTCTACTATTTTTTAGCCCTCACAGCTGCAGGCGTCTGTTGGAGACTATTAAACTTAGTGACATTACCGAATGTGTCGTCTCCTACACTGACCCAGTTCTGATATTAAACTTGTAACGTGTTTTACGGGTCACGAATCATTCCGTGAGGCGGGAAAACGCTTGACGTGTCGCCGGTAGAGACGGGGTCGGCGCTGGGTGAGTGTGGCGCCGGCCCAGATATCGTCCTCAGCTCGGTTCCCCCCACGATGTTTCCACTCATAGATCACGCTATAGGCAAATATAAGATGAAAAGGAACGACTCCCTGTTTCCACTTACCTACAGACAGCAGCAGCACGGTACACAGAGTTCCAGCCGTCCTTAGCTTCTCCATGTTGAATCGCACCAACAATATCATGTGGAATATCTCCGCTCCACACGTACTGCCTCTGTACACTACGCGCGCTGACGTCTTTCCCAAAAATAACCACACTGTAGTGTGCCGTTAGGCTCCTCACGATAACTAGGAGCGCCCGCTGCGTCCAGGACAACCGATTCGCGACGCCGGGTGCCCCTCCGTTCAATCAGCTGAACTGTGGGGAGAAACTGGAGAAAAGAACCGTCTCGCTCCGGGAGAGAAGGAGAAATTATATCGCTTGGTTCCCTTCACTCAGCGCAGCGAACTGGGTGGGCGAGCTGATCAAAGATAGCTGATTGTTTCCGTCCACGGCAACAAAATATTCCGTCCAAAAACTTCCACTTCACACCCGTAGTCTTGCGTTAATGGATCCACTCACAGCTCCAGTTTTTTAGACTTAATCTTGTAAATGACGAGTCTGGGAATTATGGAAGGTTGGCATTGTAATTTCCGAACGGATATAGGAACACTAAATCATGTTTGCCAAACAGACGAGGCATGTTCCTCCTGGTGGAGACCTGCCCATTCATCAGAACGACTTGTTGTGTCAACTGTCAAAAACGTAATGTCTTCGGCACGCCCTTAAGGATTAGTCAAGTTTAGTGTAAGTCATCTCCAGCGCAGGCTTGGCACGGCGCGACACAGCAGACTTCTTAAGATTGGTCCCAAGACACCTTCAACTCAACTCGAGTCGTCGACCCAGAAACCTTGATCAGAAACTCTCCACAAGAACGATACGAACCCGACAGAAATGTATGGATAGACTTCTGGAAATTCCTGAAAGCGAAACGTCAGGACAGAGTCGGGAGAGAGTCGAGAACGCGTCCGGTCCCGTCCGGGAGTGCAGCAGAAAGAAACGGCACAACTTGCGTCACATCGCACGCAAAGGAACGTTCCATTTCACCGGGGGGAGGGGAGGGTACGGTCACGACGTCGGTCACGCATTTTTAAATCCACAAACAAGCCGTATAGGGGTACTGACGACCCCCCTGAGAACACATGGCTTTAACTTGAAATTGATGATGCAGGATATTTCTTGTGTTGAACCAACGGTATTTCGAGCGTTGCAGCTACGCATTAAGCGGAACACAATGCTAGAAAATTCCTAGCTTTCGGTTGCCCCTGGCAACCCGTGGGAACATTGACGGGAACAAAAGGCTCACCTTGCTGAGCCTGAGGCCTTTCCGTGTCGGTATGGTGTCCATGAATTTTGCATGCCTCCCATCCGGGCGCCAAGACGGGCATTCCGCCGTATTACAACTGGCAGCCTATGGGGCGAAATATGGCCACTGAGCTAAATCTCATCATCTTCCAAACGCGGCCGGCAAATCCCTGCCTTATAGCTTCATCATACTCCCGGGGACTGCCGGCATCGACCGCCCGGGAGAAATACGGGATCCTTCGCAGCCGAGCCACTGCCAGCTTTATTATAAAAGGGCGCCGGCGCGTGTGATACCCGATATCAGGCCGTTGACCGACATGATACTAAAAAGTCCTCACGGTTCAGCAGATTTATTTGTAAGGAGCGCGTTCCTTCCTACAGCGGGGTTACCGCTAATGGCGCGGAAACTTTATCAATTTCCCCAGGCCGAGACTTGGCTACAAACTCCGCCTCGCACAAAGGCAAGGACTCGAGCTAGATGGCGCGAGAGCGCTCCTCTATACCTGCCTCAGCTTGTAACAGGCGGTCTTGATTAAATATCTAAAAGGTGTCATGTTTTTTCCACTGAACCATCCCGACAGTCGACCAGAAAACGTTACATTTTTCACCACCCCCATCTGCTTGGAGAATATATTCCCCCTATGCATGCCTCCGCTTATAATAGGCTGTCTTGATGAATTGTACATCAACAAGGGAGTGTCCCATGTCGGTTGTGACGCGCAGTTTCGCACGCAACATCAGGTATTGTGCAGGACTACGCCTGGTGGAACCGGCGCACTGTGATACAATAACTTTATTGCACAACAATTGTACAGTGTACAAAGTATGGCACCTACTACTACATAACTATGTATACCATTTCATAATGCTAACCTATCTAATACATGAGTGGGTGGCTAGTATAGGAGTGAACGTCTACAATGAATTTCTGATGTTTAAACACTCTCTTATATATATCCCTATGTATACCATGTATGGATTGTCGCATGTCAATATGTATTAGAATTTGCTTTTTAAATCTATGGAGGTAAAACAGGCTCTATCTGTGACCAATGTTTTGATATTGCCGTTTCTTGCTGATTACGTGCTGTTTTCTGATTGCTAAACACGTTTTGATAACTCAATTTTTCAACAACATGTTTTCTTGCTAACGTGGGTATTACTAATATTACTAAGAAGCGAGAAGAAGTCGAAAGTACTTGTGTATACTAGACGTTTATATATATACATTGTATTTGATTCTTAACATCTGACCTGTGCTTAGCCGAGTGGGGCAAAATGTACATGTACAATAACGGTCTTCATTCATTCATTCATTAAAACCATGAGCACTGTTAATTGTTACAACTAATTAGGTGATCAGTAAAAACCGCAGTATCAAAACGCCAGCCGTAGCCAACGCCTGCGATCGAGACTAATGCGGGATGGGAGAGGTAATAAGTCGGTTCTCATAGAGACATCACGTCGGATCGAAATGGAATTATTGATTTGGGTGGAGGGGCGATTTTCTCCTTTGTGTGTCTCTTGTGTGTGATCACTGAAGGGACTAACGCCGCCTCATGGCACCGGAACGCACCGAGCCAAGCAGATGTCGGGGTGGGGAATCATAACGTTTCGTTCATGTAGCGTGCGTAGTCCAGTGGTTAGCGACCCTGCCTCTGGACTAAGAGGTTGGGAGTTCGAATCCCGGCTGTTGTCGCTCACTCGACATGCACGCTACTGGAGAGGGGTCGCAGTCCTTAGGACAGGACGTTAAGCCGTGGTCCACTGTTCATTGTACTTGTCGAAAAGAGCTAGGGGAATTTCCCCGGTACAATGAACCTGTAAATACTGTACCTAGCGTCTGTCTTCTCTGTCACGACCAGTGGAAGAATAGCACTTCAGTGAGCTAAACTGGCTCGAGATCACTTTCACTTCCTGTCTTCCAATTTTTCTGATGTGCCACCAGGATTGTAATTCTTTGTATAACAAAAAATGGTCACCCAGAATGTTTGTCCTATTTGGATATTAATGTATAAATATTTTGAACACTTCTAGCCGCACAGATAAAATTTACCATAGCTAGGATCCAAGCAGATGTTGGGATAGGAAATCATAACGTTACGGTCTGCCAATTTTTCTGATACTCCACCAGGATTGTAATTATTTGTATAACAAAAAATGGTCAGTCAGAATTTTGGTTCTATTTAGACATTAATGTACAAATATTTTTGAAGACTTCTAGCTGCACGATAATTGTACCGTGTACAGTTGTCGTGCAATAAAGTTTACTTTACTATGATAAAATTTACCTTCTAGCCGCACCGATGCAATTTCCTTATGAAGACAAGGCTGCAAGGTTTTGCTTGAACTGCGCCCGAGGCTAAAAGCTAAGGTCACTCCCATCTGACATTTTTGTTTTTATATTTCATTATTTATTGGTTTGTTTCAGACGCTCCTGGTCGTAAAAAAAGATAGGCATAACGTAAAACTGCACATAAACCAACAGATGTACAGAGCACACGATAAAAAGACGGCTGGTATTTTAGCGCAAACATGACTCTGCGGTGGTTAAGAGAAACGCTGCGTCCTTCCTTCTGAAAGGGTTATAGTCTAACAAGACCAAGGGTAGTTCATATAATCACAACTGCTGAGTAGGAAAATATTAAAGCCTGTGAAAAAAAAAAGAAAAAGAAAGTGAAAGTGATCTCGAACCAGTTTAGCTCATTCAGTGATCACTGAAGAGCTACTCTTCCACTGGTCGTGACAGAGAAGACAGACGCTATGTACAGTATTTACAGGTTCATTGTACCGGGGAAATTCCCCTAGCTCTTTTCGACAAGTACAATGAACAGTGGACCACGGCTTAATGTCCCGTCCTAAGGACTGCGACCCTCTCCAGTAGCGTGCATGTCGGGTGAGCGACAACAGCCGGGATTCGAACTCCCAACCTCTTAGTCCAGAGGCAGGGTCGCTAACCACTGGATTACGCACGCTACCTGTATCTTGCAAGAACTATGATGTATACACCTGTCATGAATGAGTAGTCATCTAACGGTCGTTTCCACATGTGCGCCACCTAGCGGAATTAATGAGCTTTATAACCACATCAGTATGATAAGATTTTATCTGAGAAACATCGACCGTTCTCTTCTCTGGTCAATCCCAGAACAAATCTCTAGAACAGAAACTCTGTGTCGACTATTGAGAGAACCTGACTGCCGCCCAGTCAATTTCTGTATACTTCACGTCAATGAATCAAGGCAATCGATACATTTAAAACCACAAACGCATCAATGTCAACACTTTTATTTTCGGCACAATGATCTTTGACAAGCGAAGACAGTGGAGACTGTATTCCTTCTACAGTTTTGGCTGTCAGACAACCAGGTCAAGGTGAGAAGACTGCAATGCAAGATGCATGTAGGTCTTCAGCACAAGATGTGCAAAAAGACACAGCTTGTGGTTTCTCTAAAGTTATTCAAACTCACAGTCATTCGGAAGTACTATGTTTAACAAATATCATGCCAAAGATACAAATATATGGCTTCATGTTTTACAGATGGCCTTGGAATAATTTCCGACGCCACAGGATCATATGATGGCTTACCAAAGGCGTTTTACCCGACATAAATTCCGTGTGTACACCGACATACAGACGGCTCCACACTTCCTAATGCATGTACATGTAACACTCCTACCGACCAGAGGGTTTGTCCTTTTTGTCCAGAACTAGTTGAGGATGAATATCACTTTTTGATTGTATGTCCTAAATATGCTGATATACGTAATTCACTGTACACTAGACTATCAGCTTCCCTACCAGGTTTTACCTCCATAGATTTAAAAAGCAAATTCCAATACATATTGACATGCGACAATCCATACATGGTATACATAGGGATATATATAAAAGACTGTTTAAACATCAGAAATTCATTGTAGAAGTTCACTCCTATACTAGCCACCCACTCATGTATTAGATAGAATAGCATTATAAAATGGTATACGTAGTTATGTAGTAGTGGGTGCCATACTTTGTACACTGTACAATTGTTGTGCAATAACGTTATTATTGTATTCCGCCGCCCGTCTGCCGGGCTGTGTTCCTGTCTGGGGGGAGAGATTACACCCCGCCGCACAACCGGCCCCACAGCGGACACCTATTTGGGAAACAGCCTCGTAAGAGGATTTGCGGGCGACATTACCGTCTGAGCGAAACGTGCTGATAAACCCTTTGTCATTCCCGTATTACCGGAGGATGATTTCGCCGAGTTTCTTGTTACGAGGGGATTTTTTGTGCATCGCCCGAATCCCGCGGGATTGGGACTAGCACCTCGGCGATGATAAGCGTGGCATTACGGTCTTATTCCAAACGGCCGGCTGAATGGTGTTCGTCTGTACGCCACAGCTCGTAACCTTTTGTAACGCTGGTGTTTAGAGTCTCGCTGAAAGACAGCTGATCCGCGGACATATTGTGAGGTGTCAGCTACAAACGGTTTAGAATCCCCTCAGCGGTGACAAAGTTGAAAATTACGATCCTTACATTCAGTCCTTGGGAATCTTAAGTACCATCATGTTTCCTTGTAAAGGAGAACGAGCTGTATGAGCTGTTTTGAACCGAGCACCAACTGGCATCAATTTGTTTTTATTTACTTCAGTTTTCACCTCAAAACAAGGCTCGTGAGAGCCACTTGCATGTTTTGGGTTACTGTGAGGACTGCGTGGTCAGATGTTTGTTCACCCTAGATTTAAACCGTTGGAGGTCGTACCTAGTGGGGAAACATTCACGGGAAGCTTGTTCCACAGTAAAGTGGTTCTGAGGAAGAAACTGTCGGCATGGAATTTTCTCTTGAGTGATGGAGTATTGAGGAAGAGAGGGTGATTTTCTGCTGTTGAGGTGGCAAAGCGTGTTCTTGCAGATTTAGATCTGCAGGTGAAACTGACTTCACACTATGAAATTCTGTAAGTCATCAGTCAGCTTAGGTACAAAGACGATATTGCAGGGTTCGAAACACACACTCGTCGCGCAAGTCATGTTTTCTAAGCGAGACGTATTGGAGACACTAGATTTCCTGAAGTTATCTCTCTCTTTTTTTTGCAAACAAAGCGACCTTTTTAAAGTTTACAGCTTACAGCTTCTGAAATGCACTGTTTCCCGCCTCGGCCAACATGTGAGTGATACCTTTACAGGTGGCCTGGCGCGTACGGCTGGCCTTCTAAAATAAACATTGTGTGGGGTCGTGTGGTGCAACGACAGAGCACTCGACTCGGAACCAAGAGGTTCTGGGTTCGAGTCCTGACATGCCACCGACCTTGTGCCCTTGGGAAAGACACTTTACACAACTTTCCTCACTTGACTCATTTGTAAATGAGTATCATGTGTTAGGTGTGCACGCTATCAGCATACTTGCTGCCTAGTGCAGACTTTGTATTGTCCTGTTACAATTCTGAATAAATAAAATAGATAAAACAAACAGCCGATGTTGACGGCAACCTGAAACACTGGGCAACCTGAGGGAAAAAAGCATTTCTAACCCTGATATTGTTTATGTAAGTATTACGGCAACTTTCTGCCAAGTCCCAACACCCCTCTCTTTGATAAACCTGTCCCGGAGTTTGATGGACATTCAGTGGACTGCCCAGGTCCGATAATGGCCCCCTGCCGTTACTCAGATAATCACCGCGCCACCGCTACCACTGACCTCGGGCCCGACATGATGACACCGCCGAGCAATTTCCTCAGGGTCGACGCCACAAGTCACCAGGACGGGTCGGCACCGCCTTGATTATATACTCCAAGTAGATGTATGGCTCCGGCTTACTTCGTGCCCCTTTTATTGAATGAATGAAAGACCTTTATTGCACGTGTATGCTCTTACGAGCTAAGTACAGGTCATGAGTAAAGCATAAGTAAAAATTACAGCAGTATCTTACTACAACTATACGTACTAATGTTAGGCACTATGAACAGGTTCAACTTCTTCTCGCTTCTTAAAACAGTTGTGGATATATGAACATATAGAGCTAATGATACATGGTTTGTCTAGTTTCATAAGGAATCTGAATTTTTCTGTTCTATCTAAACGTCCAAAGCTAGGGAACTTGTCTTCTATACAAGTAAATAGGATCTCTCTCTCTTCTCTATAAAATGTACATTCAACAACAAAATGAAACTCGTCTTCAATATTATCTAAATTACAATGTTGACAAATTCTTAGCTCCAGAGGAATGTGGTTATGTCGGCCTTTTTCAATTTGAAGGCGTTTTAATCGTCTCTCTAAACTGTAATGGTGCTCTTTAATTTCCATGTCTCTCGCCATACGTGAGAAGAAACCTAGCCTCCTGTGCAGGCCTCCGAGTGGGTGGAAGTTTTGGTACTGCGTTTTGTAGAATTGTTTAAAGCGTTCTTTTGCCGACCATCGTACAACCCGTGGCGGGTTTGACCTGTGACTCTGGTCTGCTGGTTGTACGATGCATGGCCGGCAAAAGAACGTTTTAAACAATTTTACAAAACGCAGTATCAAAACTCCCACCCGCTCGGAGGCCTACACAGGAGGCTAAGAAAACCTCCATCACTAGAGACGTGCAAAACACCTAAATGCCGGAACCGCGCATCTGCTTCAAGATTACGCTGACTCCAATCTGCTGCCCTGAGAAACCCTTGCCGTACGTCAGGCAGTGTGGCGGCGTTATTTCCCTGTAGAGCGGTATATCTGCTGGGAACACCCCCCGAGACCTAGCCAATGGTATATGTGGCAAAAACCTATGCCGAGCTACGCCAAGGAATCTTAAGATATTTCTTTTCCTTCAGTCGAGAGATGCTGATATGACTTCTTTTCTGTTAGGATCAATGCGCATTGGAATTATCAATAAGTAAGTCATATATAGGCAAAGCTAGTTGCTGGAGTGAATTCCCAAGCTTTTCGATGAATCAGCTTGTCTACGAACCCCCGATATGTTCCTATTCTTCCAGTCGAGTCAAGTTATATTTCTTCTGTCTCCATTGGGAGCAATACACATTTGTTGCTATCGATAACCCAGCCATGCGAAATGTTAATGCCTTACTATGCTGTAAGCTTTTCGATGCCTTCCCAGTAACAAGTCAAACTAGATCAATGTGTTGCCATGGCTGTAACATCACTACCGTCACCCAGAGTCACCATAACTAGGTTACATCTCCTTTCTCTAGTTCCAATTAAAATCGACAGTCAAACGTATTTGAGCTCTTAAAGATTTGGAGTATCATGTTCAGGCGATCGTTACATGAGTGTACATGTACGTTCACACAGCTAGCGGCCGGGGTTGTCTAACGTCTAACTCCCCTGTTAGATGTCCTTTGCCTACATTTCCAATTAAAATGGACAGTCAAACGTATTTGAGCTCTTAAAGATTTGGAGTATCATGTTCAGGCGATCGTTACATGAGTGTACATGTACGTGCACACAGTTCTCGGCCGGGGTTGTCTAACGTCTAACTCCCCTGTTAGATGTCCTTTGCCTACATTTCCAATTAAAATCGACAGTCAAACGTATTTCACCTCTTAAAGATTTGGAGTATCATGTTCAGACGATCGTTACATGAGTGTACGTGCGCACAGCTCGCGGCCATGTTGTCTAACATCTAACTCCCCTGATGTTACATGTCCTATGTCCGTATTTCCAATTAAAATCGACAGTCAAACGTATTTGAGCTCTTAAAGATTTGGAGTATCATGTTAAGACGATCGTTACATGAGTGTACATGTACGTGCACACAGCTCGCGGCCGGGGTTGTTTAACGTCTAACTCCCCTGTTAGATGTCCTTTGCCTACATTTCCAATTAAAATCGACAGTCAAACGTATTTCACCTCTTAAAGATTTGGAGTATCATGTTCAGGCGATCGTTACATGAGTGTACGTGCACACAGCTCGCGGCCGGAGTTGTTTAACGTCTAACTCCCCTGTTAGATGTCCTTTGCCTACATTTCCAATTAAAATCGACAGTCAAACGTATTTCACCTCTTAAAGATTTGGAGTATCATGTTCAGGCGATCGTTACATGAGTGTACGTGCGCACAGATCGCGGCCGGGGTTGTCTAACATCTAACTCCCCTGGCGTAGGGAAAATCGATGGACGCCGGAAAACCTTTTTGATAACTCCTCTCCGTCAATGTCCAGAATACATTGTATGTGAATCGCCAACATCAATCTTCCCATACAGCAGCGGATCTGGTAAAACGCCCGCTATCTATGTTATATAGCTGCTGCTATGTGTACTCAGCACCACTCTATACACTTTAGGATTCACAGGATAAAAGGCAAAGAAACATGCCTTGGGGTGTAACAGACGATGGTCTTGTAAGATGCTAACACGATGTCTTTCTAACCTACAGTGATTGAGTATCATGTCGGAACTTAGATCCACGTTAACTGCGTGATATTTGTGTTACATAGCTTCAACGGCGTCTACTCGGCCAAGGCTCGAAAGTCTTACAAGAAGAATTTGTAGGATAAGAAGTAAAGAGAACGCCTCAGGGTGCAACAAACGAGGGACATGTGAGATGCTAACAGGCCTTGTTATCCTGCTGTATAGGTATATGTACATGTGATGGAATGTCTGAATGAAATCCACGTAAACTGTGTGATATCTGTGTCTACAGCAATATCTACCCAGCACCACTCTAGTGACGTTACAATCCACAGGATAGCAGATAAAGAAACGTATAACTGAATATAGCCTGGGGTGCAACAAGCGATGTAAGATGCTAAGATGGAGGGTATTCATTCCGGATTGACGGAGTATCGGTCCGGAATACGGAGAGGAGAAAACCATTCCGTGATAGATGACGGTAGACACGCCCCGTACTTAGGACAGAGGTCATCTGAGGGGCTAACACAGGGATTGACCGTTGTTGATTAAAGGAAAGTTGGAGACAACTGGGTGTAATGACCGATTTTATCAAGGGACGTGGATAGAAAATGCAAATAGCCTTGTGTTGAAGACGGAGAAGATCAATTCGTATGGCTGGTAGTTTAAATATAAAACCACATGAAAATGTCACAGTACAGCATCACAAAACATAACTGCAAAACATAGTCTAACATGAAAACCCGCGAGATTACAATAACGTGTATAGATTTTTTTAATCAGTAGACGCATATCAGTTTCAGATGGAATATGTTACTGTTTCAAACCTAGCTCGAGAAATAGACAGTATGTAGAGACGAGAGCTCTACTGTGTGAAGGCATGGCCTCTCTGTCTCAGCGGAGAATATAGAGTAGAGTAGAGTAGAATCTACGGCCAGGTAGGACGTCAGTCCAGTTGAGGCCGCTCCTGTTGACTTCCCCTCTAGCTGATTGTCATTGTGGGTTTCTGTGGATGGTCCAGGATCTTGAAGTTATACCGTAGGCTACTGTGACAACAGTAAATTGAAGGCCTTCATGAGAAAGAATTATCGTGGATCCTTGTCCGCCGTCCGTTCTGTCATAGTCTGTTGAAAAATCGCACCACAAGAATTCCTACATGTAGTCCAGGAGGAGATTCTCAGAAGAGGCCTAGAAAATGACAAATGTAGCCCATCCTGTACACAATTAGGCCACTACCATAAAATCATACCTTGATGTCTGGTGATCATTTTCTGGACTAATGTATCTGTACCTGTTTGACGGACGAGATGTGAAACTAATGGTACAGGTACTTGTCTGGAACTGAATAATCAGAACCGCTCGGAACACACTAGTTATTTACGACCGTTCCCCTTTCCTGGAGGCATGAGTGAGCTCTATATTTTATCAGCAGGATCGCTGTCATAAAAAGAAAAGTTGTTTACAGCGCCAGGCTGGTGAATGGCTGGCGGTGGGCTTCAACTCCGCCGCCGTAATGGAGTCGCCGAGGGGAGGGTCAGATAGAGATACGGACCCTGGGAAATAAGACATGATATTATCAGACGATAAATCACCCAGTCCCTCTGCTACACGGCCTCAGCTATACACGAGTCGGGATATATATCTTGCCTTACGTGGTACGTACTTAGCGGATGGCTCTAGCCTCCATGGCAGGCTCTGCTACGGGCAGAGGTTTGATATTTTTGGCGACGCCTCATGGGCGAGCCAAATGGTACAGTATTGTGTGTGATTTGCAAGAATTCTAGGAATTGTACAGGCATTTTGTCCACAGGAATGGAATGTCCATAGGCATGTGACCCACATCTATGCCCACATTCCTGGAAATTAAACCTTTGGGAAGACCTCAGCTCTCTGCCCCGGATGCCCTACTTTCTGTGACCCCGGGGCTCGTTCACTATACACTTAGGGGAGGTGTGCACTGTATCTGTATAGGTACCAAGTCTTCCTCAAAATCATGAAATGATGGCAGGGCTGCAGTGCCATGCAAACAATAACCCAAACAGCAACCATCGTCGCCATGGCAATGTATGTTTTCATTGCCAGTCTTGTTTAAAATATTTTTTATGATCCTAACATAGCCCGTGCTATACCAGGCCAATACTGTTTCTACACAGCCCAAACTACAAATTTTAGCCTAGATCTTATGTGGTCTGTAGTTACTGAATGGCTTGAAATGAAAGTGGAGAAAATTTTCTGTTAGCCTCCTAAACAGACCGTAGTACACTACGGTATTTGTTAAGGTTGGGTACTGTTTTCTGATGTTTTGATCGCTCCTGATTGTTGTTATTGTTATTGGTTGTTATTGGTGGGCCGGCTTACTCTCTCCTTACAGCCAAGGGCTGAATTGTGAGGAGCTTACAATGGTGGTGGGGCTTAATCGCAAGGGTCTGGAGCGGCTGCCATTCGGCGCTAACTCAGGTGACCTCAATACGACCCCAAGTGCGGCCATAAGACTGTAAGGTTTGAACCACTCACACCGGGAAGGACCCCTACTCTTTTCGATAAGTATGGTGGGTTCTTTAACGTGCTTGGGGTGTGGCTCTCCCCAAACACGGGACCTCCATTTAACGTCCTATCCGAGGGACGTCCCTAACCGAAGCTAGGTACTCATTTACACCTGAGTGAAGTGAGGAAAGTCGTGTAAAGTGCCTTTCCCAAGGGCACAAGATCGGTGACATTTCAACAACATTTGCCTACGTAGAACACGGTAGCAATGTTAACAGCACAAACGTCAATGTCAGACCGGTCTACATCTTGACAACATATTCCCCTTTGGCCTACACAATTCAAACGACAACACATTATGTACATTACTTCTTACCGGTAGCCCTTCCCTCCCCTACTCTACTAATTGCTGTATTTTCAATATTGTTTTCAAGTTCATTTCCAAGTCTAGAAGATTTAATTCATCAGATTAACGTTATTTATTTTATGTTTATGTGCGCCAACCTCTTTCATTTTATGTTCGTTGTATATTCTGTATTTGTTTTACTTTGTATTTTGCATGTCTCTTGTTGAGCAGAGGGCTATATAAGCACGAATGTGCTTGCTGCCGAATGCTCGGTAATCTATGTGAATAAAATGAAATAAAATAAAATAAAATAAAATAAAATAAAATAAAATAAAATAAAATAAGATAAGATAAGATAAGATAAGATAAAATAAAATAAGATAAGATAAGATAAGATAAGATAAAATAAAATAAAATAAAATAAAATAAAATAAAATAAAATAAAATAAAATAAAATAAAATAAAATAAAATAAAATAAAATAAAATGTCAAACCGCCCATCGCAGCAGGGCCTGGTATAGAGGCTACATCTCCGTCCCGTCAGCTAGCGCGGTAACGAGCTCAGGATCGGCGCACACTCCATCGATTTACAAGCCGTCCGCTGGATCTGTTACCCGCTCATTTCCCCATGCGTCTTGTGGGAGAGCGATGTCCCATCAAATCTCTACAAGCTGCGCTCTGCCCAACCAAATAAATCGTTACCAGGCACAGATCGGGACGTAAATACGTCGTGATATATTGTGAACTAGAGCGTTGTTTTGTATGTGGGCGAGACCAAACAGACCCTGGCCAACAGACTGAATGGCCATAGGTCTGCCATCAACACAAAGAAGGACACCCCGGTCTCAGCCCATTTCAACCAGACACATCACAGCTTACAAGACCTCGAGATCCTTGGCATCGAGAGCCTCCGTTACACAGGGAACGAGGACTCCACCAGACAGCTCCGACTACAACGGGAATCATACTGGATTCACCAACTCAGAACTCTACACCCAGACGGCCTCAACCAAGAATCCCTAGAAATCACCAGGGTTTGAAGATCACCAGCGACCTCGTCGTGACCGGCACTCCGAAGAACATAGAGCGTTGTTTTGTATACTTAGAAGTAAAAAAGAGGGTGTCTACAGTAATCTCCAGCAAGTCTTTCAGTGGTTGCAAGACAGTATCAGATTGGCCAGGCCGTATCTATTGGTCAGACTATATGGTTGGTTGGGGTAGCGACAGAAAAAACGGGGCATATAAAAAGGTCACGATCTTCCCCACCAACCTCTGCTTGGACAGTAATCTACAGTAGGATGTGTTACTCAATTTCTTGTATCTTTTCACTGTGCAAGAGATTAATAATTGTTGTACGATGCGCAAGTCTGGTCAAAATCTGAGTTAATTTCAGTTTCAGTTTATTTATTTAACCAGAAGATACAATCAGGTCATTTGACCTGCTTTTCAGGTAGATCTGGGTACAATAAAAATGCAGAAACAATACAATAATAACAATAATAACAACAACACAGTACATAGCACATAATAGCCATACAGCAGTACATATACAATATAATTACAATGAGTTTTTGAAGGCCGTTACAGTTGGGAGCTTTCTCTGTTCTATCGTGAGCTGGTTCCACGGCACCGGCCCCTGGTACTGCTAATTTACGGTAAACGATACTACTAATTTACGGTAAACGATAAACTAAGAGACTTAAGGGTGTTCCATATGTGGCGACATATTTTCGTGGCGCCATTTTTAATGGTAAGTGCTATTGATCCAGGTCCTGTTGATGTATGACCTTGTTTGGAGATTGATCATCTTAGTTAAAGACATTTCTACACTGGTTTGGGGAAGCCCTTCGCTAATCTATCTCTTCTATCTTTTGTGATCAACTTGTACTGTCGTGCTCAAACGCAATCTTGAATCATTACGCAAGTCAAAACTTAACTTTTTACATGATATCTCGAACGTTTCTACCGAAGACGTAAAACAATACAAAAGATTCAGCTAAGTCAGAACAATTTTTTAGTGAAATTGACGGGTAATGTTACCCCGTAAGTATTGACAGTCCCATACTTATTCCAAACAACACTTCAAAAACTCTTTGAATATCGAGCAGAAAGAATCTAACTTCCCCTTATCTTACGAACAAGAACCTTCCGTTCGTTACATGTGATCTTTGGGTCTTAGCTGCTACGCGCCATGCCGGGAGTTTTATGCAGTTTTTATGTGTCTGTTCATACTTCTGACTCCCCTTGTAGACAGGACGTTTTTATCCATGCATCAAGTCAGCACCTAGCAGCAGTCGTCGTCGGTGTAAAGGCATTTATAATACGGGAAAGGCGATGTGAAGTACAGGCATCCCCTTCAAACCTATAATCGCTTTGCTACGGCCTTATCAGTGCTTCCGCACACCTCCAGGTAAGGCCCCTGAGACCGCCTGACGAGCTGCCTGCTGATTTCTAAATCCCCGTGGAGACCCCAGAGCCCTGGCGCTGTCGCGACCGTTGAGTCGTCAATTTTAGACCTGGGTTTTTTTGTGGGGAAAAAATTAACTACGACACTGTGAAGACAGGGTATTCACGAGCGAACACGTTGACACGGAAGACAATTACAGAGACGCGAATCCTGAGCGAAACGAGACAACCGACGGTTGTTTTCTGACAAGGTGAAAATTAATGAAGGGAAGCGGGAGAGAAATTGGTGCGTAACGCTTCTTATCATCGCATTGTCTTAATTCTTCGAAGAAAATTGCCTTCGTTATGGGACGTTAGCATTTAATGTACAGCCCGAAAAGTACGCCTGGGTTGTTGGAAAACATGCTGGCTTGCAGATCAAAATCTTTTCTTACGAATGCAGAATGCGAAATAGAATCACTCGTTCGAAGTATGGAACGCAGAACAGAACGACCCGTTCGAAAGTAGATCGAAATGTTCGGATTAGATTTGCCACAGTGCTTGCAGAACGCTTGAAGTGGCTGAACACAGTTGCAGGCGTTTCAGAACCAAGGAAAGGTCAGCACGTCGGCAGAACGTACTGCGCCTGCGCAAAACCCTGATTTTTCACGTTTTTCGTTGGATGTTTGGTCAACGTTGCATCAACATTTTGCCTGTTGCAGACGATATCTTTTCCTATACAACATCTGAAAACTACAGACAGGCTGTCAACCTTATATGCTCTAATACAACCTTATATGAGACGTTCTGCCAAAGTGCTATGCACAATACATTACAGGTTTCGCGCAGATGCAGTGCGTTCTGCTGACGTGCTGGAAAGGTCTGTCTCATCATAGTGTTTCACCATGAATGGCGGTATCACCAAATACGCTTTTGGAGATTGACTCAAGTCACATTCCCTCGATGAACGCCATGCAAAGATGCTGCTCGCCCATCTTACCAACGTTTGATGAGTTGCCACTAAACTTCTGAAGGCAGATGATTCTCTTTATGAACCTGGAAACAATTTTTATGTCCACTCCCGACCAATTTTCCCTCCCAGCCCGCGGCAGTTGTAGAGTCATTACCACAGAATCTCCGCCGAATCAGACAGCGAATGAGCTCAAACCATTAACTCCCTATGATTGACAACTAAGCCGACGATCTATGAAGGGATTGATGGTCCAACTGGGTCAACAGAATGGGCTGATTGAATCTGCAGTACTGGGGCGCGTGTGTGTGGAACTATGGGATTTTTTATTTCTATTTTATTCACATATGTTTAATGAGTATTGGGCAGGAAGCACAGTTGCTTATGTGACGCCTTCTACTCAAAAACACAAATATAAAAACAAGAGTAAAACATAATGACAAGATACATACATAATTACAAAGTGGGTAAAGGAGAATGAGTACAAACAAGACGAGTTGGTGATCTATCAATTACGAGAATCTACCTGTACAGTAAATAAAGGTTTGAACTATGTCAAAGATATTACAGTTTTGTGAATGTGAGAGTGGACCCTCGTAGTAGTAAAGAACATAAGGTACTGTCATTGAAATGCTGTAGCTCTACTATGTTGGAAAGAGATGATAACAGAGTACTTCTCTGACAGGTGTAAATATTACAATGTAGGGGATCTAACGTTAGGACTAGGACATATCTTAACACGTAACGTTATGTACGCTTCACATGATAAACCTATAAGTGATCCTGCTCTACTATACATGTCACTGGATCTTGTCCACATTAGCTCGCCACATTCATCTATGCCTGACTTGCCTTTGCTTGCTAGCTGATCATAAGTTATCGTATCATAGTCATCATGACTTGACTTCAGCAAAGTGCTGCTTTCATCTTGCAATTGTTTCGTTCAAACGTATCCTGAAAAGATTTGGCAAAAGAAATAGGTACTTATTGAGACCCTTTTTCCATTAATTCTATCTCGAGGACAAGAGCAGTTGACGAGACTGTTTTAGTTTATAACATGATAACTTTATTGCACAACAGTTGTACAGTGTACAAAGTATGGCACCTACTACTACACAACTACGTATACCATTTCAAAATGCTAACCTATCTAATACATAAGTGGGTGGCTAGTATAGGAATGAACTTCTACAATGAATTCCTGATGTTTAAACAGTCTTTTATATATATCCCTATGTATACCATGTATGGATTGTCGCATGTCAACAGTTATATGCTTTGACACCTGCCAATAACTTGAAATACCAAGTTTTAGTCGACTTTGTGATAATATAAACAGAACCAATGTATCAGCCTCATCAACTCCCAAAGAAATGGCTGATTCGGCATGGTTACGTCAGTAGTATATCATCGACAGGAGACGCCCCATTATTCAGGCTCGGTCAGGCTCAGGGCTCGCTCAGGGCTCGCTCAGGCTCGGTCAAAGGTCAGGGGTCACCGTGATTATGTTAAGGGTTAGTCAGGCTCGGTCAGGCTCGGTCAAAGGTCAGGGGTCACCGTGATTATGTCAAGGATATGCAGATGTAGGCGAATGTATGCAAATGTTAGCTAATGAGCTAGATTACAGGTCAGATAAAGGTCAGTGTGCACTTTTGAACCCAGTTACCAGGGAAACCTGACGTAGTTGACGTGATTGGCGGATCTGGCGTAGATGATTGGTTTGCATGTACTTTGCATGTGAAGTAGGTGACGTACTTCGCCATGATTGGTTTGCATGTACTTTGCATGTGGAGTAGGTGACGTACTTCACCGAGATTGGTGGGGGTTCTGTGGGTGGTGGTCAGAAAAGTGTATAAATTGACAACAGAAACTGGCGAGAAACCATTCCAGCTTGCGGAGACCAACCTTTCGTCCAAGTCCGTTGCCAGCGAACGAAGATCCAGACCTAGAACCATGACACCTCAGCAGAAGCAGCAGAAACAGCAGCAGAAGCGCAACTCTTTACTGAAGAAGGTTGGCGGCAAGGCAAGAAGACAGCTCGTGATGGGGGAACCGCAGCCCTCTCCCGGAGAGCCCTGTCTCAACGACACGTTAGAGCTGGAGGACCTGCTACAGCTGCTGCAGGGCGGGGAGTGTATGTGAGTCACTCACAAGTGACTCCTTTTTATTTGTATATATATATATATATATATATATATATATATATATATACATATAAACATATATGTCAATCATGCATACCTGTAATCTATTCAATTATCTAACTTTGCAATGATGAGTGACTCGCGATATCATTATCTGTCCAATGAGTGACTCGCGATATCATTATCTGTCCAATGAGTGACTCGCGATATTATCATCTGTCCAATGAGTGACTCGCGATATCACTATCTGTCCAATGAGTGACTCGCAAGATACTCGCAAGTATTATATAAGGACGTCAGTGAACGTGCAACGTCATTCTCACAAAGGTCACCAACCATGCCTCACGCGTGTGACATCTGCAGCAAAGAGTTCAGTCGAAAAGCCAACCTCGTCCGTCATCGCGACACGATGCACGGAGACGTGGCACAGATTTCTTCGGGAGAAGAAATCCTGGATGCCGAGACAGGCCAATACCGATCCGCTGACATTTTTGATGACACCGACGATTCATCGCACGAGGCAACCACCGCCGAGCATGGCACGGAGCCGCTGGAATCTTCCGAAGATGAGGACTCGAGCGTGTCACAAGACGAAGTCTCAGAAGAAGAAGAAGAAGAAGATGAGTCTGTGGCGGAGTCAACGACAGAAACCGACAGCGATCAAAGTGGTTCTGAGAGTGATTCAGGCTCGGACGTGTCTTCCGACCCGGCTTCTTCTGATGGAAGTGAAGA